>SCDZ01000201.1:0-394141 GCA_004143845.1 Drosophila lacertosa | reverse complement strand
TCAGGTTGCCATGGAAAAGAGGCGTCGGTTTCATCCCATGTAAAAATTGTACACCCTAAAAAATGTGAAAGCTCTTTTAAATTTAATCAATAGAAATAATCGTAATGGGATATACCCTGGCACACTGAAGCATCCAATGGAGTGCATCCTTGCTGGTATAGCTTTGGCTATCCGGTCCATGAATATGATTGTATAATGATACACAGCCGGTGTTGTCCATAACAACGGCAATCTTGTTAAGTTGGCTTTCCACTGGAGAACTCCAATAAAATCTCAAAACATTCTCATGGTTAACGCTCAATAGTTGCGAGTATCGATCTTTTGTCCACTGGTAATCACTATCTATTTTAACATTTATAGCGGTCATGGTTAATTGTTAGCAGTTTTGCCCAATAAGTTACACTGTTAAAATGACGCAATAAAAATAATTATAAAAGTAAAGATAATGAAAATAATTCCATAATCTAAGAGCGGCGTTAAATGTATAGGACCTATAGTTTTGTTTTGATTTTGTTTCACCTTTAACTTGCTTTCCAATTTACTCTATTACAAGAGACTAGACTTTTATATTAACTCGATTTTATGTGAATTAATTCCAAATCTGCTGGACGCAAGTTTGCCGGCTCGGTAAGAACTGCAAATATATATTTGTTTTTTCCATATCGACTATAGCGTTGCCACCTTTGGCAACGGGACTTATCAATTTTGCAATGATAACGCTGTGTTCGAGCATTGCTAGCCGATCAACTCAGCCAGCAACGTTTTTATTTATTTAAAGCGTTTAGCTAATTCTAAAAATTGTGGAAGTTGGATTTTTAAATATCGTTGCAAGTAAATGTGCTTGAAAACTTTTAAATTAAAACTTGTATACTGGTAAGGTTGACTAAAATGATCTATTTATCCATCTAGTTACTACTTTTTTATTTTTTAAGTATATTAATCATAAAATATATTTTTTTATTAGATATAAGCCAATATTTTTTCAACGATATTCCTTTCGTGATTTAAATTTACACACTTCAATGAATGTAAAGTGCGCGCCAAAGGAAAGCAATGCTTTTTAAACAACCGCTATGGTAACACTGCCCTTTGGTTGCGGTGCGGCGAATTGAGTAAGCAGTATTTTTGTGCGACTACTCGGCGGTCACACCGCACAACAGCTGTGCTTTGTCTTTGTTGTGTTTTCTTTTTTCAATTTGAAAAGCGAGCATCAGTAGCGTGTTTACTTTCTATTAAATACCGTCACATAATAATGGGTAATACAAGTGGCAAAAAGGAATCGGACAATGTGTACACATCAGAAGAGCTGCGATTTCTAGAAACCGCCTATCGCAACGCTTCCGGCGGTGCATTAGAGAAATTAACTTCAGATCGCCTGGTGGTACGTATGCACATACCTATATAGTATTTTTGGGTCGTTGCACTTTGTGCTAGCCTGAAAATCAATCGCTGCAGTTGCCTGCATTGTCTGCTCCGGTCACAAGTTCAAGGTTTACTGCAACAGACAGTGTCATGCGACTCCATATATATCTACATAATTGTTTTAATGTGAGGGGAAGCGCCATCGTTATCGGCGTTATCAATAACACTTTGCATTAATTGTATTTGACGTTGGTTTTTGCGGTTAAACGTGTGGCTCTCTCTGGTTTATCTAATTTGTTTGCTTTCCGCATTTGCGGGTGATTTTGTGTTTGTTTTGCTTTGTGTAATTTGCTTGCTAACGAATTAGTCGTGATTCCAAGGGGGCAGAGCACCTAATTATGGCAACAAAATTGAATTTATAATAAACAATAGAGGCGACGAATATAGCAAATGTCGGAATTTTTACCGTGTTCCCCCCCATGCCAATGAATTTTGCTTACGAACCCAAAATTTGTTTATTGGCTTATTTGTTTATTGTTTTGTTGTTGTTGATTTCGAATCATTTGTGCTTGAAACAGGAAGCCTGGTCTCAAACAATCGAGCGTTCGCTAGCCGATAGCACGGCTCAGTTTCTGTTTATGCCAACGAAGCCGGGCCAGCAATGCATCAACATACCTTTGAGGAAGTTCGGCGAACCCTACTACATTATGGAGCGTGGCAGCATTGAGATGAAGATGCAAATGCTGTTATCATCGCTCCAGCGCAGCTCCCACGACAGCTTCAACATCAAGCAGCTGGAACAGGTGAGTGATAATAGCCTTTATATTGTAAGAAACTTATGACTAATTGGTTGTTTGCAGTATATACACTCGGTTATTAAGAGCTACGTGCATCTGGAAAGCACCTCGAAGGGATCCAACATTAAGGACTGGCAGGATCTGGGCATTATTACCACAGAACGATCAGCGAGCACATTTGCCAGGGGCCTGATGCGAAATCTCAGCAAAGATTTAGAGCACACTTTGCCGAATGAGGCATTGGAACGTTGGCTGCACGTCACACCGCAGTTTCTGCAGCTGTGGCGCGAGGTTTTTGCCCAGCTGTACACACGCCATGGCGGCAGCAGACGCACAATTATCAAAGAGGTGGAAATTTCCATTCTGCCCCAGCTGTGCGGTATGTAAGCACCCATTTGGGGAAAATTGTAAATTACACTCGCACACACACAGATGCACCACAGAGCAGCCACTATCGCCCGATCATCGAGCTACCACATGTGCTATATATTAATGCACAGTTGCCACGCGAGATGCGTCACAAATGGCGCTTCCTATTTTCATCGAAAATCCATGGTGAAAGCTTCTCCACCATGCTTGGCAAAATGTTGGACAAGGGTCCCACGCTGTTCTTTATCGAGGACGAGGATCAGTACATCTTTGGCGGCTATGCACCTGAATCATGGGCACTGAAGCCACAATTTTGTGGCGACAATACTTCTTTGCTCTATACGCTCAGTCCAGCCATGCGCTGTTTCACCTCCACTGGCTACAATGACCACTATCAGTATCTTAATTTAAATCAGCAGACAATGCCCAATGGGCTGGTAAGTAAGCCTGCCTACTAATTATATGTATCGATTGCGCTTTAACTACGTTTCTATGTACAGGGAATGGGCGGCCAGTTTGAGTTCTGGGGTAAGTCCTGAACATCAACCCGTTGTAGTTAGAATCAATATGTTAAACAATTATTTGGCAGGTCTGTGGTTGGACTGCATGTTTGGCGAGGGTCAGAGTGTGGAAAGCTGTACCACTTATGGCGACTATGTACAGCTCAGGTGCGTTATAGACTCCACAATATATATAAATATATAGTATATATACATATAATCAATTGAACATGTAATTTTTATTCAGCAAACGCAAGCAATTCAAAATACGCAACATGGAAGTTTGGGCTGTAGGCGATTTGCCAGTAAAGGATGATGAGGGTGGCGGTGAAGGCCAGGTAAATGCTTATGTATATAAAAGATGCGTTATAATACTTTTGACTTAATATTTTAGAAACGTTCTGTGCTAGACGGCAATCTGGAGGATCGTGCCATGCTGGAAATTGCTGGCAAGCAAATGCATTCGGATGGACTGCGTGAGCCGGGCATGGATGATTGATGGCGGTCAGAATTGAAGGCATTGAATGAAAGCTTGGTTTTATCATGTTCAAGAATTTATTGCACTATGTCTTTTTTGGGTGTGCGGTTAAAACCTATACATATATTTTTAAGCTTTAAAATTCTTCCTAAACACATACAAACCAATCCTGCGAAAATGAAAGTATTTGTTCTTTCCATTCCTACAAATTTTTGTTAAGCTATTAACGTTATTATATATAGAGATATATACGTATATACAATGTATTATGCATAGTGTCTATGTAATACTGAAAGTATTGTTGTTGCGTTTTAGGACTACAAATGAATCAATCGTTCAAAAGCAATGTAATATCGTCGTAAACCTCTTTTTTCCGCGTTTAAATAAATCGCAAATGATTTGCTGAACTAATATTTATTACTATTTATGGAAGGTTCTCTTATTACAAATATTATAAATTCAATTAAAATGATCATTTATAAAGCTGTCACTTGAACCTCACACTCCAATAGTCTATCTAAAGTGTTTTAAATATCCACAGCGTAGCCCGAGAGCGTGACGCCTGGCGCAATCTCCTCTTCAACGTACGAGCCCGCCTCCTCGAAGGAGCGTGCATTGCTATCCTCAAAGCTGCGTCCTACGCTCGCCGGTGTCTGGCGCAACGGCGGAGCGCGCTGTCCGAAATTGCGTGACACACCGTAATTGCCGACATTGTGATTGGAGTTCTGGCCATCCTCATCGTAGCGACGCCCCGTGGAACGCAACTTGGGCGGCTGGAATGTGTGCTGCTGTTGATTGTCCAGGTCATGGCGATTGTGGAAATCGTATGTGCTCGTCTCGGCGCCACGCGGATAGTTTGTTTTGCGCAGCATTGCTTTAAAATTGAAAGGCGGCTCCTCCGAGTTCTGTGAAAAACACAACACGTGGATTAGCGCGGATCAAGATGAACCAACAATAGCTCACGTTACTTACATCGTCCTCATTGCGACGCGTCATGTTCTGCAGCTCGCGCACCGGATCGGAAGGTGGATACGAGGAGCGTTGCTGATAATTACGCTGCTGCTGATTGGGATTATTGCGATAGTAGTTGGAGGAGGGCATGGGCGGCGGTGGTGGTGGCGGCGCCGCATAGCCCTTCAAGGAATTGCGACGGGACCCCGACCGATGAACGCCCCAATTGCCGCTCATGTTGTTGCTCTGATAGTTGCTGTTGTAGTTGTTGTAGGCGTTGTTGTACGCATTCATGTTCCTCTGCATTTGATCCCTGACGAGAATGACAGAATGAGATGAGTACGTGAACCCGCTAGGGCGTGACTATATTGATCACCTTCTCAGCTGCTGTGGATCCCGAAAGTAGTTCTGGTTATAGATGTTGTCGCTCTCGCCCATGCGATCCCAGTTTGTCTGGCATGCCTGCTCCTTCTTATACGCATTGTAGGTTAACAGGCATGAGGTCATCGAGGGATTGCGCTGCAAAGGACTATCCCAGGCCTCGTCGTCCTCAGCCTGCTGCAGCAGCAAGTGATTGGGAAAGGTTTGTCGTGAAATTGAATTGGCTGGATCCACCATATACTGCGTATCGTAAAACGGTATTTGATCCAAGCGGAAAGGCATCTTGTTGATGGGCACGGGCAGCGGCCCCAGCTGCGAGGAGTTCACCTCCCGCATATTAATTCGTTCGAAGGGCACTGCCCGAGTGCATTTATTGAGCCCAGCCACCATGCGTTGATTGTAAATGTGCACCTGGTGGATGCGGCTCGATTAGAGCTCGTTGGATCAGTGAATGTGGGTGGATGCTTACCTGCTGCGATAGATTGACAAAGTCCTGGAAGCGTGCGGCGCGATAGTGGAGCAACACCTGAAAGATGGACTTCTCACGCCATTTCTTGGCAAAGGGTCGAATAAAATCCGCCGTGCTCTCATTGAGCTGTCCGGACTTCTCATTCACCAGCGGCGGTAAGCGTACACGGTCGCGGAAACCCCGAAAAGCTGGACAGGAAAAATGAAAAGAGAGAGAGAGAGAGAGAGAGAGAGAAAGAAAGAGAGAGGCCGCGTCAAAGAGCAAGAAAGAAGAGGTAGAGGGAGAAACAGAGCGGGTTAGTGGCCAGTTAGTAAGGCGGTCAACGAGTGGGGAGATTCCTTAATTTAATTAAATTTTCACTTATTTTCTATGCAGCACTTATAATTCATCTATCTGAGGGCCAAGTCGAGTGCTTGAGTCGATTTAAGGCGATTGGTTACATCAGTGGTGGTGGGTTTCGGGGGTGGTGGGCCGACAAGTGGACACCCAAAGCTGTCATACTAAGCGGCTTAAATTGTACACCAACCGGACACCCTAAACCACGAATATAAACTTGTGGCTTGGTTACTTTGATATTTTATTGGTAGTATGTAGTATTTGGTATGTGGCATTGGTAGTTGTACCCCCACGAGATAGTATAGTGCCCACATGGACATTGCTTGATTATGTAATTAGTGTGAGATCTATTCATCGACTGAGCCCTGTTCGATTTTGGAGATGCGTACCGCTGCGAGAGCCTCGTCTTTACGCGCTTCCAGAAACAGTTCATCGGCTTCCGATGGTGTCTCACTTAAGTCGATATGTTCCTCATCGTAATCTTTAAGTTTGTCAACTTGTGTTTTTTTACCTTTTTGTATTTTGCATGCGGCCTCATCATGTTGTCCAGCTCCTTTTTTGCCCACTACATAATAGAGAGAGAAAGATCGAGAGAGAGTTGGGCAGAAATAGAGAGGTTAAGCCTTGCTTAAGCTTAGCACATTTGAATTGTTTAAGGTAGATCCACTTACGTTTGAAGACCTTGCCCCCCTTGACACGTTTCCGAGCGAGCAAGGCACGCATCATGGACTGCACTTTGATAACCTTTTTGACCTGCAGCTCGTATTGCCTGAAGATGAAAAGATGCACAGCTAAGCGGATAGTAGGAGGCGATGATAGTTAAAGCTCACCTGGCCAGAAACTCGTCATTGTAGTAGCGCAAGAAGACCTTGGTCTTGCCCAGAGCCCAGCCCTCCATTTTCAAGCGCAAAAACAGCAAGCGGCAATTGTCCTTTGTCATCTCAACGGGTTCATCAAAGTCAAAGGCCAAAAACTGATAGCTGCAGTGTGACACAAAGAGCCTTAGTGGGTTAGACCCGTTGTTAGGATGTCTACTTACCGCTTAAGGAACTCCTCGAAGGGCAAGCGAGTGGAGTAGCCACGCTGTCGTGCTATAACCGTGTCCAGAACGCCCAACGCCTTCATCTGCTGCTGCACGACGTCCGAGTGGAAGGCACGTGGCTTGTACTCGAGATCGGCGCGTATGCAACGCACAAAGTGCACGCCCAGATTCGCATTCTGGCTGAGCATTTTGAGCAGGGTCAGGCAGGTGAAGCGAAAGTTGGCCGCCATTGTCCGCAAATTATTCACTTGCGAGATGCAGCCAGCGCTGAGCGTGTTGAGATTCTGTAATAGATTCAAGAATTCTAGAGAGGTCAATCAATATGTGATGGGATTCCGTGGAACTCACGTATGATTTGCGCTCGGTTTCGTCCTTATGCTGTACGGCCTCAAAGGGCATGGTTAGATTGCCAGCTTTTGTTAGCTGATTGGTAAACATGAGCATGATGCTCTCGTCCAGCGAGGAGCGGAACGTTTCGATCATCTCGGGCGGCACAAAGTCGCGATTGATGTCGGTGAAGGCGCGCGTATCGTAAATGATGCGGCCCGTATAATGGGCCACAGATAGCTCAGTGGCAGTGTGCTTCTTCACGAACTGGCTGTGCTTTTCCGACACGCGATCTAAAAGCGATCACAGTTAGAGATAGATAAAGAGAGAGACAGAGGAAGTCTGATATAAGCCTACCCATAATCAAGTCCTGGTCCTGACAGGAGCGTGAGGCATCGTCTATTATGTAAAAGAGCCCATCAGGCTTGGTCAGCAGATTATCCAGAGCGGTTTTGTTATCGTAGAAGTTGAGATTAATGGTATCAATATCTTCGGACTCCATTTCCAGCATTTCACTGATGAAGATGCGCTGATTGTAATGGTACTGCATTTGCTCGTTCAGGGTATTAATGATCAGCTGCTCGAGGCCATTGCGATGGAAGCACTCAAAGCCGAACATATCATGTACGATAATGGCATTCGTATCACCGCTGCAGGGTTAGGACATCTGTAATAAAAGTAGGTCCTTCAGGACACATGCATATACTTACAAGACGGCGCGTGGAAAGGACATGTTCATGTTGATCCTGTTGATGATAAAGTCAACCAGACGCGAGTAGAGCGTGGAGGCAACCGCATCCCGAGCATCCCGTGCCTCCTCCGACGTGTACTGACGTCGCTCGGCAATGCCGCCCTTGACCATAATGAAATTGGTCAGCGACCACATAAACTTCTTTTCATCGACCCGCAACAGTTCCGCGATCCGCGAGACCATATCGGTGTTCTCGACCTCGGCGTATTTGCCCGACTGCCGGAAGCGTATGTTGCCAATATTGAGAATGGCGGCTAGGACTTTTCGTACAGTTTCCAGCTGCTTGTGATTGAAGTCCAGGTCGCGCAAAATGCTCTCGAACTCCCGATAACGCTCCACATTGCCCTCGGGATCGTCGCGACGATACTTGAGCTTAGACGGTGGCACATCTGGCGGTATGCGCAAATAGCGATAGTTGCGATCCGACTTCAGATTGTAGTCCTTCAGCTGATTCTGTTGATTGATAAAGTCATAGAACAAGTAGAATATGTGAAAGTTGTGCTGGCTGCCATCGGTGGTGGCCACGCGCAGCTTCTCCAGCATATACATATTGAAGACGGCGCCGCTCATCTTGCCCGTCTTGCCAAAGGTCAGGCAATATTGCAGCACACAGCGCGTGGAGTCGCTATTGACCGGCGTGCCAGCATTCACCAGCGCCAGTATGACCTTAATGGAGCTCTCGACGCGGCCGGTGGCGCCACGATTGCCATCGCCCAGATAGCACAGATGCTTGATCAGCAGACGGGCATTGGTCGACTTGCCCGCATAGCTCTCGCCGGAGAACACAATGTGCTGCGGCTCGCGGTGGTGCAGCATATCCTGGTAGGCGATGTCCGCCACTGAAAAGATGTGTGGCTGATTCTCCGAGCGCGACTTGAATCTGTACTTGGCATGAAACTGCCATATAAACAAAATTGGGTTCGATTCGTGTGACTGGACTCAAAACTTTGACTTACCTCGTTGCCAAACTCCTGCTTGAGCTCATTGGAGTTTAACGATAGCAAAATGTCACCAATGAAGCTGTAGGATTCGCCCATTTCCATTCGGTTGCGCAGCGAGTCAAGTACGCTCTCCTCGACGGGGCTCTCCAGGGCCGCCAGATCCTCGGGATACATGCGTTCCGGCTTCTCATCGAAGCGCTTGATGTAGCCACGATCCACAAACAGTTCCGGCTCCTTGTACAGCGTCTTCACATCGCTGGCCAGTTCCAGCATCTCGGCTAGATCGGAACGCATCTCGTCCTCGTTCTCAATGAGCTCCGTGAGAAACGGATGCTCCACCATTTCCACCATCATGGGTCGATTCTCGGCATTCTTCTCCAAGCACTCGGCAATAAAGTCGTTGATCTGCTGCGACCAGTTCGTGGGTCGCGTCAAGGTGGGCGGCGGATTCCGCACAATGGCGAACATTGCCCGCGTGGGATGCATGTCCGCGAACGCAGGCTTTCCATCGGCCAGTTCAATGGTGGTGATGCCCAGAGCCCAGACATCGGCACGCACAGTTATATCCGGCTCACGGGCCTCCATGGCGGCGACCACCTCCGGTGCCATCCAGCAGGGCGATCCAATGCAGGTGCCCCGTTTGCCCATCGTCGAGTCCACCTGGCGCGACAGCCCAAAGTCGCACAGCTTGACGATACCCTTTTTGGTCAAGAGTATGTTGTCGCCTCGTATGTCCCGATGCAGAACATGATTGCGATTCAGCTCGATGGCAGCGCGACAGGTTTCCCTGATGATGTACGCGATGTGCTCCTCCCGCATACGGCGGTCCAGCTTCAGTAGCTTATTGACCATGTCGACGGCAGTGCCGCCAGCGCAATACTGCAAAGGATAAAATGTTTGCTGGCTTGGAACTCGCCTGGAAATTACCTTTATATACGTACCTCCATGACAAACCAGATCTCATCGGGTCCATTCGGCTTTGAGAGCTTGTAGACGCCATAGAACTCGGGCAGATTGGGATGGACGCAATAGTCGCGCAAGGTGCGATATTCCTCCTCAATGGACACCTGGTGCTCCTCATCGTAGTGCTGTATCTTCAGTGCAACGATGCGATCATTGTCCAGTTCCTTGGCCCGAAACACCTTCGCATTGACACCCTGTGCAATTTCCTCATAGATCTCGAATTTATCCGTCGGATCCGGCAATTGCGAGTACGGCAAATACATCTCGATTCACTTGACCAGCAGCACTCACAGGATTCAAAAGGTTAAGCTAAAGTGTTCTAAATGTTGTTAAGTAAGCTCATACAGGGATTCCTACTCAATGTTGTTGCTGCAAAACGCATTGGGATTTTCTGTTGCATTACGTTGCATATGAAAGGCTTCACCCGACTTAAAGTACCCATCGAAATAGAGGGTTAAGAAAGGGTAGTTGCTAAATACTTAATTCTACAATTTAAGGGAAAACACACTTTTCATTGACTATAATAATTTTATAAATAATTGAACTCTGTGCTTGCTATATGAATAGATGGGGCTATGGATTAATATTATAAATAATATCGAATTTCGAACAGAATAGATTATTTTAAAATCATGCTAGATAAACTACATTCTCAATAACTTTTGTTTAATCTTTTATCGATATCCGTAATACAACTTGCAGCATCAACAACAATTGAATGTCCTTTTTAGACAGACCTTTGCCAAGTAGTTATTTGCCACAACACACCACAATCGCTGAAAGTATCCTTGATTAATTTCCCGAACCGAACGCACGCTTGCAGCACGTAGCGCTGCAGAAAGCCAACTGAAAGTTGCGCAAATGGATTCTTCGGCTTTTCGCTGAGCCCCAAAGAAGCCCCGCAAGAGCGGCAAAGTGTGTTGGCCAATTGCCTATTCCAATTCACGCTGAATTGGCCAGACACCCCCCAAAGACGTTGCTTGCACCTTGGGCAACTAATTGAATTAGTAGCAGCGCGACAATCACGTGAAACAAAGGAAATGAGGAAAATTGTGGAAAGCGAAAGGGGAAAGGGGAAAGGCGAACGAGACAGCGAGACTGAAATGAATAAAAGTCAGCTCATTGAAAGACTCTAATCTTGCATCTTATTATTCGTATTTACAAGTATTCGTATTCGTAAATGATATCGACTGCTGAACTAAACGTAAAATGTACACACTCACAAAATGGATCGATCGTTAGTAGTCCTATTCAATATTAAGTATTTTACTTGTTTTCTATAAATGTAAGTTCGGTTTGCATAATTTAAGTGTATGTGAATACTGTTGTTACTTTAGCTGCTGCTGCCGCTAATTGGAGAGTGAGAAGTCTTTTATCAGTTCCCATTGCCGTCGATCCCTGTCTTAATTGCACACACTGATCCATTCCTCCACGTGGCATTCATCGCACTCGACGCTGCAGCACCATTGAAATTTACACCGACATCGTTCGGCGCGTCGTTCCTTAACTTGGCTGTGACCACGCCCACAGCACAGGGAGGCGCAGCCATCGCTGGTTGTCGTATTGCGATTACATTTGCGACCCAAGGTTCCTAGAATTAAAAATAAAAAAGAAGAGAAGTTTAAGTTTAAATCTTAATCTGAATATACAATTGCCTCTAAAAATCGATATGTTTGTAAAGTGATCAATTAGACACAATTATACAAATTTCAATAAAATTCCTTTCCTTTGATAAGTGATCATAATTTAAGTGAATATTATTATTTTGATAGAGAATGTAATTTACAAAAATAAAAAATGCTGATAAAAAATGCTATAATGTTAATTTCCCTTTCCATCCAAATACCTCTTAAAATAATTGTAATCGATGATTTGCCTTTATTTCTTTAAGAAGCCCTCAGTGTAAAAGGAGATTCCATAAAAATAGACCAATAATTATTATGCAAATTCTATGAGTAGCCAGGATTATATATATGTAGCTTTATCAATTGAAAGTTTATGCTATCGACAGCTGGCCATCTGGTCAGTTGACGTCGCGGCCATTAAAAAGCCATAAATAAACAATTAACTGCAACGCCGAGCAAAGTATCATAATTGTTAGATGTTAATTGCCAACGTTAATTGCCATCATTTGGCTAGACATGGCACATGAATCAAGCGCCTGTTGAATGGGGCCACAAGTGGGGACCTCGACGGGCGCCGGGGGTGGAGCGGACGGACTAAGCAGCCCCCGGTAGTTCCCGTCAACGATTAATTATAAATTTGCGTCGTAATTAACACTTTAAACTGGCCCGCAGTCGCAGTCGCAGTCGCTTTTGATAATTTGCAAATGTGTCAACAGCTTTAGCAGCAGCAACAACAAAATGGCTAACAAAAATTGCAAGTGGCAGTTAGACGTTCACGTTGTTGTTGGCCGTTGCTCTTTGTTGCTGTTGCTGTTGTTGTTGTTGGCTGTTGGCCGAGTACGTGCCGTGCGCATGCGCAGCTCTCGAGTTTGTCGTGGCGCATTTTGAGTTATGTGGCATGTTTGGTAGCTCCGTTAATAAATGGTTTTTTGCAGTTGTTGTTGTTGTTGCTGTTGTTGTCTGGCTGCTGTTAATTTGCATTTGTGATTTATTTATTAGAGGCAAATCAAATTTATCGCTAAAGCAATGCCAATAAATCATTTTTAATTAGTAGCCTGTTGTCTGAGTGTGACCGAATTTTTGCAATTGTTTTTATATAACAATATTTTTAAATTTTTTAGGGTGTTGCCTGCTCTCAAAAGTTTAATTAAACCAATTTTGATTTTTTACAGGGTATCACTACTCCGCTACTCACCTTGCACATCGGCGCTCAGATCGCGCTCACAGAAGTTCGGCGAGCGCTGATAATAGAAGAGCGATGTCTCCAGCTTACGGGCCATGCGGGCCGCGTTCTTATCGGCGTTGGGCTGCCGGGCGCCCTGGTCGCCATTCAGATCGCGCTGGGCCTCGCGACCCGCCGACGTGCCAGACGCATCGGCGCCGGACATATCGTTGCTGCCGCCGCCGCCGCCGCCCCCTCCGCCGCCGCCGGCGCCGTTGCCACCATTTAATTTCTTATTGCGTGCCCGCTTCAGCACCACGACGGGCTCGCCGTTGCCAAGATTCGACTGATCCACGAGGATGGCCTTGCGGAACTGATGCTTCAGCACTTTGCCCACAATGTGAAAGTCGGGCGCCGATTTCCAGCAGGTCTTCAGCTGGCAGCTGCCCGACATGCCGTGGCATTTACAGCGGAATTCCATATTGTTCGAAACGGCCTGCAAAATTTTAAAGAAGGAATTCACAATTTTATATATATATATAGTAATATATTGTTTTTCTTAACTTACCATTCGACCCGCCTGATTGTTGTGTAGATTAATTTTGGATTGTATGTCGCCAGCCTTTTCGCGACAGTCCAGAAATAGCTTGGAGTACTCAACGCCAAAGTCCATGTTGTGGGAGCAGCCACCCCATTTCCAGCGACTGGCGATTTTGGAGCGTTCATATTTCTTTTCCTCCTCGGGCGTCAGAATTTGGTTTGTTTCCAGATATTGAAGAAATTGTTTCTTCTCCTTGTCGAGCGACTGGCGCAGATTTTTGTTGAGCGTCTTGCGATTGATGGTCGGATCACAGCCGCAGGACATCAAACGGCCTTGGCTGCAGGCGCGCGCCACACTGTGGGCCACCCCGGCCGCTGAGATCGCAAAGGCAAATGCGCTCTCCCGATAGCCTGTGGAGAAGCGTTCAGAACTTTAGGTTGGAGTTGGAGCTGGAGTGCGTTGTCACCTGGGACCCGAAATTGGCAAACTATCGCAAGTT
Source organism: Drosophila lacertosa (assembly GCA_004143845.1). NCBI lineage: Eukaryota > Metazoa > Arthropoda > Insecta > Diptera > Drosophilidae > Drosophila > Drosophila lacertosa. Next base: position 380,647 of record SCDZ01000201.1, on the reverse strand, counting down.
ATGCGGCGTTATTTTTAACACTGAATGCCCAAGCAGTTATTGTCGTCTTAGTGGCTGTCGTTGTCTTTGCGATCGTCGAGGGAATTGTGCGGCATTTGGCTTTGACATGAGCCGGACAAGCGTTCAAGTTTCGCCGCCAAGCCCCAAAAGCCGCCAGCCTGGGCAAACGAATCGTATCCAGCTCGTTCAGATCGATCAGATCGATCAGTTCGATCCGATCAGTTTTAATGATGCAAAATTGTGGGCACATAAACAGAGCACACCCACCCAGGCGGTTAGTTGACGGCTTATGCAACGGCTGTCAAACGGCTGTCAAAATTGACGTTAATCATGACCGACATGTGGCGTCATTGAGCGGACCAAAGTTGGCAACATTTGTCAATCGATTGACATGCAAATTGTCAGCGCCACTTTGCATAAGACAAACCAAAACCAAATTGAATGCGCCGGCGACAGTACATATGTCACTGTGACAGGCGTGCATCACCAGAAGATGGTAACTGGTACGAGGTAACTGGTAACTGGTAACTGGTAGTTGGGGAGGGAGCCCCTGCCATAGCTGTCAAACAATCAGTCAGATGGTCAAACTGTCCGATGCCAACACAGAGTCTGAGTCCGTCACTCAGGATGCGCACGAATGCAAATGTCAATGTTGTGACAAGTTGTCGTTGTCGTACAGCCAAAACGATCGGCCGTTGATCGAATCGATCCAATCCGATCCAATGTGATCCGATCCGATCCCATCCAATGTCAATGGTGTAATGCAAAAGTGTTGCGCGCATTTGATTGACGATTAAGACGCCATCAATCAATGCATCAATGCGCACAGTAGCTGCAATCTCGCAGCTTACTCTTTCTCTCCCCCTCTCTCTCTCTCGCGCTCTGCCTCTCTTTTTCAGCGATCTGTGATCTGTGTGATCGCTGATCGCTGATCGGTCGATTGGCTCTTGATTTATGCACGCTTTGTTCCCCCCAGGCCATTTGCAAATCCAAATCACATCATTGCCAGCGAGTTACATTTGACAATGCCTTGGGGCCAGTGACGTGCTTCTTACTGCGCATAAATTGGCAACCGATCGAGGCCCCAGCAACGATCTGTCCCTGTCCCTGTCCCTGTCCCTGTCTCTGTCTCTGTCCCTAACCCTGTCTCCATCTCCCTCTTGTGTGTTGCAATCCCAAGTAATTGTTTGCGACATACGTCGCTCGCTTGTTGTCACATGCATTTGGCTGAACCGAGACCAAGATAAAGGTCGATCGTCGATCGTCGACGATCGTACGTAATCCTTTTACTACTTTTGTACATGCCTGCTGCCGCTACAGTGCCCAGTGCCCAGTGCCCAGTGCCCGGTCTCAGCCTCGCTTGATTGACAATAATGCATGGCGAAGTAGCAGCAGCAGCAACAACAGCAGCAGCAGCAGCAGCAGCGATCTGCGATCAGCGACGACGATCAACGATCGACCAGTTCCATAAGTTATAGTAGATGTATGCAAAATAGTTGACCTGTCCGTGCGCCGTTCGATTGTCAGTCATTGTGCCTCTCCGACTTGATTTGTTTCGTTTCACTTGGCCGATCGTCGTCGATCTGGGGGCTGCTCAGGTTGCTTTGGGGCCTATGCCTCTGCCCTTATAAGTCGCCCAGTCGCAATCGTTGCACGCGTTGCTGTTGCCTGTCAATATTGACTCTCGTTATGTGCAGTTCAGTTCGGTGTTTCCTTCCTTATTTAATGGACACACGAACGGGCGGCTTGACAAACGGACAGTCAGACAGACAGTCAGACAGACTGGCCAGATCGGCAGACATGTCACTGACATAAGCTTGGGTTTACCATATTCGTACGCTGCTCGCCCCGTTGAAGGCTAGTCGAGAGTTACTTGGAAGTGCTGCTCCGGCTCCAACTGCTGGTGTGGCATGCATTTGGAGATTTATGGTTTGGCATTGTTATATTGGGCAGTGTTGTTAACTTTAACCCGGCTCATTTTGGTATTTGGCCCGATCAAGTTTTTTGTGCACTTGATGCCAGTCCCAAGATTATGGCTAAATGCAAATTATATGTAGATATGCTGTAATGACATTGTTTTTATTTTTTGGCTTTGTCGGAATTAACCAAATCCACAGCTGCCATAAAGTAGTTCTTACAGTGGAACATTTCAAACAGAACCCAAAGAGTCTCATCTCTGATATAATCTTATGTACAGTAAATAAAAATCAAAGGGCAAACTTTCTTAATGAACTATCCTGATCTATAATAATATTTAGCGATTGCTTCAATATTAGATCTTATTTAATAATAAATGAATTTTACTCTTTTGTGACTGGCCTATCGATGTACATGACCAAATTCAAGCACATTCAGACCCAGATCCAGATCGATGTCCATGTCCATGTCGATGCTCCCCAATGCCATTTATTTGTTGGTTCGTTTGTTGGTTCGTTTGTCTCTGGATATGTCTGGCTGTCGTTTTGCTGTACGTTGTCAGTGGCCGCGGCAGCATCCGTCAACAGAGATAACAATTTTTTAAATTGAAATTGAATGAAGTGGTTTGCTTACAATATAATTTATACGATGAATGCAAATAAATTACGCCGGACTCGAGTCAAGCCGACTCGGCTCGTCTCCACTCCACTCCACTCCACTCGACTTGGCTGTGAGCCTTTCCCTTTTACTCGGCGGTCTCCTCTCAGCCAACTCTTGTCGCTGCCTGCCTGCCTCTTGTTTTCCCTCTGTCTTATTTATTTATTTTCTTTTTTTTTGACTCGCATTGAAATTTGTGAGAAATCTTTTTGTGAACATTGCTACTGCGACGAGAGTATATCGTTTGCATCTGCATTGCATGCCGCCATTTTGATCATTTACCATTCGCCCCATTGTTTTGGCATTTTTACAGCAATTGTATGACGCATAATTTAACTAATGAAGCGCTTGGGAACGCACTTGAAACATGCCCAAAAGGTAGCCCAGAGCATTCCTCAACATGCCTGCCTGATTGTCACCCGGCCAATTGTGCTTGCCTCAAGATTATTGCTCTCGTTTATATCAACCAAATAATGGGCGTGTGAAGATGCCAATTTTATTTGTATTAAATTAATGGGTAGTATTAAAAGATTCAGCTGAAGAGGATCCTCCTTACCTTTACTTAAATTAATAGCTTTAAGTTAGTGTTTGGGTGGTACTTGAACTTAAGTCTCTGTCCGTGTAAATCATAACAGTAGTCAGTTGAGACAGTTGAGACAGTTGAGACAGAGCTGGCTGCTAACGATCGGCGCTTGTGATCATGTAGTTACCGCTATTTGCTACTTGGCCAACAAAGGCGGCTAAGAAAGCGGCGACGCTTTGTAGATGGTCAGTTAAGCGTCATCATGATCAAGTTGATCATAAGGCACACGCCGTGTGTGTCTGTGTGTAATACAATGCCCGGCCGACAGATTAAGATATCAAAGTCAAAGTTCGCACTGCCGCTGCTGCGGATGCATCAGGCTGTGACAAAGGTGCGCCAAAGAACAAGCCCCAAGTGACACTCTTACTAGCTGGAAAAACTTAGAAACATGATCTAGCCAACTGAGCCGGCGGCATTAGAGAACCAGCTCCAGCTCCAGCTCCGACTCTGATTCCGACTGCTGTGGTTTTTGTTATTGTGCCTTGGCGTGTCTAATAATGCGACGGCTAATAGCTTTGGACACTGGACCAGGGGCCACTGCTGGGCATTTTTAATTAGACTCTTTTTTCTGTTAGCTCTTTTTTTTATTTTTTATTTTTTTTTTTGTTTTTTGCCTAGCTGCTTGCGTGTGGGCCGCTGCTCTACGCTTAACCGCAAACTCGTTGACAGTTTGTTGCTGTTGTTGTCGTTTGTTGGTCGTAAAGCGATTTTGTTTGCGTGAAAGCTGAGCCACACTTACGGCACATTTTAGTGTCAGCTTAATGGCTTTTGGCCAGGCTACTTGGGAACCGCTGCCCAACTGAACACTCACCTTTCTTGAGCAGATTCGAGGCGTGCGGATTGCGGCTCTTCGTGCTCAGCGACGAACAGTTCCAGCGATGCCACTGAAACTGCATTCACATAAAACGATTAGAAAATGCAAATGCAAAATTAAAAAAAAAATTGTATTTAATTAAATTGTTACTAAAGTATTCATTTAATAATTGTGTGACACTTTTCAATTGTTAGAAATTAGAGTTTAGTTAAAATGCAACTTAGAAAATATTTTAGTTAGAATCGAAAATAAAATGAGTCTATTTTCTCCTTATGGATACCTATTTACCTGTATCTGACATTCGCGTATGGCCATATCCAGGCCCTCCAGTGCAGCGGCTGTGACATCGCTGGCCTTGTAGCACAGCTCCACCTGATCCTTGGTCAGGCCAGGAACCGAGCGGCAAGTGGCGCGTCCGTCCGGCAAGCCATATAACCTGTTAAAAAAATATATTTATTTAAGCATGTATATTCATGTATTTTTTAAGTTTCTCATATCCTTTTTAATTAAAAGCAACTGTTTTTTAACATTTTACCTTTAATATCTTCGCCAAAAAAAAACCCCATAAAATTTATATATTCGTGTACTCGTTTCGCTGGTCTAATAGAAATTTGATTACAGCAACCGCAGCTAACAATTAAATCGCACTCGCAAGCCCCAAACTCAAAGCCCAAAACCCCAAACCCCAAACCCCAAACCCAAACCCAATTTCGGAGCCGACACAAATCACAGCCCGTGCCCACACAGACCGCAACCGAAATTCGCCATTAACCTTGAGCGCCAAAAAACCGCAGACAAAAAGTAAAAATAAAACAGAAAACAGAAAAAAAATGCATAAAAATGCTTGGCAACAAATTTAATTTAATTTCATTTTATTTGTTTATGTGAAATTTAATTTGACTTTGTGGCTGATTTAATCAGCAAACGCGAGAAGACAAAGCTCAACAAAAATAGACGGACGGACAGTAGCTAAATTAAATTCCAGCGTTGTCATAAATCTTGAGTCAAATCTTTGGTCTATGACTCAGGCAACCAGTAGCTTGGCCCGCAGCGGGATGAGGGCTGGGCTGGCTTGTCCAAGAACCTGGTGAGGCTCACATTGAACTCATTTAGAGCGCGTCGTGGCATTCAAGGTCAGCGGAGAGGTGTTCTGATCTTGCGCCACAGATACAGACACAATGTGCGAGTGCCAGTTGACGTTGAACAACTTCATCGTGCCATTTGGCACAACCACAAACACACACGCACACACACACACACACACAAATAAACGCAAATGCCATCGCCATCGTCATCGGCATCGGCAACGCCATCGCATCGCATCGCAACGCATCGCATCGCATCGCGTTGATCTACGACACGCAGAGCGCAGTTGCTACAGTCTGGCATACCGGGCGTATACGTGATGCGCTCAACGATGGCGTCTCCAATACAGTTTCTTGCGCGCGCCACTTAAGCATAAAGGGAACGAGGGGGCAGCATTAATTGTAGCACGTAGCGCATGTAAAAAATACTCAACTGTTGAAACGTGCCATTTTCACACACGTCCTCAACTGCAACTGATCTGAGGATCTACAATCATTTGGTATGCCATTCACGCTCAATGCTCTACGCAGAGCCTGTGCTCAGCCAGATCCGCAGTTGACGTTGACGTTGACGTTGGCCCCAAATTTCCATTCTGCGCGGATGCAAATGAAGTTTGCGATCTTGCGACACAGTTTAGCCATGTTAATGATGTGCAAGTTTTGCGTGGGCTCACTTAGAGGTTGTGCAGACAAAGGATTACAAGTGTGTTGGGGTACTTAGGTTTACTTAAGTTGTAAAGCCCAGCTTGCTTAATGAAAATATGCAATCTCTTCAAAAAAACCAAAACTTCAAAAAAGTATAATAAAAGACTTAGTGCGAAGATTTGATAATAAACATAAGATTATGCCATATCCTTTTAAATTAAACACAGAGCTAACGCACACTTTGATTTTCGTTTAAGTCCCTTCACTACATAAATTTATTATGGCCAATATTCATTTTCTTTATTGCTTCTTTTTCAAGCCACTTTTCTTTACAAAAAAATATGTAAAAGTTTTTTATGGGACATTCTCCAGACAATTTAGTGATTAATTTCCTTGGTGTAATAAATATCAGATATGCTTAAATTGAAGATAAAATTTCATTTAATATGCTTTCAACATTTTTATGTGAAAATATGCAAGCTAACTTTTTTAATTTGAAATCGATTGTGCATCTTTAGACAGAGATAGCTGCTGTTTTAAAGAGAGCATTAGGAAAATTTGCTGGCATTTCCTTTTGTGGTAGCTGGAAATCAGTTTCGCTTGCGGCTTACAAAACTTTTGCACATTTCACGAGTTAAACGTTAAAAAATGTGATAAATTCGTTTAATTACACTGGCAGCTAGCGGAGAGCTATGGAAATCAAAAATACTTGAGCCGACCAACTGTGGGGCACCCTGTATTTGAATAGTCGCCACAGATCAAAAGCATTCCTAGCTGTTGCCGTGGCTCCGGCAGCCAGGCTGCCTGGAATTTCTCGTCTCGACCGGGGCAAAGTTATCTGCCCGGCTGACTTCAGTCTGTCTGCCAGCCTGTGTGTGTATGTGTGTGTATGCGTTTGTGTATGTGTGTGTGTGGGAAACAATGTTTATGCCTAACTGGCTTAGATAGCTAGCTGATTTGATATAGTTTGTGGTGGGGCATAAAACGACGAGAAATCCTTGATTTATGCATGGGCTACCGTTTGACAGACGAAACGGCCAAAACGCAACTCAACTCAAGTCAAGACTTTTGGCGGCGCCTATTAAAGCCTTGCCACACATTTCAATCTTTTTATGGCATTTCAATAGAACTCCAGAGCTCGAACTTCAACTCCAACTCCAACTCGTTGGAGAGCGTGAGAAACACAAATTATGAAAATGAAATATATATATGTATATAAAAATATATACATACATATGTATGCGTATATTAAATTGGCTGACTTTTAGTTTCGCATTCTGCGGTTATCATGGCAACACTTTACACGCCCGATAAGCAATATCCTCGTCCTTAAACTCAAATTAACCAAGTTGGCAACATTTTAAGCCACGGCTAACAGATCGATAAATTTTATAAGCGAATCAATTGCGCTGCTATCGCATCGCGTGAAATACGCGCAGCGTCCAAGTCGACGTCGACGTCGACATCGGATCGACATCGGATCGGATCCGATTGGATTGGATTGGATTGGATTGGACTGGTGAATGCTGCATGAGTCAGCGTCGCGTCGCGTTGCGTCGGTTCCTTGACTTTGTTGCCTTATCAGTTTTATTGAATTCACTGGCAAAGTCAGCAATGGCAATGGCAAAGCCCAACAACAACAGCAACCACGATGACGGCAACTAAAAGCCATACGCTTTATAAAGCTGTTAACAAAATGTGCATCAGTTTAAATTCTTTATCTGAAAGACGTCTGGCAGATGGCTCTGTGAGATGCCCTGCATTGCATATCTGGCAACCAATTAAAATGCATTTTGCCAAGAAACTTTATTTTAATTTTATTTTGTTTCTCGCTCTTGCGGCTCTTTAAATTGCAGTTTTGTTTGCCTTGATTTGTGGTTCGTGATAGAGAAACTTCAACCAGTTTTTCAATGAGAACTGAGAAAGACAAAAGCGTTAACTAGGATATATGGATAATAGAAAATGGAAATACAATTCAAATTGTAACTTCACTTTGTTTTCTTTATTTATTGCTAAGCTTTCAGTTTAGATAATGGCAAACATTTATCAGCAGCTTTTTATCGTATTTTATCCAACATATCGCAGCTTAAAATGAGCTGTAAATTTCAGTTAAGAATCGAAGCGTTCGCAGGGGCAACTTTCTCGCAGGCCCCGAAGATCATTTGGCCACCGATCGAGGCGAGTTTTTATCGTTCTGGCGAGCGATAAGAAAACGCGACAAAATTAACAAGCAATTAAATGAGCCAAGACCCGAGGCGGCCAAAGTAGCAGCGACTCATAAATAACCCAAACTCAAGTCGTTGCGTTGCGCATACGCCATGTGGTGCAGGCCACATGGCACTTGAAGTTGTGTGCGTCTGTGTGTGTGTGTTTGTGTGTGCGGTGCACCCAATTAGGATTGGGTTGCTGCACATTATGCATTGCACTTGCTTAGCTGCGTTTGGGCGCACTGTCATCATTGGGGGGCGTGGCTCTGTGTGTGCTTCATTTGCATTTCAAACGAAAATTGTGGCAATGCAGTTGCACTTGCAGCCGTGTGTCTGTGTGGCTGCCTCATTATGCGCTGCAATTATGACGTTGCAACTACGAGGCAGACAACGAATTGCAGGCTGCTCTTCAGCTTGCATTGCTGCAGTCTCGAGTTGACTGCAGTGCATTTTTGTTGTTGGTTTCTGTTGTCAACAAGCAAAAAAGTATGTTGACAACCCCATGCAACAACAACAACAACAACGAGATTAACAAGCTGCAACTACTAGGCGAGGCAACCAGTCAGTCAGCCGCACCTGGAACCTGGAACAGGGACAGACACTGCCGCCCGTCCGCCTGATTGCGCACAGCACAGCACAAACCGTAGCCGGAGCCGAAGCGGAGCGGAGAGACCGATTGACAGCGCCTGGCGCATTATAAGGCCTGAGTGCCACGGACCACCCTGCAATTGAAATCAACTCAATTGTGTAGGTTGGCCCACAGTTGATGCGAGGACGAGAAGCAGACACAGCAGCTAAAAGGGAGCTGCAGCTGAGCAATTGCCAGTTGCCGGTCGCCAGTTGGCTCTGTTTCTGGTTGGATGCCATGTCCAGCAGTGGCCATGAACCATTCAAAATGGCGTTGACTCTTGGTTAAGTGCTCATTGTTTTGTCCAGTAAATTCAAAGAATTGGACCTGCTTTAGTACAAAGATGTGCAGGGGAATTTGAATTTGTTATAGTACAAATATGCTATTTTTTATAGGTTATAAGGAAATGCTTCAAGTTGATCAGTAGAAATGAATCTAGTAGAAATTGGGAGACAAATATTGATTCTTGTGGGAAACAGAAATAATCTTTCTAACACAAAAAAAAACTCCACATTTTATATAAAATAAAACATTAATTAAAATTTGATATTAAGTTGAGGTAACATCAACATCTAAATAAATAAAAGCTTAAACTTTTTTTTTGTAGATTTTATAACGATTTCTAATATTTATAAAATTAAGTTTAATTAACTGCTGGAGTTCAAGCTAAAAGTTAATCCGAGCCTAACGAAGTTCGCATAATTGTTTCGCTCTCAAACAACTGGTTACAATTAAGCAGGTAGCTCAACTGGCCGCTCTTACGGCTAGATCAATATTAATTATGCCAACACCTTTGGCTGACAGTTTTCCGGAGCGGTCGACAGACCGAACGGACGTGTAAGACTCGCATTGATTAATCTGTTGACTTAACAACATAAAGTGCTGTTGGGCTCGTTGTTGTTGCTGCTGTTGCTGTTGTCGTTTAATTAATTAACTTGCCACCGACAACGACAACAGCAACAACAACAGTAAAGGCCACAATTTCGAGCTTGTGTAATGTTGGGGTTAATTTGTTGACAGGCCATTTACACATTCGAGTGCTTTACATACGCGCCAAAGTGCTGATGGACTCAGCACCGGGCAGCGGCTATCTACCTACCTACATAGATATGGATGGGCTGTAAATGTATCTGCAAGATACTCGCACTTACCAGCGTGTGCAGCAGGCCAAGATAATCACAACAATTAAATGCAAATGGCAATGGCGCGACGGCAACTGTGCGGCAACAAAGTTGTTTCCTGCGCTGTTGCTGTTATTGTTGTTGCCAATTGGTGTTGTTGCTGGTGTTGTTGTTGTTGTTGTTGCTTGCCACGCAGTCATCGCTTGGCTTTGATTTGCATAAATTTTCATACAATTGCAGCCAAAATTTTAGTTGGTTATTTGTTGTTGTTGTTGATGTTGTTGTTGTTGTTGTTGTTGAGCCGGCTTGCCGTGGCCATGCAACAGCAAACATTTTGTAGTACACATTAAAGCCACACTGCAATGCACTTTGCCCTGCACATTAAACAATCGCTGCATACTTTAAACAATTTCCGAGCCTGTTACAATTATGAGATTTTATATTATATTTTTTTGTTTTTATATTTTTATTTTCTGATTTTTCACATATTTTGCACAGTTTTCGGCCGCTTTTTCATAGCCACATTCTCAGCCCGATCGTGACCAAAGCGCCAATAAACATTGGCTTCGACTTTGGCTTTGTGCTCAGCTCAGCTCGATGGCTACTGGCCAGCTGGAACACCTTTTTTTCTTGTAATATTTGTTTGTTACCTTCTTTTATTTCTATAGCTTTTTACTCGTTTTTTTCTCTCTCTGTTTATTTACAATCGCTCTGGGTGCGCATTGGCGCTGCGGCTGGTCTGATTGGTCTCCAGTTCGAGTTGGCGCATTTTTTTTTTTATGTTACATGAACTTTGCTTCTGGGTGGCTTTTCTTTCTTGGGTCTGCGAATTGAGTTTGATTCGTTGCACTTTTTGTTAACATTTTCCTTTTCATGATCGTTTCGCTGACTGAAATATGTGTGTGGGCTTTTTGCTATTTCAAAACTTTTTGCAAGTCACTTTGTGCTTCTGGGATAACATTCAAACATTATTGTTTATTAGTTAGGGAAATAAACAAATATTTGATATAAACTAAGTTATTTAAATGCTTGTTTTAATTTGAGAAATATTTATAATATTTTTCTTGAGGAAAGTTTAAAGGCTTTACGAATTAGATTTTATACTTTATTGATTTGATTCGATGTTAGATTTCTATTATTTTTAATTTTCTTTATATCTGATAAGCTTAAATAAATTTCATATTTTTTTCCCTAATTTTTATTTTAGTTTAATGGTTAAATAAACTTCTCCTTGCTTTATACTCTCCACTAAATAAGCTATTTGATATTTGTTTTATTACATTTTTTTATGATTAAATGAACGTTTTGTATTTATTTATTTATTGCACCATAATTGTAAATTTGTAATGGGTGTTTATAAATTTGATTGAAGCGACGCACAAGACACAGGACACGAGACGTCCTGTCACCGAAACGCGCCGCACGACTCTGAAACGAGAGCCGAGTGCGACAGGCTCTAAATGCAAATTAAAATCAAAAATTGAAACAGAAACGCTCGAAGCAGCGTCCTGCCTCGTCCTGTGCGTCGCAGTGTGCGTGTCGCTTGTTATCCTTGCAGTCGTGTGGCAAGCTTAATAATGATGTTGCCGCTGCTGCTGCTGCTGCTGCTGCTGCTGTTGTCGATGATGATGTTGTTGCTGGAGATGAAGATGTTGCCGCTATGCGCGTGCCTTGACTGACGCACGCCCGTTTCTGGGGGGGAGGTGGCTGCTCCCGTCGATGTGCCGTTGTGTGCTCCTGCTGGCTGCACGGCGACTGGCTGGCGAAAGTACAATACATCAAAGGACGCACACAGCCAGCCACATTGAGGCAGGGCTGCCAGCCGAAGCTATTTCTCGTGCATTTCTCGCATGCGAGATTCGTTGATTCGTAACTGAGCTAACCGCATCCCTTTCAGCCTCTCCCCCCCCCCACTCCCCGGATCCCCATCGCCATCATTCTGACAATGCACCATTGACTTTTGTTGCCTTTCCGGACTTGTTAACACCAAATGCAATTCAATGCTGAAGGATTTAGTCGACTCACCCACCCAGGGACACCTGCTGCACCCCGTGGCGTTTGTTTAAGGCGCTGCATTAAAGAGTCTAAATAGAAAGAAAACTGATTAAGTGGCATTGTTGTTGCCGGCACAAGGATGCAAGGACGCACGGCCGAGTGCCACTTCTGTTGAACATCAAAGGATTAAAACGCCCGCAACAACAAAAGTGAAAACTGGCACAGCCGCCTTCATATTGTGGGACTCAAGGACTCCAATTATTGCATTCGTTGCCTTTGTTGTTGTTGTTGTTGTCTTTGAAATATGCTAATTTAACGTGACGTGGGACGGAGGGCGGGGGCGGGGGGGGGGCATACTCAGGAGCTGGGGTTGACCTTACAATGACAAAGTGCTGAGAATAAAGCAATTGATTCGCGCCTACTTCCTAGTTTCACAGGACATACGCCAAGCGAAAGGACCTCAAATGTGGGTCGCCTGCATGTGTGTGTGTGTGTGGTGTATGAACTTAACCCTCTTTGACTTTTCACTTGCTACTTGTTACACTTCAAAGGATGCGACTGCGGCCAGGCAACACTTGTTGCCAGCTGTTGAAGCTACAAATTGTGGCAAGCTCCCGAGGCATATGCGTTGTTAACCGTGACAGTGGAAATGAAAATAGCAACTACCTTTTGTTAGGCACAATTAAAAAACAATGGACCCAGCAAATTAAAAAAATCAACTTGAAATGCGATTTTTTGTATATTTTAAACTTGTTTAACGATTAGCAAGATTAGTTAGCATTAATCTTTAAATAAGCTTCTTGTGACAACTATACAAATTTATTTAATATTATTTATATAAAGCTTTCCAGCATAGCTTATAATCTCAGTAAGGTAAAGATTTTGTAGACTGTTATCTGATATCAAAACTCTCAACATTTTCAATCAGATACTTTTATTTAACAGTTAGTTGTCGTAATGAATGTTAGAGTTTGGCCAGTTAACTCTCATTAAAAAGAACCGTTGCAAACTGAAAGCATAATCCTTTCCCATTCACACACAAAGGCCCACACTCTCTGGGCAGTGACCACGACGACAACGGCAACCGCAACATCAACAAATGTGAGCATCTCTTTACCGCATGCAATTGCCATGAATCACCATCACCTGGCTGTGGCTGAGGCTGAGCTCGAGGCTCTCACTATGGCTCTGGCGGCACATCCATCAATGTGCCGTTGACATTTGCTGCGCTGTTGACAAGAATTGTCACAATAAACAATACAACCACGACAAGCAGCAGCAGCAGCAGCAACAGCAGCAACAGGGGCAGGGGCAACAACAACCACAGGAATAATGATAGCGGATGGGAAGGACGGACTCGGCCACGTGACATGGCATGGACAGAAGAGGAAGAGAAGAAGAAGGATAGGAAGGGAGGAGGAGGGTTAGACAGAGCAGCATGATGATTAGTTTGGTAAGTGGCAGCAAGAGGAGTGCGCATAAATTACCAAAAGGATTAACCAACCAACCAACCAGACCCAGACAGCTGAAAATGGAACTGCAATCGCAAGGGATTGTCCTCGTTGTTGTTGTTGTTGTTGCTGAGCATGAAAAATGTGCAGTGAACTGTAAGGGATTCCCGGCTCTTAGCCGAACAGGGCAGGGGCTGCCATTGAAATTAAAATCAGATCAATTTCACAGATATTAACATATTTTTGCACAGGGCAAGTGTTGATATCTCAGTTTGTTTAAGCCCCTAACAATTTTGGGGGTTGCTTTTGTTTCAGCTGTGTTTATACCCGCTTCGGCGAGGGCAATAAGGGTATATTAGCTATAGCTATATGAGTTACTCTGATTAATGATCACCCCTGTGTTTGTGTATTTGTTTAGTCGACTATCTCATGACATAAGCTTTCTATTGTACCCTCAATTAGTGCCAGGGGTTGAGGGTTGTCAAACGTGGTTATGGCCATTAGTTGGCAGATATTACAAAAGATTTGTCTTAATGATTTCCATTATATGACAATTCCCACGCCCACAGATATTTGATTTTTGTGAAATTTTCATTGGTTTTCATAGTTTACAAAGCTCTATGCTGATATTTGCAGGTGCGCCTTAAAGTCCAAAACAATTTGTGCTCATTAAAAGGAAAAATTCGAGAAAAAACCAAAATTTTAATGGCGTTGCCCAGGGTTACACACTTTACAAAGGAAAGAGTGGGACAGACTCAGAGAGAGAGAGAGAAAGAGAGACCCCATAATTTAGTTAATTTTTGGTTTGATTTTTTTTTTTTGTCTGCTGTTGAATTTAATTAACTCAACGACGACGTTCATAAATCCCGACAAACATTTCAAAATGACGCAAATTTTGCGCTGAAATATTTTGCGCAAGTAAGAAATAAAAATAAAAATTAAGCGAAAATTAATCAAAGTAATTTCGGTGGAGCGACCCTTCCCGTCCCGTTGGAAGGAGGCACCGTCCGAGCGAAGCAACCGACAGACGACATAACGAACATAACTCGACGCATTCCACTGGCCAAAGTAGCACAAGGCAGGGCTCAAGTTAAGGCCAAAACTTAAACTTAAAGCTAAAGGGCTGCCAGCCAGATTCGCGGCCCGTTCGATTCGAGCCCCGTTGCGCCGCTCTCTGTGTGTGTATGGGAAAAATTCCGTTGGCCTCCAATCAGTGCACGCAGTTTGCATTGCTCTGACATGAAAAAGAAATCAGTGCACCGATGGGCTGAGATGCTTTAGTATGGGTTCGGATCGGGATGGGCCGAGCCGGGTCGGGCACTCACTGCCTGCCTCTCTGTCTCTTTCTCTGTCGCTGTCCTCTTATCGTCGCTGACCAGTCAACAGTTGACCGAATGTGTGGGAAAATTTTTCATTTTTAATTGCACTTGGCCAGGTCGACTGGCCGGCTGGCTGGCCAACTGGCTAACAGGCTGGCCAAAATTTAAAGCGTCTGCGCCTGTGCATTAAAGAGGCTTCTGCTGCTGTCGCTGTAACTTTTGCTGGCCCACCTACAAATCTCACCCAGCTGTTGGCACAAAGCGTCTGCATGCCGACCGCGCCATTCTATGAAAATTCCTGGCAACGTCGCAGCCGCGGCTGGCATCCCAGCAATGCCTTCGGTCTAAGCTATGCCAGCACTTCAGTCCAGCCCACCACGCGGCGGTGGGGTGCTGCCTGTGGTGGGGGAGGGGGAGGGGAAGGGGGAAGGGGGCGTTGCTTTGCGCAAATTACAATTAAAAATTGTTTCAAGTGGTTTACAAACCACAGCACGCACATTGCGAAAAACACAAAACCCCCGCAAAGAACTAAACAAACTGAGGGCTGGGCGAAACATTTGCTAAATTAGTATTAAATAAAAGACACACCATTTTATTAATTATTAAAAATATTTCAACTCAGTTTATTATTCTATTTTAGAAAATTTAAACATTAAAATAATAATAATATAATGTATATAAAATAAATAATTAGTTATTTAAAAGATTTGCCTGCCTGATTATTCCTATGAATCATTAGTTAGATCACAATATTTCTTTGAAAAATGTCAGTCCATGAAACTATTTCATAAATGAGTTAGCAATTATTCAAACTGTGAATTGGTGCGTAATCTTTGAGTAATCAGAATTTTTAATAATAGTTAATTCCCATGCATAGCAATATTCTCATTATGTATATTCTCAGATATGTGATTGAATGATTCACAGTACTGTGTGAATGAGTCGAGTTGGGCGTGCAACCCTTTGAATGAACTTCATCATCGGCATCAAAATGAAAGTTCAAGTGCAGCGCGTAGTCGTTGGCTGAAGCGGCCATCTTGGGCTTTTAGTGGCTGCCAGCCAACCAGAATAAGTGGACTCGGGAGCTGCAGATGGAGTTGCTGTTGCTCGTTGTTGTTTATGACGTTGATGTGGCGCTGCTGCAGATGACGAATGCAGCAGCTAAAGAGCCACCAACAAGTTGCAGCTGGCGGCAACAGTTGGCGTTCCTTTTGCCGTTTCGATTGCGATTGCCATTGCCAGGGCCAGGGCCAGGGCCAGGCCGTTCTCATTGGAGCAAACGGGCTGCCCCCGGCATATGGCGCCCAGATGCGGCAGCAAACGTCAACTTGCCCCGCGGCCCAATGTGGCCACGTTGCTTTGATTTGCTGTCAGCTGCAGTTCGTTGTGTGCTTGCAGCAATTGTTGTAAAAACACACACACACACACACACACACACACAGACAGACAGACAGGCAGACATGTATTTGTGTGAGCACTTTGGGCTCCTTGCAACTTCATTTTGTTCGCATCCCCCTTTTGGGCACGACGCATGCGTCAGCACACAAAATGAACGCTTCGTGTGTGGGTGGAGCCACGAGAGCTGAATGAACTCGTGTGCGAAAGAGAAAGAGAGCGAGATATACAAATAGAGACAGGGATGGGGGGTATTCACTGTGCAAGCTTTAAGCACGAAAGCTGTACACGTGTCGAGGCTAAAGCTTTAAAGCTCTGCGCACAGGATGCCACACAGCATTGCCAGATGGCGCCATAAATCATTGTAAATGCCGTCCAGTTTACGGCCCCTGCCCCCAATCCCCTGCCCCAATCTGGATGCGCACGCGCACAGCTTAAGAAAATTATGAAAGATTTACATTAATAATTCTTACAAAAGCCACACATAAATAGCCGCTGCAATCTGCACAGTCTCTGTCCCTGCCTCTATATCTCTCTCTCGGTCTTTCGCGTTGTGTGTTTTTAGCTGTTCCCACCTCGCCGCACATTCTTCCTGGCCAGAGTCGAGAAACACAATAACCATTTTTATTAAGCGACAATCAGCGCGCGCTGCGCGATGCCTTCGCTCCGGCTCCGCGTCGAGTGCTGTGAGTAAGTTGTTGGGCCCGGCTCCAGCCGCGGGTCCATTGGCAACGGGCAACGGGCAACGGGTATTGGGCATTGGGCACTGGGGGACTGCCCGCTGCGCATGCGTGCGGGGCTCTTGCATGCAAATGGAATCACTTTATTAAACAGCTTACATAATTCATGTGCTGCACATTTAATTTAAGGTCATCAGGCCGGCCTGGCCCAGGTCCGGACGAGGCTCCAGTCTGGACAACGGTGCTCTGGCTCTGCTCTGGTCTGTTTCGCAGCATAATGAAAAAGTCAGTGTAATAATTTTTAAATGTTTGTAAAAATAGGTGTAGACAAGTTGAAATTTATTATGGCAACGTTCTGGGAACGTGGGCAGCGAGCAAGCGCGGAAGTATTCGATAGCTATCGACAAGCTGACCAGGATGAGCTGCTTGTGGGTGCGGCCATTTGAAAGGCATTTCAGCTAATAGTTGTCGATCATTAATAATAAGTTAAGCAAGCAGCAGTTTTAAGGGATGCTAAACCAATATTAACGGAACAATACTTACTAAAGATACTTGAAGATACTTCTAATTAAAAGTATATTTTTGTTTTGCTTTATTAGAAATTCAAGTAAAGTATAAGCTTTCCATTTAAAGTAACCTAGCTCAATCAGTTGACTGCAAAGTTATGTTCTATATGAAGTATCCAGTTTACATGTTTGCCATATTTGTTGGAACCTCTTCTTTTTGGCTCGTATATTGTACAAATTCGAAGTTTGGCTGTCGGAGCCACCTTGCTGGCTACCCACCATGACTGCATTAAACATCAACTTAATTTCACTGCCCATGGGGTCAGTTTTATGGAAACACAAAAAAACACACACTCACACATGAAGGGAGAGAGAGAGAGAGAGAGAGGAAGAAATGATGAAGACCTCCAAAGTGGCAAAACACGAAATGGCAACAAAAATCATATTTTCACAGGCGCTTGGCGTTTGCGCAGAACTTCGCACTTGAGCACGCGGCGCGGGCTGGAGGAGATCCGAAAGGAGTCGGGACGAGACGAGGGGAGGGGGGTTAGTCGGGGCGTTGGCAGCTGGAGTGTGGGCAGCAGCAACGTAGCGGAATCGGAATGGGAATGGGAAGGGGCATCTTAAGCGGTACCTGGGACTTGAGTTGACTTGGCACGAAACGTTTGCGTCTGGTCCAAACATACGCAATTATGTGTTTTTTATTAACTCTGGCGAACTGCTCGTGTCCGTGTGCCCCCATCCTTGTGGGTCTGCATCCTCCATTAGGGGGGTCCGCTGCGCACACGCACTCTCTATATAATTTTAACACATGCTGCGTTTTGGGGCCTTTTTCGTTTCGTTTCATTTTCTTTGCCTGTTTTTTTGCGTGTTTCTTTTTTATTTTTATATATATGTACTTTTATTTTTTGGTAATATTTTCCTCTTGGCCCTTTTGGCAGCTTAATAACTTTATTTAGCTTAGAATGGTGTGTGTGTGTGTGTGTGTGTGTGTGTGGCTACAACACGAATCTGTTTTCGGCCATCAGTCAGCCAGGGCGGCGGTATTAATTAGTGCGGTAGTCCTTTGTGGCAGGCTAACAGACAGACAGACAGACAGACAGACAGTCAGACAGACAGACAAGAGGCAGACGTTGTTGCCTTTTGTGTGTTTGTGTTGCGTTATTTAGACATCAGGACGTTGATTGATGAGCCAGGCTCAACATTATTTCTCTGTGTGTGTGTGTGTATCTGTATTAATGCGTATTAACGGGTGTTAATGCACATCTAATAGCATTTCAAGCTGAGCTGAAATTAAGTGTAAGCCCTGGCAATAAAGTATCAAACAAAGCTTTAAATGATATCGAAAGTCCTGTTGAATGTAATGTTGATAGTAATATTTACAGCAAGGATAACTACTGCTTTTCATATGTTTATACCATACAAAACTGTTAAGATGAACCCTTTTTTTTGAGTGTACCAATTACATGTAATTCTTTTTAAAAACCTTTTCGCAGTTACTTTACAAGGCAAATTCGGAGCTCCACAATAAAAATGAACGCTACATGCAACAATTAAACAATTCATTTATCTTAATTTGTCTGCAATTTCTCCCTCTCCCTCTCTCCCTCTCTCTCTCGCACTCCACTGGGATCTCTTTCACACAGGCTCGCTTGCCCAGCTGTCTGCGGCTGCTGTTGCTTCATTCGTGCGCTTTGTGAGATGTTAAAAAATTTGAAATTAATTGCAGCGCCTGTTGCCTGCGCCTCGGAGTCGTTCCTTCCTTATGCCTTGCCCCTTGTTCCTTGTTCCACTCTGAAACCGGGCCTGACCCCGGCCTTTGACGCCCTTGCCGCATTGCGGACTTGTGTTTATATTTTGTGCTGTGTCATAATCTTCACACCCGAATCGCAAGGATCTCATGACTCGGGCGATCGCCGTGCATGTTGGCGTTGATGATCTTTGGCTGTAATCTTTTAATAATTTAAGCCAATTCGGCGTAAACCGTTAACGGCACAACACGGGCGTTGACCATTTGTCCATGGCCCATTGCCCATCGCCCATTGCCCATTGCCCATTGGCGATTGCCGATTGCTCCTAAGTTTTTTTGGATTCCGTTTCGGCCGCTTCGATGCTATCGCCTTTGGTCTCTGCGCTGTGTTAATATTTGCTCATGATGATCGGCTTGCGAGGAGGGTCCGCTGGCCGGGGCGAGGGCATGGCCCGGGTGTTGCCGCTGTCTGACTTAATGCTGAGAAAACCCTAATTACCGCATTAAGGTGTCAAAATGATGACCATCTCTCCAGACACCGTTCGCTGTTCTCCATTCTCCGTTCTCTGTTCACTGTTGGACTGTCTGTTCCTACAACAATGTGGCAAATTTAATGAATATGTCAAGTAGTCAGCGCTCAACGCTCAACGCTCAGTGCCCTGTGATAAATCTGTTGGCGGCTTAGAATGCTGGGAAACAACAGCAAACAGCAGCAGCTCTGAGGGATCACCGCAGATTTCTGTTGCTGCTGGCTGATGAAACTGCATCTTGAAGCGTGGCCGATGTGCCCAGAATGAATACCACTGTCTATTTGTATTCTTAAATAATGTGTGTTGATTGGCTCAAAGCTGATTGGCTTGCAGATACCCTGGAGAAAGGATACGGACATAGTCGAATATTGGGCCTTAAAAAAAGAAATACACTTTTATTAAAGCCCTAATTTGCATTTTGTTTAAGTGTTGCATTGATTAAATCATTTTGCCTTTATTAGTACGTAATACGCAAAAATGCAGTAATAACAAAGTTATTATTGGTGATTGCAAGTGCAACGGTTTCGGACACTTTCCAATAAACTCTTAGCAAACGTTTAGTCCGGGCCAAGCCCCAAATAAAGACAACAGGCCATTTCCCATTCCCACTCCACTGGCACCACCGAGAGACCGACCGGAACGTGCATGGCCAAAGCGATTGAGGAGTGAGCGCAGGTGAGCAAGCAGCCAACCCAAAAAGAACCGATCAAGCGGACCCGGTCCGAACCTTTTTCCCTTTTGCCACATTCTTCCCTCAGTCTGTACGTATGTGTGTGTGTGTGTGTGTGTGTGTTGGTCTTCTTCGTTATTTTTTTTGCGCCTGGACCTGCAGTCCAATGGGCTATGGAGTCGCAGGTCTCGAGCTCGGTTTTAGTTTGCGTTTGCGTTTGAGTTTCAGTTTGAGTTTCAGTTTGAGTTTGAGTTTGAGGTCCAGGTCCAATCGCTGGTCCGTCGGTCGTTCGTTCCATTTTAATAACATTAATTAAGGTGTTGCCTTCGTTGGTGTTCTTCACGCCTTTCCTTACAAATTACGCAGGAATTTCATGTTTCAGGTTTTGTTCGCTGGCCCCGAACCGGGAGACGTCGCTTCAGCAGTCTTAATAGTTGTTCTTTTAGCGCCCCGTCTGTTGTTCTTCTCTCTCTCTCTCTCTGTCTCTCTGTCTGTGTCTCTCTCTGGCTTGACTGTAATTTGGCTAAAATTGTTGGCAGTGATCAGCGTCTCCGATATCTGGCATAGGCAGTCCTTCGATTCAATGCAGTAGGTGTAACAGTTTAAAAATGAAGCCATTATGGGAAAGTTTTGGCTAAGCTAAGATTAACCCAGGCGCCATTTTAAGCGCCACTTGAAACAAGACGCCGCCAAAAAGAAACTTTAACTTTGATCTAGAAACGGCATAAAAATGCATTCTTTATTAACATAAAATGCACATTTATAAGCCAGCTGAGAACGAGGAGATCCAGAGAGAGAGAGAGAGAGAGAACTGGCCAAGGTCAGTTTGGGGTCAATGGCATAACACTAGGTGAGTATATATGTATGTATGCATGTATGAAGATTGAGGGATAGTGAGATTTTCAGAGCGCCAGCGCCAGCGCCAGTGCCAGTTTAGTTTGTTAGATGGATGACTAATAAGCGTCGCCACAATTAATTGAAACCCACTGATATGCATCTGCCGAATGGCTCCAGATACAAGCAAATCTCATTAACGCGCCCAAGATAAAGCCACTGAATCTGCTGTGTATCTGAACGCTGCCCCAGCGACGAGTATCTCACCATACATTTTGTTCAGTCAAGTGTACGAGGCAAAAGCGACGCGATCGTCGATCGGTCTGTCTGTCTGTCTGTCTGTCCGTCTGTCTGTCTGTCTGTCCATTTGTCGCATCGGTGGCAATGGCTCAGACCAAGCACGGGACTGAGATACCATTCGAGCCTTATAAATGCATGCAGATACAGTTTTGGAAGTCAAGCGGTTTGCATTTGTACGATAAATAAAATGAATGCGATTGTTAATTAGTTGTTGCTGCAGAGCCAAAGATGTTGCTGCTGTTGCTGTTGTTGCTGTTGTTGTATCTTATCGCTGGCATGGGCTTGTTTTCTCTGAGATTGACCTGGCCCAGTCAGTAGGCAAATGGAATGGAATTCGGGCATCCCATTGCGTTGTTCGCATATCAGACTTAAGCCAAGATTAAGATTATTGAAGTCCAAATAGTTTCGGGGTTGAGTTTTCTAGACTAAAGCTATTTATTTCATGCTCTACTTTAGGAAAGCTTTGAATTGGAGCTAAACTCAAATATTTAAAGTCATAGAAAGTCCTTGGGTTACATAAATATTTACTTTATAAATATCTTTTTATAATGAGAGACTTTCATTCATTAGCTTTTAATGAGAGAATTTCTCATCAAAATAAAATTGATCTAAAGCCATTTGTTTGACTTCATAAAATCGTTGTATGATAGTTTTAATTAGGTGCATTAAGCGACATCTATTTGATTTTTTAATTTATGCATTCAAATCCAACAAATCCAACAATCGGGCAATAATTTATGCACAAAGGCAAATCAATTTTGAGTTTTGTTCGAATGCGATTTTCGCTTTGTTGCTGTTTAGGCAAATTTCTGTAGATTTTTATCTCGTGTCGACAACAATAAAATTGTGTTAATTTATGGGAAAGTCATTGGTCTCCGCTGTATCCGTAGCTTACAGATACAGATACAGATGCAGATACGCGCTACTGTTAGTTGACAGACACAGACACAGATACAGATACAGCTACAGCTACAGCTACAGCTAAAGATACAGATGCAGATACAGCTATAGCTATAGCTTTAACTTCAGCTACAGTCATCGAAGCTGAACTTGTTTTTCAATCGGTTTTTGCTGTTGTCTTCATTAAATTACGTTTAATCATTTATGCAGATTTCAATCAATGGGCGAATCGATTTGAGATACATTTCCGTTTAGCATAAAGTCAAAGATTATTTCATTTTACCTGCTTTGCTATTCAATTTGTTGCAATTAATTGAAAACTACTAAACTGACTGCTCAAACTGCTTCGCATAGAGATGACACGAGCCGCGTGACACGAGTCGTGCTCGTGCTTGTTTAAGTGTAAAAGATAGTTTTCTCCCTTTGTTGTTTTGCGTTTTTATTACGACTATTTACAAGCGTACATGGCTTAATCTACAGAGGATACGTAAGTAGTATTTACAGCTAGAGTGGCCTAGAGCCTGGCTAAAATAAACTCGTTTACTCGGTTTTGTTTTTTTTGTTTTTAACTTTACTTTCTAGTGTTAGTTAATACTTAAAAGTGGACTGCAGCAAAACGTTGTGTGTTTCAAACTGTTGTTTATCACGCGAAATGGAAAGCTTTCAAATATATGTTCATGACTATGCCGAAACCGATACCGATACCCAAAAACAGTACCCCAGCCAAGCCCCCCACCTAGAGGCAGGTGTTGACCTCGCGATGCTCGAGGCACTTCTCGCACGTCACCTCGCAGCACCATTTGAAGACACAGTTGCAGTTGGTCCACTCGGTGACCACGCGATGCTTGTGGCCGCGACTGCAGCACAGCAGATCGCAGCTGTCGGGTCCCGTCGAGGTGCCATTGCATTCTCTGTCCTGTGTGCCCAGCGCTCCGGTCTTTGGGTTCGCTGTGCAAAAGTCCGCCGAGTCGTCGGCATAGACCAGCTGGTATTTGTTCGCCGGCTTCGTGTGCGGCGTCTCGGGCATGAAGCTGTTGCCATCGTTGCGTAGCGCCACCTTGCGTGCCCCATCGTATCTATCGCGCAGTCGTGCCGATATCTCACGAAACGGCGGCATCTTCAACCAACAGGTTTTCACTGTACACGACCCGGACAGTCCATGGCACTTGCACTCCAAACGCATCGCATCGCGAATCGCCTGCAAATGTTTAAACACCAGAATTGAAAAATATACAAATGTTTTTCCTTTTCCTTTCACTGCGCTAATTGCCTTACCAGTCGTCCTGCGTTGTTGTTGTGCAGCTTGACCAGTGTGCCCAGATCGCTCCTTCGCTGCCGCTGCTTGGCGTCCAGAAAGGCACGCGAATGCCGCAGCCCAAAGTTGACATTGTCGCTGCAGCCGCCCCACTCCCATTCGCCCTGCGGGAACTTGATGTTGTCCCAGAACTTGCGACGTCCTCGACGGCCGCCCGGCCGCTGATTGTTGTTGTGCTGCCTGCTGCCCAGTGAAATATCCGTCATGCTGTTGCTGTTGCTGTTGTTGTTGTTGCGCTGCTGACGCAGCAGCGCCGCCTGCTGTTGCCGCTCGAGCGCCGCCTCCGCGGTGACCGCATTCACCATTTGCGGCTGGCCGCCATTCCGCCGCATGTGCGACTTGTCGCAGGAGCACTCCACCAGCTGACCCATGGTGCAGGCCTTGGTCACCGCATAGGTCACGCCCGCCGCTGTAATCGCATTCACGAAGCCCGCTTCCCGTGAATCTGCGCGGGCGGAGAGAGATGCAAAGAGAAAAAGGAGTTGAGGTCATTTAAAGCGAAGTTAAATGATAGTAAAATATATATGTACGTACATATAAGCATTCAAACATATTTATAAAATGGTCTCAAACATGAAAATCGGTTCAGTTTTGACAAAGTTATTGGAGTTTGAAGTCCGGGAGGAGTACTTTATATGGATTTGAGAAGCTTACATGATTTTTGACAAAAAAATTGACCCCCTCAAAAATACTTTTAAAGTGGATTTTTATACTAATATTGATACCAGCAATCGATTAAAAATAAAATCGGAGCATTCTAAATTTTACAAGAAAATTTTTTTTTAAATTTCACCAGGGGGGAGTACAGTGTTTTTTTTCCGAAAAAAGACGAAAAATTGAAATACAGAAAAATAAAGAATCTTTTAATGTAGAATTAGGAAAGCGGGCACACAATGATCAAAATGGTCTCAAACATTAAAATCGGTTTAGTTTTGGCAAAGTTATAAGGGTTCAAATTCTGGAAAATACAATTTATATGGATTCAGGAACTTTTACATATACACAAAAAAATTATGAAAATTCAAATGAGTAATCAAGAAAGACGACAAAATGGTACTCAATTATTCAGTACTCACTTTGGCTTTCCACTGTACATGTACACATATCTCAAGAGCTGATATTAAAATAGAAGTAATAAGCTCTATCTGGGAATCGCACTTGACTTGGAATTAAGTGTTCACAGTTTGTTTAATTGTTTGTTATCACACATAACAACGAAACCAGTTTGCAAAGTACCTTAGACATTTACGACAATATAATCTGGTCTCTGTTCGTGCTTGGATTATAGCTGACGTTAAATCGATTTGGGAGCTGTTTTAAGCAGCGATTATCGCTGCGATAATGAATCGTTATACTTAACATCTGGCTAATGCTGATTAGGGTTGTCAACATGGATCGTAGCATGATTGATGTCAATTTGTCAGCCTCGGTGACAAAATGATTTATAGCCGATCGCCGATTACTCTCTGCCGATCTCTATGCAAATCAGAGTGACTCGACCGGCATTGCAGTCACGTTTAATGAAATCGAAATCGCAGTTGTAATCGCACCACATCGCCCCGGAGATTTGCATATGCTTGTAATGCGAGTGCCGAGTGCCGAGAGCTGAGTGGAGTGGAGTGGAGTGGCTTTGGCTGGGATTGGAACGGTTTGGACAGGTGATATGTCTTTTTGGACAGTCACCACCCCAAAAGAAGGAAAGACTGAACGGCATTACATGGCCAGCAGCCTTGGAGAAAAGAGGCTTCTCCTTCTCAATAGCTGACAGCTTGACAGGGAGGCAGTTTTAATCCGCTGGCGTGGAATTTATTGCAGATAATTTGGTATGTGTTTTGTTTGCGCATTGTTGTCATTAAGTGCAGCAGCAGCAAGGAGCAGGGCTTTTGCACACGAGTGCCTTTTGACCATTTCTGGTAATAATTTATTAAAATTGACAGCTTTGTAGGCTCATTTCAGGCGCTATTCATCAGAGTGTGCAACATTTTTATTATGCAACTTGATGGATGATGCGGTCGCCTACCGCCTGACACTTTTGCCAGTTTGCCTGCCCAGCAACTTCAGCTGTAATTAGGCAGACTCAGCTCAGTCTCCAGTCTTCCCCCTCATTTAGTCTGAGTCAGCAAGTGTTGACAGGCTGCCAGTTTGCTGTTTGCTCTTTGCTGCATAATAAAGCAGCGCCGTTTGGCCTTTTGTCGTAGGCATGTATCTAAGCATATGTATCTGTATCTGTATCTGTATCTTTAGCTAGTGACTTTTTCACTTACCGCGCATTAAAATTTTCCTCATGCTCTTGCGCAGCACCGTGCAGTTCCAGCGGCGATTGCGAAATTGAAATTCGCATTCGCGGAAGCCCAGATTAATCCCATTGATGATCTCTTTGAGCAGCGCCGAATCGTGTCGGCAGATTTCGGCCAGCTTGCCACGTAGACGACGTGTCTTTTTGCACATTAGATTTGGATCGAGTAAAATGTTTGTGCCCTCGGCCCTAGAACAGACAACAAAGAGAGAGAAAGTGTCACAATTTAAACAAAATGTTAAAGTAAAGTGAATTACAAAAATTAGTGCCAATTCAAAGAAATGGAACTCGGATTGTTTTTCTTAGTTATGAGCTGTGTGGCGCCTGAAGATGCACTTTTGTATGCATCCGGATCATTCAAGACAGACAAGTTCATTAAAAATAGTTGCATTTATTTGTGCTGCCAGTCAAAAAACAAAAAAAAAAATGTGAAAAAAAACCCGAAGAACTTTCGTTTATTTGCATTGAATAAGGAAAACACAGCGTCTAAACGGTTTGGCAGTTGAGCTAAATATCTTTGCAGTGCTGCTGATGCGGCGTATACGCAACATGGCGCATCGACACAAACACACACACATACACACACATACTCGCACACGCACAGTGGCACCCAGTTGGCAATTGGTTTGTTTATTGTTATAGGCGAAGCGGCGGCGCTCAATAAAATTCTGGCCCCACTCGCAAACACACTCGCACACGCACACACACAACCAACACCCACTTGATTTTTTAGCAATTTTCTCAATCGATGCAATTTTCGTTTTCATTTTGAATGCCATTTGGAGCAGCAGCAGCAGCGTTAAAATTTAATTTAGCTGGAAAATTAATAATTACGGGCCACGTACAATGTGGGTGCAGCCGTTGAGCATGCGTCGCTGCAGGGCAACAGTTGCCCACCCCCCACTTCACACCCCACCACCCTAACACACACACACACACACATATACACACATATGCATATATGTGTCAGCCACTGGGCGGCGGCGTTTAAATTGTTTTTGTGTGCGCGCCTTTGGCGCTGATTTATGTTTTTCCATTTCAGATTTATGACTTTTTAATAGCTCAATTGTTTTTCGTTCGCATTTTTTTGTTGCTGCTGCTGTTGATGCTGCTTTAGTTGTTGTTTTTATTTTGCGCTCTTCACATTGCATATTCGCGTGAAATTTGCTTTGCTCGTGAACTTTGCGCAATTTGAGCTGAAGTGTAGTGCAAGTTTATGTTTCGGGGCAGGGTAAATAAAGGCATTCGTGGCGTTTTATAGGGCCCCCAAATACACAGCTACCGCAAGACGACTGTGATTGATGTGCAGCCCAGCCAATCTATCGATTTGTGTCAGTCGATCCTCCCCTGGCCGATATCTCGTCTGTGTTGTTGTTCCCGGGAATTCGCGTTATTTTTAGCAATTAATGGGGCAATTTACAGTGCCGAGCAGCAGCTGAGTCAGCCAAATAACGCGGCCAAGGAAATCACAGCCACAAATCGGCAACTTCAAAATAAGCTTCCTTCCCTGCCCTCCAAACGAGCTTATTCATCGATGACAAAGCGCTGATATGACCGAAAGACAAGCCCTTTAAGACATGTCATAGACTTATCGAAGCAGCTTATCGCTTGCCAACAATTTGCACTGACTATTCCAACAGTGAGTATTATTTTATATATACTACATATTAGCCATAAAATGTAAAAATCGATCAATGCTCTGCTACTAAATTCTACCTGTGGTTTTTCCCATTTCTATTTCAGCACATTTCCCATATCGAAACAGCTCTGTTGCCCCAATTTGCCCACCTGGATCGCTGCTGCCCACCTGGTGGCCATGCCCTTGTCGCTGTCTCGCTCTTTGTGGGTTTTTTTTTTAAACTCGTAGGGCCTGCGGCAATCACTCGATCTCAATGCGAGCCAAGAGATTATGACAACTTAATAGCTACGAAATCTTAAAAAACAAATAGAGCAGATACACGCACACACAGACACTTGGAGCAGCTACAACAACTGAATGTTGGGCCGCCAAAAGTCAAACAGAAAAGAGCATAAATGATAGACGCGCTTGTAAACAACAACAACAACAACAACAAGAGCACTAACAACATTGAGTTAAAACAATTGAAGTTCGCTGGCGAACGATGATGATGAGATCGCAAGTCGATGCGCTGATGACTGGAGAGATCTAAAGAACTCAAACTCAAACACCTTTCAAGCGTGCAGAGCGCGTAACCACACAAGTTGCCAACAGACAACAACAACACCACTAAACACTAATAACAACAACAACAACAACAATAACAACAATAAACACAGGGAGTTTTGGTTAAGCGGAAAATAGCCGAGGCCGATATGACGATGATGCTGCCGATGTGGCCGACTCGGATTCGTCCGTTCGACACTTTTTGGTTTTTGAAGTTGAAGTTTGCTTGGCAGCAGCAGCAGCAGCAACAACAGCAGCCGCGGCAGCGACGCCAGCAGCGCTGCTGTCGGCAACTTGAAAGAACTAAACAACTTCAGTCTGCCAGTCCCAGGTCCCAGTCCAGGCAACTGGCAACTGGCAACTGGCAACAGGCAACACTTGGCCGCGACGTATCTTTATTTTGCTTTCACACAGGCGAGAAGCGAAGCGACTCCAACTCCAAGTGTGCCCCTATTGCAGTTTGTTGTTGTTGTTGTTGTTGTTGCTGTTGTTGCCGGTCGGGTGTTGGTGTCGTTATAGGCCTCAATGGATTTTCAGTGATTTTTTTCTTTGATCAAAGTGCCCGGTTTGATGGTAGCCAACTGACAAGTGGTTGAAATTTCCCATACCCAGCCCATGCCACGCCAATCCGATCTATAGTCCAGAGCTCTCAGCTGTGCGATACTCTCACCAAGGGGCATATTAGCTATTATGTTTCCTTCAGTTAAAATTATATTAAAAATTTAAATTTTAATAAAATCTAAATCTTATTGATTACTGCATACTTATATTCCATTGTTATTTCCATGTTTATTTAAATTAAATTTTATATTAATATAATTCTGTGCAGGGTATTTGCAAGTCGTTGTCTTATCGATTGCTGTGCCTTTCCCTCTTGTTTTCTATGTAAATAGACAGCCACAATGGATGCAACTACGTTTGATTGACTCATTTTCGTGAGTCGCCGTCGCCGTCGCCAGTTCGGGCCAGGCCGAGTTGCCACCGAGTGCGGCGAGTGCGTTGCAGTGTAAACAAATCAACGACTTAAACCACTTGTCAACATGCGAGTGGCAAAGTATTTAAACAAAGCGTTGACAAGTGAATGAATGGCCGCTGGCTCAGTTGGCCAACTGATCGTTTGGGCCGCGTTGGCCACTGCCAACTCGAGTGCTGTTGTGGCTGGTCAGTTTTCAATTTACGCGCACAAATATTTGTCCACAGAATGCCTCAGCGCAAGTGCTGATCTCTTGTGCACACAGCCGGACAAAGGGGCAGCCGCTGCACAGCTCGAACCGATCTCGGGTCACGAAGCGGGGGCAGCATTGCCAGCGGGGGCAGCTGGCGTTTGATGTGGGCGGCGGCGTTGACAATTGATTAGCCAGCTAACACAGCGGCTACCACCAAAAAGGTGTTGACATGAATTAGAGGCGGCTCCGATCTGGTCCGTTGGGTGCGGCTCTCACTTCGTGTGCGGGCATTTTGTGGCGCACGCTGCTTTTTGGCACCTTTTCTTTGTGTTTGTCGTTGTTTGTCATTTGGCAATTAGCAAATTAACATGTACCACTGTGCGCAGGCGCCGCCAAAAAGAAAAAAAAAACGCAATCATCGCGCTGCGGTATGCGTTTAATTTGTTCCCAGGCTCTGGAGCATGCGCATGTCCAATTGCGCCCAGCTAATAATTCAGGCATATTTACTATTTGGCCCGCCTTTGTCAGCCATTTAACAAGCCCTGACTACGGCCCGGCAGATGCGACAGATGCGACAGATGCGACAGCCAAGACAAAGGCGACATCAATCTTTAAGCGCGAGAGACGCGCGCAAATTGCGACAACGTTTAACTTAATTATGGCTCAAATAGGCGTTGCCGCAATGGGGACGCGCTCATGACCATGTCCAGGCGGCAAGTTTGCTAAATCACGTGTCCAGGCGGTGAACTGTGAGAAATCCGGGCTCCGAGCTCCTTTCGAGCCATGCCAACAGATTTATGTGACATTAGACAAATGCGACTTAAGCGCTATGATGTAGCGTTAATGTGGCTATAACTTGCATTTTATAGGGTATATTTATGGCGATGCCTTCAACTAGCCTTCTAACAGTTTAGAGATTATGGACGTAAAGCTTTCCATTTTTATATACACTGCTTTCTTTATAAAAATAAAGAGATGTTTTTTTTATAATTTTTCATTTTATTTTCATTGCGTTAATTTATTTCTTTCTGTATTAAAACCAAATGTGTGATATATTAATTTTAATTACGATTAGGTTTTTTTTCTTCCACAATTGTATTTGTTTGGTTTCTCTTTATAGAGCACTTGTGTTTAACCTTCCCTGAACTGGCTTAGATTATCTCAGCTGTCACCTCATCATATTTCTGGCCTCCGATGCATGACAAGAACATTTGCTAGTTGCCTTGGGCCACGGTCTGGGCCCTTAGTTGTCAGTCCTTCAACTTGACCCATGTCCGTCTTGTCTTGTGTTGCTTGTGTGCTTTGTCTTTCGTTTTGGCCGTGGTCATGCGTTTTAATTATGATGCAGCGTTCGAGGCACGCATCTGTCAACGTGACAGAGGCGCAAGAGACAAATTAACAAAATAAACAAATCGCCTGAGTTTTTAATTAAAAGTCAGCCAAAGAAGCGCACCCGTGCCAAATGCAACGAGCACTCAGCTCTCGGGTAACTAGCCAACAGATTGGTGTCCGAACAACATTCTCATCTTAGTGTGTCGAGTGCTTGGCAAGTGGCGAAAGCTGCCCCCTAGTTGGCAGTCTCTTCGCGCGGCATCATAATCAAGTCATCTGCATTAAATTTTGGCAATTGGCCGAGTTGTACGCTCGTTAGCCAAAGCCAACGCCTGGCCTAATGATGTTGATGGGGGTGTTCAGCGTAATATTCTATGTAGAGAGATGCCTATGCATAAAGTGTGCCAATTCTCGATGGCTTTGCTCTACTGACACGGAGCACGCGGCGTATGCGCAATGTTGTTGATGTTGCCTCCCAGAGCGAAGATGTTGGAACAACAAACGCAGCCAACACACACAGCTTGAGACTAAGTGCCACTGCCACACACTGTGAGTGTGCTCTATATATATGTGTGTGTGTGTGTGGCTGTTTAACCCATTAAAGCCCTGGCGGGTTTTAATTGCCATTTCGCATGCTGTGAGTGCCAAAAACTGACTATGAATGAACCCCCTGAATGAATGAGCTTTCGAATTGAATGAAAAGCAGGAAACTGGCCCCTAAAATAGACTCAACCCAGTAGTTGACTGTAAATGTCAAACGTTGCGCCGATGAACGGAAATGAGCTCATTTAATTTGAAATCAAATTGTTGCTCATAAATTTGTGATTTGCATCAGCTGCAACTCTGCTCTTAATTAAATTCCAGACACGCCGTCAAGCTGGCCTGATCAGCGACGATTTGTTGCAAGTTCTCTGTAATTGGTTTCGGCTGCTGTGGCCAATGGAATTTCCATTCATTTAACGGCACATCGAGCGCTACGTCTCTGCTTAACTCATTGATTATCATCTCGATAGCTCACACAACGATCGCTTGATTTAGTGCATTTGGCTGGAAAATAACACACACAGCGCGAAAGTATCTGTGTGCGTGTGTGTGTGTGTGTGTGGGGATTGTCGGTCTACTACGAATGCGAATCGCAACTGTTGCAAAATGTGCAGATACAATAGACGAATGTAAACAACAATAGTTACATTAATTCTCATTAGCGATCTGTGTGTGTAGGATGCAATAATTGAATGTCTAGGTTACGCTAGGGATATACGAATTAATTGTACGCTAAAATACTTATCTAACTAAAACTTCTATACTTATCGATACATATCGATATATATATATATATATTTAACATACTTTAAAAGTAAAGATTTATGTTTGCCTATCACTAACAGTTTCTATAAATTGCTTGACTTCAATGGCATTTAAAAATGCATTTAGTTTTAACCTCGATAAATTATCGATAGCCATTATTTAAATACCTGATCGATACACACAGCTCTCAATTTAACGCCCCTTTCTTCGTCCGTTTGTCGTCGCGGTCCGCTCGTTGTCAGCGTATTCAGCGTTCGTCTGGCGCCCTTGGGCGGCAACAGATGAAGCGTTAAAATGGCGCAACAACAACAACAACAACAACAACCTCATCATCATCATTATCATCATGGGCGACATCAAACGCTGACAGCCAGCGACTGAACTTGAGCTCAAATTATTTAATTAATTTATAGCGAAAGTTTTCAATTGGATCGTTTGGGGCATGGACAACCGTTTGGTGGATCAGCCTCAACTCTTTAATGTTGCAGGTGGCCTCCTTTTGGGTGGCTGCTGCTGCGCCCAGTTGCACACAACTCAAATAAAATTAATGCGAGCGGTTTAGCTTTGGCTTTTCGGCTCTCGATCGTCATGCAGTCTACGCCACGCGACGCCTACGCCACCCGCCCTTGCCACGCCCCCCAATAAACGTCAGCCACCCGCCCCCGCCTCCGGTCCCGTTTACATATGACAAATGCCAGCGCCAAAAGTCGAGACATTGCAGTTTTCGTTGTCGCTGACAGCGACAATTTTTCTACCTCAGACCCAGATGCAGATGCTGTTGCAGATTTAGATTCATTGATGCCACTTTGCTGGCAAATACTTTTGGCAAAGTGCACAGCTTATGTGCCACGCCCCCCCCCCCCCTGCGGCCACCTCCGCCTTATGCTCCTTTCCTGTGCGACACTTTTCATTCTATTTGATGTCTGTTCCCATCATGCTCTTCATTTATTTTCTTTCTTTTTATTTATCTTGGCCGGTAATTTCGCGCATAAATTCAAATGCTGGCCCGCTCGAAGTGTCAACGGGACTGACCGGGCGGTCAGGGGGGTTTCTTTTTTATTTATTTTGGCTGCACTTTTCGCATTTTCAGTTTTTCGGCATACCCTGTACACACGGAAGGAGTGAAGGTGGGTATGCAAAAGCAATTTAAAAATTAATATATTTAAAATACATGTTCATAACTTCAAGTTCAAGAATTAATGATCAACTGAAATTTCTATAAATCAATTCTTGAATAATAATAACGCTGTTCGCTTTGATAGAAGTAAAGGGTACCCTTGGGTCGATCAACGTTTACTTTTCCACTCTTACTTGTTTTCGGCCACGTTTTGCGTCCCCACAGAAATTGCCATGTAATTAAATCTAAATCAAACGTCACATTTTGAAGGTCTCTGGCTGGCAAACATCGTCCGCTCGATTGGCTCTGGCCGAATTTTCGCTTTGGCTTTGGCTTTGACTCATCTCAAAGCGCGTAGAGCTCGTGTCGCCACCAATTGCAGTGCACTTTTCTTTTTTGTTGTCGTCAGCAGCTATATAGCGGCTATACCCAATACCCATAATAACCATACCTATAGCCATATACCCCAAAACCGGAAACGGTTACGCCAATCTCTCGAGCTCGTCTATTGATGCGATCTGACAGTAGTGAAGAGCAGTGTTTGTAATGGGTTTTTTGGCATTGAATTTGACGCAATGCAACGCAACAGCAACAGCAACAACAACAGCAACAACAACCACAACATAAGCATATATTTTGCTATATATATTGCTGATGTCAATTAGAGAGATCTGCGAAAGCAGCTTTAAAAAATAATTTATTTTAGGCATAATCTTTTATAATTGCATTGATAGTAATTATTAAAATAGATTAAAAGTGCGTTAGGTAATCAATCCCAGGAGTATCTATTTAACAGAAAGCTTAAATAATATTCAATGCTGACTAAATTTTTGTTTTTCTAAGTGTAACATTTTTTTTGCTCGCAAGTTTTTAAATCAATATCGATTTTGATTAATAATTGTATATAAATGTAAATATACTATTTACTAATCACTTTTGCTGATCAATTATGTTGTTAATATATAAAGAATTATAATGTTATTAAGAACTTATATAAATTCTAATTGATTAACTATAATGATACCAAGTATTTTTATTATTTTTTGGTTGTCGATATTCAAAGCTTTTTAATTGGAATATTTATAATTAATTTTGTTGCTTGTAATTTTGAAG
Source organism: Drosophila lacertosa (assembly GCA_004143845.1). Taxonomy (NCBI): domain Eukaryota; kingdom Metazoa; phylum Arthropoda; class Insecta; order Diptera; family Drosophilidae; genus Drosophila; species Drosophila lacertosa. Next base: position 346,828 of record SCDZ01000201.1, on the reverse strand, counting down.
TAAATTGTAAATTGATCTAAACTTACCAACCGAATCCCGTCATTGGCATTGCAAATATTAAAATTGCAATTACCATGAATAACCGCATATCGCTCCGAAGCCGCAGCAGCGGCAACAAACAAATGCGGCCCAGTCGCGAGTTTTGTTTTTGTTGGTTTATGTTTTGGTTGTTGTTATTGTTGTTATTGTTGTTGTTTGAGTTTGCTTCAGTATTTGGGCAGGTAGTTAATGGCTGTTTTATTGCGGCCGAGATGTGCTTATTTGAATATTTCGCAAGGCGGGGAACAAAATTAAATTAAGTTTCAGTTATTTGTGACGAGCGAATTAATCAAGCGGCAAGCGTTGAGAACTGAGCTTTAAAGTGAAGCTAAAGCTGAGAGGCGGATACACTTGAAGATTACAATGAGTACAGGCGACAACAGACGCCAATCGACGATCAACGATCAACAATCAGCGATCAGCGATCAACGTGATAATGATCATGATCACGCTGGCCGATCTCACGGATTCTTTCACTTTTTGTTTTATATATATATATATATTTAGTATAACTTTGGTGTGATTTCTCGACTCTGTTTTGAAGTCTGCTTTTTGCACACAGCTGCTGCGGTGTCTCGTACGCACACGGAGAAAGCTGCCGGCGTACTGAGCTGCGCCCAAGGAGCCGGCCAGCCCAGGAGTCCAGTCGGCCAGTCAGCCAGTCAGCTAGTTGGCCAGTTGGCCGGCCCGGTCCCAAAATGTGAACAGCGAATCAAAGCGCAAAATGTTGAAAAATAGTCAGAAGGGTGGAGCCGCACCAAAAACGCGGACAGCGGACTGCCAGCGGGCCAAACGGGGTAACGGGGTAACGGGTAACGGGAGGGGCGGCAGAACTTCTTCTTGTGGAGTAGCGTAAAAAATGAAATTAAACGCGCGCTTTAATCAAAGCGCAGTCGCAGGCTAAAAGCTGCGCTTCAGCTCAGCTCAGCTCAGCTTCCAGTTTCAGTATCAGTTTTGTATTTTGTATTTTTATATTTTTTTGATTTTGGCTGTTTGCTCTTGTTGTTGTTGTTATTGTTGTTGTTGTTGTTTTTGTCGTCTTCGTCTTCGTTTTCGTTGTTCTTGTTTTGCCTGATTGTTTGCCTTTTTGGCCGTATCCTTAGCCAGTTTTTCCCATGCTCTTCGGCCCTGGGAACTCGACGCCGAAAAAAATGCACAAAACACAAAAACTCGCGACGTTGAACGAACTCGGAACACACACTTGCGTTGTTTGTTACTGTTGTTGTTGTTACTGTTGTTATTGTTGCTGGTGTTGTTACTTGGTTGTTGTGTGTTGCTGTTGCTGCTGCTGTTGCTGTTGTGTTCGATGTGAATTTTGGGCCTGCGTTGTCGGAAATCTGTCGTTCTGTTCCGTTGCCGGCCACAGCTCGCGACGCTCTGCGGGATTTGAAAATTGTGGCGCACACTTTTCGTGTTTGTTTGGCGAAAAACGCTTCGCGATCTACGGCATCGCCTTACGTCCGTCTCTCGTTTACGTCCGGACTGCGACTGCGACTGCGACTGCGATTGCGACTGCGATCGACGCTGGCTCTGCTCCGACTCTTGACTCTTGACTGATCTGCGTCTGCGTTTGCGTTTGGCATCGGGAGCACACAAATGCCGGCTATGCGGCCGCCAAATGGGCAAATGAATGGACGCGGACGCGGACGCGTTTCGTTCTGTATTCGGTTCTGCTTTTTGTTATTGTTAGTTTTGTTGTCGTTGTTGTTGTTGTTGTTGTCGTAGTCAAAAAGTCTCTTTTGCTGCCGCTGCTCTTGTTCTTATTGCCTGCTCTGTTTAAGAAGCGTGAAAATGTATTACACTCATGCGCGTTCTGTGCGCTCAAAACAAACAACAACAACAACAACAATACGCAACGTCGCTGCCCGCTGCCCGCTGTCGCAGTCGCCGTCAACGTCAACGTCGCCGTCGACGTCGCTGTTATTTTGTTGATTTTTTGAGATATTTTCTAATGTATCTGTAGATATGTGAATGTACAGCGTTCGACTGTGTGCTCTGCCCAGCACAAACAGTGGCCGCCAATTGTACGCACACCAAGTGCTCTAAGTGCTTAAATTGTAATTGGACGTCTATTTATAAAGCTTCTCTATGAATTTATCACACCCTAAAGTATATTTTATATTGGGCTAATTTTTCCAAGAAATGAAATGGTGGATAAAACTTTAAAGAATTTCTAACTGCTTGCAACTATAAGTTGTTACTGTTGGAACATACTTATTGATCCATATATATTTTTTGTATTTTTATATATTATTTATTCTAATTTTAGAGTATTTCTTAACAAGAGCTGCTTGCTTAAATCAAAGGCCTGTTTTTGGTCTGTTTTATGCCTACCTCAACATTTGATCTCTGTCTGTCTGTTCATATATTATTAGCGGTGACTGTAAACTCCTACACCGCACAGCCTAGAAAAGGCATTACTTCTCTTGATATGCGTCTAACTGATATCGCAACGTTCCCCATCGCTGCTCTCTCTCTCTCTCTCAGTCTTTCAGTCTCTTTGTCTCACTCGTGCTGTAGCTGTTGTCCACCCGCGCCGCCTTTTTTGGGCTGCCGCGAATTGTTTACACGCGACAAACTTGTCATCTCTGTTGTGTTTTTTATGTGTTTCTCCGGCCCGGCGATAAAACCCCAAAAAAGGTTAGCGACTTTGCCTCTGGCCATGTCGTCTGCCGCTGCTGCTCTCGTTGTTGGGCTAGGCCGCGTCGCGCAGGTAACAAGCTGTCGACCCGAAACTCGCAGGCTCGTAAAACTGTGCCACTTTATACACACACTCGCACACACACACACAATATACACTCGCTCCAGAGTGTGACAGTTGCTTTGCATACAGCGACAGAGTTCGCGCCAGAAATCTTCATATCCAGATCTCCAACTTCAGCTGGTCACACACGTTCGCGTAATAACGCCTCGACTGCGTATCTGGCCGGCTAATCATTCTCAAATACAATAAAACAGATTTCATTTCACAGTGTCGGCGTTGGCGTTGACGTCGGCGTCGGCGTCGGCGTCGGCGTCGACGTCGGCGGCAGCAGCGACAGAAGCAGAAGCATCATTTGCTACCAAAAGCTTAGTCAGTCAACAGTCAGCAGAATTTAGAGCATGGCGTGTTAATCTCGTGCTGCTGACGGTCGCTCGGACGGCGCCTAGGCTACAAAACAAACGCCCGCTCTGCCCCCTCCCCCTCCGCCCACCTTTACACGCAACCCAACATGTGACAGGATTGAAGTCGCTATTTGGCTACTGAACGAAGTTTGTGTACCCTTTCAACTGTGAAGCCTTTAACATTTAGCTAGGATACATTTAAAAAGGATTTTAACTTAAATTTAATTAGATAACTTTCATTCGTATTTAATTGCTTGGATTCTAGATTAAAATGATTATTATTATTAAAATGTATATTTAATAAAGGTTAATAACACTTCTAAGTAAACTTTTCTAAGGGGAAGCTGGAATAAATATTTATTTAAATTATCATTAAGATTTATTTCAACAGTGACAAGTTTTCTCGACGTATACGTAATACATTTCTAACTTGCTAGTGTAGCGAGTATTAGAATGACGTGCCACTTGAGAGAACTCTTTGAGCAGCCCCTTTTGCAACGATCAACTCGATTAGCTCTATGGCCACTCCAGCTATCCGGCTATCTGGGTATCTGGGTATCCAGCTTTCCAGCTCTCTAGTGTTACGTATATGGGCTAATCGTTGCTTGGCGCTTTATTTTTTGTTTGTTTATAGAACATTTCAAAGTTATTTTTCGTTGAATTCTGTGAGTGGCTAAAAAAGATTTCGGCATCATTTTGTGATCGTTGCGGTTGCTGATGCTTGGTTTTTTGTTTTTTATTTAGTGTGCGGTATTTATGGTTTATGAGCATAGCATCTTGTACCACTGTGCGTATGAGCTGCTTTTTTTTGGGAGCTGGCGTTCTAAAGTTCACAAGTTGTCAAAATGTTTGCGCACAAGTCTCGAGCCCTCAGCTCTCGACTTATCTCTTCTGTTAACACATTACCAACACTGACGTGGGGATGTGAATGTGAATGTGAATGCGAGTGCGAGTGCGATTGCGAGTGTGAATGTGATTGTGAATGTGAATGTGAATGTGCTATTGTTGTTATGGGTTTGACGGCGCTGATTCAACAAATAAACAAAGCGCAAAACTTTCCGAGGCAGGCAAATATGTCTATTAAATGGAAATAGACACTGACGAACCTGAAATAAAAGCTGCAAAGAAAAGCTGAAAATGCTGCCGCTCGTTGTTGGTTGCTTAAAAAACAATAAAAATCGGTTAGGTATCGCAGCGCAGTTTCTGGTCATGATTAATGGATGCCAAACACTGCTTGCGAAATGCCATAAACAATGTACTCATACCCGAAGATCGGGCCAGCAATTGCACTTGGCTTCAATCAAATTCAAAATCAACTGTCAAACTTGCCTCACCTGCCACGGCAAGGGGCGGCAAGGTGGGCGGCCCCGGGGGCATGTTGGTGGGTAGCAGAGAGCGGAGAGCTTCGTAGATTTGTTCGCACTATCAATGGGTCATAAAATTTTTATAGACCAGACATACGCGCAGCATACGCAGCAACAATTCATTTAAGTGCCTTCCTCGTAATTCTTCATAAACTTAAAGTCAGCTAAAATAAGCCACAAGATCCATGACGGAGATCTGTTCCTCACTTGTCTGTTTATCTGCGTGTGTGTGTGTTTCTTTGTGGGTGTGTGTGTGTGGGTATTAGGGCATTGTTGCTTTTGCTGTTTGTATTCGGGGAAACGATTTCGTATTGTGCCACACAGCTCCTCCAAACCGAAGAACAACAAACAAAAACGTCATGTTATGAGCAATTAACGTAATTGGAAAATCGCATTGGGCAAAGTGGAGCGCTTTACAGTTGCCCTATTTCGACGGGAACAACAGTTACACGCCAGTTGGTTTGTTTACCTACTAAGATAAAAGTTAGTTAGTTAAGCGATTATTATTACTCAAAAGAAATATCAATGTTCTTAGCAGCCCTTTGATGGAGTCGCCAGTTAAATAAATAAATTATAATATAATCCATTTGACATAATTTAAAACTGATACAACCCATTAAGAAACAAATTATTTCGGTTTAGAACTAATGTAATCAAAATTTAAATTTAAACGCCAGCTTTTGAAGTTTTATCTGCTGCGAATATAAATTTCGCATTCCTGGAACATTAAAATTCAAATTCAACACAAGTTTACTCCAATATTTGCATTAAAAGTGTTTGCAAAATCAAATTTGTGAAATTCGTGCTTAAGAAAAGATTGCTTTGATCGCAATTCATATGAAATGGAATATTCTCTTTTCTATTTTGGCCATTCGATTTATGGTAAACAAAAAATGGGAAATTGGAAATTCAGAGTAAAAAACTTGCAACAATTTCTTTGGTAGTTGGGAAAGCAAGAAAGCAAAAATGTTTTATGGAAAATTTGCGTAAATTTCAAGATTGTATTTCACAGCTCGCAGAGCATAGATATTATCTTTAATTAGGGTATAATTATTTCAATTGATTGTAAGAACATGCCCTATGTCAGCCTAGAAATATGCAACGATTTCCTTCCCCTTCTCAATTAAGCCACAATATGCATGGGACTCTCTCTTTGGGTAGATTTCAAGCTAACACTGAAAAAGAAATTCTTCTGGCAACTTTCTCGGAGTTTCTTTGTTCGCAATCAAAAAATCATAAAATCAAAAGCAACAACAATCTTACTATAAAAATGTTAATTTTTCGCCTCGAATTAAATTGTTTTTCACGCAATGTTCTGTCCATAATTCAATTGTTTTATCGCACAATAAAAACTTATTAAATTAATTGGATTTTTACTCACTCAGTTTTTTTTTTGGGTAGAAAGTGCGCAGGAAATGATAAAAAAAAGCACAAAAACAGAATACAAAATAAAAACTTAGTTTATATATTATGCCGCGCTTTTATTATTATTTATTTAGCTTCTTTAGCACCCATTGTTGCTTGAACAATTAAAAATAAAAAACAGACACAACAACAACAACAAAACGTTTCAAGACAACTGCGCGACTTTTTACGAGCGATTCAGTTGATTTACTAGGCAGCCCCCGTCAGAGGCCGTTTCGGCTGCCCCTCAAGCTGAGTGTGTGTGCGATTGTGTGTGTGTGCGATTGTGTGTGTGTGTGTGTGTTGACAGGCGTGTTGAAACGGACAGTCAGCGGCGGCGTGCTAAAAGAGATTTATGCTCATTTTGTCAGCTGTGCGTCTGCTCACTCACAGCTCACATGCAGATCTCGAGAGAAAGAGAGAAGTGCTCTGTTCAGGTTTAAGCACTATGAAATGGCATTTCGACATAATTTTTACTGGCCACAAATAAATAAACGCAGCAATTCTGCTGCCTGACGAAAAGTGCCAAAGTTTAATTAAGCCAAGCCAATTCGGATATTCAGCCAATTCTGGGGCAGCTCATCATAAATTGGCCTTAGTGGCCGACGCGTCGCGATCAAAAACAAAAGGCCGCTGTGGCCGCCCTGGACAGCAGGCAGCAGGACCACCAGAGATTCCGGATTCCATTCGGCTCGGTTCACTTTGCTTCGTGTATGTTGTCTGCTGCTGCTGCTGCTGATGCTGCTGCTGATGCTGGGGGGCTTCTTCTTTTAATTTGTGGAACAGGTTTGCAGCATGCTCCTCGGCTGGCTCGGATTAAGCGATTAAACAAATTAAAACAAATTACTTTTTTGCACCCACCACGGCGACGATCAGCATAAAATTAATAAAAATTTGCCTGCCACGGCGTCAGACTTAAATATGTCAATGGCATTACGGCAAAGTTAAGACCTCGTTTAATTGCTGTCATTTATTAAGACAAATTTGTGACCTGTTTGCAACTAAGGCTTAACATTTTTTTTGATCCTGCTGCATTCCATTCTTCAAATAAATATTTATATATAGAAATTGTTGATTTTATGGGGATATATATTATTCCTTCCCTATATTCGATTTATTTATTTACAGGGTGCGCAACCGGCTTGTTGCTCGTTATTCGTGGCTGGTTTGCTCTGTTTATGTTTTGTCAGCTCATAATTTTGTTTAGGGGGCGAGCAGCGCTTTTCCTGCCTTGCGCCCACAAATTATGAGGCCCAAATGGCAATTATAATTATTGTTAACGGTTTGTTTATGCTGCATTAGTTGGCTGTTTAGTTGGTATTGGCAATGCCGAAAAAATTTATTTTAATATTTATGCAGCGAAGTTCATTAAAACGCAAATTTACGAGCCGCCTCGAGGCTGAGGTTGCAATTCGATTCGGCATTTCAAAAGCAAAACTTACAAATTTATAGCAACTTTGCAACTTGGCAATTGTTAACAAATTTATGTGTACCTCGAGTTGATATTGCGTACGCGCCATCTCAGTTTATAGCCCGGCGCCCGCCCGTGTGTGCGAGTTTAGTTTTCTACAAATATTGCGCATACGCCGCGTGGTCAGCGCTCTGTTGCCAGGTAGTACAGACTTCTGGACTTGCCTAATCACTGATACTAATCAAGAATTCACAAGACTCTTTCTTTAATGAACACACGCCTCAGCTTATACGATTTAAGCTTTATAACATTGCTAATTGAAAGTCTTTGAACAGTTCTATGAATGGATTTAATTTGTGTTTTTTTCGCTACGTTTATTGCTGCACTAATCAAAACATTTTTTTGGAGTGTATCACGTGCTTAAAATGGGTCATTTGCCGGACGTTAAATGACTTAATTATTTATTGAGTCACAGCTGCTAATCAATTAACGACTCCTTGAATGAACTTAATCGATTGTTGTTTTACTCAGCTGTAAATTGGAATAAACCAGTAAAAGTCATGGGTTTGTCTAATCCAAATATAGATGCCGGAAACGAAGCAGATGATAACAAAAGAATTTTATTTTTATTATTCATATGTATATATATTTATGCTTTTCTTATAATCCTATCTAATATAGCTTTACTATTATTCGCATTAAATTTATTAACTTCTCTTAACTTTAAGGAAGCTGTTCCCTTTTCAAATCTAACTCTATACTCTATTCAATTCTTTAGTCCTCAATTAAATTTTTGTCCCCTTTAAGTGAGTTTTGATTGAGCCTAAGTTTATGTAATGCGTTATCATTAAACAATTAAGTGACCTGATTTAACACCGGATTGGCTTAAAAGCAACCTCGGGCTGTTTGCGGCAGTTTTAACTGCCCCTTTACATGTTTTCGTTGTTGTTGTCGCTGTTTTTGTTGTTGTTGTTGCTGCTGCTGGCTGTCAATGGCACTCAGTCGCCGAATGCAGGGCATGTGCTGCATGCATTTAACTTTAACATGACAAACCGCAAACTCATAATACAACATTGGTGACATACACAACAACAGCAACAACAGAAACTAAAACAACAACCAGCAATGGGCAACAGGTTTCAAGTTAAGCAACCACAAAGTCACAAGCCACAACAAGGGAGTACGTGGGGTGGTCGAGGGGTGAGTTGAAGAGTTGAAGATGGAGCCGCCACAGGCCGCCAACCGCAGGAGCAGCTCAAGTGCTTTTGTTGTTGTTGTTGTTGTTGTTGTTGCAAGTACGTAACCCTCCCGCGTACATCTGGAAATCTGTCGCCAGCTGGCCAAGCGATTCATAATATCATATTTCACTTCCTTCAGGATATCATAAAACTTGGCGCATTGCATTTGCCGTAGCCGGTTGTCAACATTTATTGAAAAGTCGTGCCGATTTTATAGCCATTTTCACTGGCTGGCAACGTCGTCGTCGTCGTCGGCATCGGACTCGTCGAGTTGAGTTCAGGCCAAAGCCTCAAATGGCATGGAATGGAGCGCCAGTTTCTTTCTCTCTCTCTCTATCTTTTTTTATATTATTTTTGTTTCTTTTAGCGGGCTTAGTTTTATGGATTCTTATTTCGCAGCTATTTATCTCGCTTAGTTGGTATTTTGGCGTAGATTAAGTGCACTAAATACCCATTGCCAGCAGCAGCAGCAGCAGCAGCAGCAGCAAAGGTAGCAGCAGCCACTAGAGCAAAAGTCTGTGGCACACAGACAGGCCACAGACAGGCAACGACTTGGACTCGGGCTGGAGTCGACTCGGGAACTGCTACGCAAATACTTGCTTGTAGCATAAGGAGTTGCATTCGTTTATTTATGAGTTAATATACATGAATTATGACATCAAAGGCCCCACAGCAGACTGAAATCGAAAACGAAATGGACTTGCGCCGCATTCCCCATTCCCCAACAACAGCAACGAGTGCCGCTTCAATTCCAATTGGACATTTGGGCATTCGTATTGGAGTTTGAATTTTATTTGGATTTTTTTTTGGGGCATTGTGCGATATTTGGCAAAACGTTTGTTTTGACACGCCGCGTGTCTAACGGGGCGACTTAATTGAGTTTCTGGCCGGGAGCCGTTAGCTGGCAGCTGGGGCGGGGACCACACGCAAAGTGGCCCGCAAAGCCGGAAACTCCAGCCGCTCAACTGAGAGCCAACAGAGCCAACAGTGCCACGGAGCCACTCAGCTGGCGGTTTGCCGAAGGTTGTGTGAAAACCTGGCGGGCATTTATTTTCAAATAAAATGGAATATTTTATGACTAAACGTCAGCGTGCGCAGGCAACAATAGCGAACAGCAACAACGCCAGCAACAACAAACTATTACCAAAAAAAAATGTTCGAGCTTCTGTTGTGGCTTTGCGGTCGGTCCAGCAAAGATCTGCCCCAGCCTCAGCCTCAGCCCCAACCTCTGCCTCTGGCTCAGTCTCTGCCTTTTTTTAGCAGCGCATCGCGACTCGATCTTGAATTGGACTCGAATCCAAAGACGCAGTTGTTGTTGCTGTTGTTGTTGTTGGTGCGTGTGGCATGTTGCCATTTGAGTTGTACATGTGTTTGCGGCTCTCTTCAAAGCTACAAAATTCAGTCGCTTCTTTTGAGCTTTACTTTGTTTTTTTCGTTTCTTTTTTTTTTGGGGGATTTGCTCTACTTCGAGCCGCAATTAGTTACAGCTGCGAGCGCGGAAGGAAGTATTAGTCAGAAGTTCGATTTCCATTCAAGGGCAGCGGCACGTGGAACGCTTTTGAAGAATTTCGTGCATTTTTGAAATCGAATGGCGATGAGTCATCGCTGATGACGTCGACATATTTTAGGCATTGTGACGCATGAGCTGAATAAAATAAATAACTGAATTTTGCATATAGAAAGGGTTTGAATTAATTTGGTGTGCCCACAGATGGTTTAAGCTGTAATTGCAGATATTTAAAGTACACTTACTGCATATTTAGCCTATATATTTATTGAAGCGTGTCAATGTGTGTGTTTGGCTTAAATAACAGCGATTTATTGTTATCGATTGCATTTGTCAGTCCCGATTTGGGCTGAGAGGCGCATATTAAAAATATATATATATACATATGAGAAAAAACCGCAAAACCGTCAACGTTAGGACAAAATGCAATGAGAGGTTTCTGCGGTCTTTGGCCGCAAAGATTGGGTTACAATTTCCCCATAAAAATGTCGAAAAAATGCGCAGATGAACCCTCGGACTCGGACTTGGACAAAGATTAGATCTGCCATGCGCAAAAAAAATATTATGATGCGGCGACCGCAAACAAACAAAGCCAAAGTCCACATATCAAAAGGGCAACACACACACACACACACACACGCACACAACCTAACTGGAAACTGGATGGATGGCTACCAAATCTGGCTGCTGAATCATAGAAACATAAGCGATTATATCCGATCGCCGAGATAGCCCATAAACTTCACATGAACATAATACAAAAACAAAAAAAAAGAAGCAAGCTGAAAACTTGAACTGAACAGGGAGCTGTTGTTGTTGTTGTTATTATATATTTTTATTATAAATATTTTTGTTTTTTATTTTTTTTTTTTTTTTTGCTAATTTGCGCAGGGCGGCTGCCAGTAGGCATTAATGTCGCTCAACTGTCGCCAGGGGCTGAGCCGAAAAGCAGAGGATACGCACTGGGCCCAGTGCCCAGGTCTAGGGCGATCCAGGGTTCGATCCACTGTCGGCTTAGGACTCGAACTACACGCGAAATCGGTTGACAAAGCGTTTGCAACTGGAACTCGAACTCGATGTGGAACTGGAACTGTGATTGAGAGGGGAGGGGGAGATTTGATCGTCTGGCAGATGACTTCATTCGCATTTTGTGCGTTTTGTACGCCGCCCGATCAGGCAGTGCCAATTTATCGATCAACACGCTTAAGCGCATTTCTCGGCCAGTCGACAGTCGACAGCGATGACGATCACAACGACGCTGACATTGAGGGCTTTAATTTCCCCAGTTCCCTTACAGCTGCCTCTGCTCCTTGTGCTCCTTTTGCTGCTGAGCTTGATAAGCTTTATTGATGCGATTAGCGAAATGCGCTTTGCCAGCCGCGCATCAACGAATCGCTGATCGCTGATCACTGATCGTCCTCCCCTCCTCCAGGCTCCTCGGGCTTTAAATGCTAAAATCGACAACTGACATTTCTCATTAACAGTTTTCTCTTTCGTTGGCCCGCTTTTTTGTGGGCTATTGACTTGATGCATTTTGTCAAATGAAATCATCTATGGAACTGCCTTAAAACAGAGATTGACGTCCTCTAATAAGATACAAAATTATTTAGCTAAGTTCAACTTTAATTTCAATATTCGCAAAGTGTCACTAAAAAACATTAGTGCTGCTGATCGTGGCAACAACAAATGCAGTTGACCGGGGCAACAACAAAGGCCAGCGCCAGATTACTTAATTCCCAAATTGGGCCTAATTCACGCGCCAAAGTGTGTTAAATTGCCATCGAGAGAGTGGCCAACTGAGAGTGGAATGGAGTTGGGGCTGCGGGGGCGACGAGCTTCAGGGCCTTTAGCATATATGCCACCCGTGACTGGCCGTGAGTGCCCGTGACTACCTGGAGCCCCATACACAGAGTTTGCTTCCTTTGCATGGCCAATCAACGCCCAGGGCGCTCTATCTGTATCTTTTACTCGACCAGCCTCTGTCTGATTGTCTCTCTGTGTGTGTGTGTGTGTGTGTGTGTGTGTGTGTGTGTGTGTTGATGACTACTATCAGGACTTGAACTGGATTGGACGCATCCGGAGGTCTGCAGGTCGCAGCGAATGAAGACGTTTCGTGACTGTGTCGGCATTTGGTGTCCAGATCCAGCTTCAGCTTCAGCTCCAGCTTTATGTCCAGGTCCATGTCCAGGCAGGCTCAGCGTTGCTCTTCATGCTTATTATTGAAACTCAATTTTGTCGGCGCGTGTAATTTGCCATTGCCTTGAATTTGGCATACGAATTGGTTGCGCAGCCGCCAAGCAAATATTTGCCAAGTCCACAAAAGTGCCCTAGATGATGACGATGATGATAATGATGATGATGATGATGACGATGCTGCTGATAATGTGTACGATGCGCATTGCTGCATGTACCCAGCTCTGGCACTTCCTTCCTCCATCCTCCGCCACATGAAGTTGCCTGCAACATCGAACGAGTATCGAATAACCCAAGAGCGGGCCATACAACATAATTAATAAATACCATCAACATTGATTAACTCAACTAAGCTAATAAAATCATTTGTCATACGACTGAACCCTCGACTAGTTAACCAGCTACAGTGAGTACTCCTCTTGCTGCGCCTGCTGCAGTTGTTGCAGTTGCTGCAGTTGCTGCTGCTGTGGAGTACATAAAAATCGCGTGACTAATTTTGAAAATTAAAGCCCCAACGGAGGCTGCAGCTCCAGCTGCCCAACGAGCGTGTAAATAGCGCAAAAATTAATCAGACGTAAAGGGGGAGGGGCAGGCGGAGAGGAGGAAAGGCGCTGCGGCGGGCAGACAAAATGAGTAGGTAGACAGGAGTCAGGAGTCTAGAATGCACTGCAACAACAACTTGCAACAAGTAAAAGTGACTTTGTTCAGGATAGGCTGACTAAAAGATACTCTATGTGTAGATAATACTGATGTTTGTTGATCCATTTGTGAGGGGAATAGATTTTGAATAGAGCAAAGAAGGCTTAAAGCAAACAAAAATATAGTTTATCAAACAAACTTAAAGAAGTTATCAGGAACCGAAGTGAACAGTCTTCTGTCTATCAACCATTTTGCACACTTTTATTGGCTACAGGGTATAATGAAAAATGAAAAAAACTGAAAACACGCACTAACAAAGCAACAAATTGAAACTAAATACTTGCAACTTGGATGTTGCAAGTTGCAACTTGCTGCCAAGTTCGAGTCGGAGCCGAAGTCTTTGCCAGGCGTTGCCTAGACGGGGCAGCGATCGCTGATCGTTTGGCTCTGTGTTCATTTAGCTTGAAATTGTTGCAATCAGTGCAGCGGCTGCTTTTAATTGCCACACCGCAAAAGAGACAGACTGAGAGAGAGACAGAGTGAGAGAGAGAGTGAGAGAGCGCGCAGCTGCGACAAAAAGCGACTGGCCAAATGCCAGAGATGCCGCTGCGCATGGAGACAAGGCGACGACTTTTGTTTCATGCGGAAATCGCGACTTGCCCCAATGTCCCATTGTCCCCGCCGTGGGCTAGCGTTGCGGCAAAGGAAATGCCTTAAATCAATTAGTTGAGCACTAATTGCCCCAATACCTTGTGGCATAGTTTGCCATTTGCTCGGCACCTGTTCGAAACCAAGCCCAGGTCTCCACTCCACTCCTCTCCTCTCCTCTTCTTACCTCTTCTCTTTGCCTGGCCATAACTGGCTTAATCTCTGCGCGCAAATTCCTGCGGCCTTCTCATTGTTTGACGTTGTTGTTGTTGTTGTTGTTGTCTCCTCGCGTTGTTGTTATCTTTCTCACAATCAAGGTGCACCGAGCAGCAGAATATGCGAACACCGTCGCCGCCACCACCAGCACCACCAGCACCACCGACACCGCCGCCAAGTTTCTTCTCTTTTTTTGTGTGCGCAAGTGCAAAAAACTGTCTCAAGTGCCTCGGAGTGGAGTGCCCCAAGCGAAAGGAAAGGAAGTCGTCGTCGTCGTGGTCGGACGGGATGGATCTGGCAAGTGCCCGATATGAGAGCTTTTTGTTTGAGATATGTAAAACTTCCTGTAGTCAAGTTGAAGTTTATCTCTTGCTTTTTTCATATTTTCTTTTTGCTCGTGCTTTTGTCTTTGCTTTTGCTTTTGTTTTTGTTTTTTGTTTTGGGGCGTGTCTTCCAAACAGATCGTTATCTGCTCCATCATGTGCGTACATATTGTATGCTGAAAGCATTATAAACTGGATTTTATGGCACCCATAAAGACGAGTCGGGCTTAGGTAAATACAAGTGTAATACTTAAAGATGGGTTCGTGTTCAATTAGCGATATTCCATAATATTCATACTCAGACAGCAAGCCTTGAATCTTTTATCGTTCATTAATTATAAAATTTTGTTAAAGATTACGGTTTAAATTAATATTTGTATCACCTATATATTTATCTATGTCTCATATCTTCATTTAGTTTACTTCCGTTTCTTTCCTTTTGAAACATAAATTTATTTTGCATGCTAAAGAAATATAACCCAATTAAATATTTTTTATAAAGATTAATTAGCGATGTTTACAGAAGTTATGAAAGTGATTTACACTTATAAGTTAGGGGCTTAACTAGCGCCCCAATATATTATTAATACTAACTATGTTAATTGCGTTAAGCCCCAAAAAACTTATAACTTTTATATAAAACTTGAGCTGATTATAGTTAAGTTAATTCGCGTTGAAGTTAATAATATATTGTTATAGTTATAGCTTTATGTGTTTATATGTGTTATCATATTTACCAATGGTTAAGTTTGGCGTTTTAAATAATCATTAAAATAAAATCTTAATTACATTTTCTTAAATAATAGCTCAAGTTCTACAATTGAACTATTATAAAACGCAAAAACAATCGCCATAAAACCATATTTGACCTCTGCTCTTCAAAAATTTCCTTCCCCTTTGTCTTGTGCTTGTTTTTTGGCAAGGCCACTAAAAACCAGCAAAATGCAACAACAACAAAAACCAACAACAGACAATAAAGCAAAGTTAAACAAAGTTGGCGCACATACAACAACAACAACAACAACAAAAGCAAAACTCGCTGCGATCACTCTTCGGGTTCATTTAAAGGGCCAGGCTAACAAAGGACGGCGTTGATGTCGTTGCGGCAGAGATCGGAGGACGGAGGACACAAAAGCGCCCCGATGCGCTGATCGCTGAGCAGTCAAAGCCTCATCCTCAAAAGCGCGCTGAATGATCAACAACAACAACAATAACAACAACAACAATAACAGCAAATGCACGCATCCGTTTTGGCTGTGAATTTTGTAGTGGGCACCCAGGCGCATTCCCCTCTTCCCTCTTCCCTCTCCCTCTCCCCATCTCCTTAACCTGACGCTCATTGCGCTCACCTTTGGAATTCGGTGGCCGCGAACGCTGCATAATGGAAGCCAAATGATGGGAAACCTTTTTGCTGAGCCACAAGAAATACTTAAAAAAAAACACACACACTCAGAAAAAACCAAACACAAAAGATAAATAAATAAATGAGTGGTATATAAAAAAAAACTGCAACTAATTAGGCATAAGAGACTAAATGAAAGTCGAGCACTTGGTTCGATTTGACTTTGAACTCGATTGTAACTCAATTATGAGCCACCGGCCACCCAGCTGGCCACTGTCCACTGTCCACTGTCCACTGTCCATTCTCCACTGGCCACAGGCGCCCCTTCCATGCCCCTCTGGCGGGGAGCTGCCCTGGGCAGCTGTCGCGTCTTTAGCCAAAAATGGTAATGTTTACATGCGTGTCGCAGTGGCATCCAGTGAATATGGACCCCATTGGATGTGCCAATGTCCATGTTTGTGTTGGCAACACTTTTTGCGTGCTGTTAATTACATGGCCAGGTCGGCTGGCTGGTCTAGTCGTTGTCTGTGGTCTCTGAGGGTCTTTGCGTTTCTCGCCTGGTGGTCTCTGCTTGGTCATTGCTTCCTGGTAGTTCAACTTGTCGCCAGTTGTAAACAGTTAACAGCAGCAGCAGCAGCAGCAGCCAAAGCCAAAGCCAAAGCTAAAGTCAAAGTCGCTGATGATTGATAGCCATAGGCAGGGCCAGACTCTGACTCTGACTCTGACTGTGACTCTGAGTGGGCCATAGTTTTGTGGCCAGACTATTTGTCTAATCCATTAAGTTCTCACGGTTCACGCCTCGAGCACAACAATTGCCACTTAATTAACACCAAACTCCAATGTGTCGAAAATATTTGGGCCCTTTTGCAAAGACAGAAACGAGCTGGGGCTGGGGCAAGCGGCAAGGGGCCAGTCCAGTGGGGCAGCAACTGGGCTGAAAGTTTTGTCATGCCAGCGCTGGCGCGTGATTCGCATGACAAGTTATCGGGCGAGCTGCTTGCGGCCCGATATCCATGTCGAACCGTTGCATTTGCCAAATCAAACAGCGGCGCAAACGTGTGGCGTCTGCAATTACAACACAAAGAGGCGACTCGAGTCGAGTCGCGGTACATGCTTCGAACATGACGAACAACAACTGTCATTGTCACATCCAGCTGGCAGCAGTCGCGATGAGTTGGCTGCATTTTGATTGCGTTGCACGTTGCATGCTGCACGTTGCAATTCATTAAGCCGCCGAACCATTTTGGGAAGCGCGTGCGCCGCTTTTGGCCGCCTCAGCGGGCCCCACCGGGTGCAACATAATCTTAATCCGCTCGTTAGTTTTATTGATTAGGAGCAATGTCGGATCGCAGCGCAGACGACTCTTCGGAGACAACAATTGTCGCCTCGCTGTGCCATATTTGCGGCAGCCACAGACAATGCCTCGTCCGGTAGCCGTATGTGCCCCGTGGGGTTCAAATGCTATTCCTATTGCCGTTCTTAATGGCTAACAACAACACCTCACTAACAGTGTGTGAGTGTGTGTGTGTGTGTGTTCTATTGTGTGTCTATGAATCATTCTTCAAGTGGTTCTCTTTTAATATATTACTTTCTTTAATTGGCTTTAAAATGTATTAAAGTTTTGGCACAAGTCCAAAAAATAGAGTCAACATTTATCTACGTTAATCAGATATCAGCGACAACTTCCTCACAACAGAATCGCATTCCGGATGTTTTTCGGTTTTGTATATTTCCCACCCGTTTAATGATTGGGAATTGCTGCAACAGCGTATCAAAGAGCGAAACAAAACTGTCAACCGAGGTGGACACATGTAGCACGATCACTTTTTGCGCACACACTGGCCTGATCAGTAGCTGGAATCAGGATCAATGTAAGCCGGGACCGCAGACCTGATCGTACCCCGATTCTGATACCAGCCAGCCGATTTCAGCCGCCTCGTCTAGATCTGTCGCTGTCAGTTGCATAGTTGCCCCGGCAATTGCATGTCCGACCAGCTCCTTCAGCTCCTTCTGCTCCTCCTGCAACTCCCTTTGCTGATTGTCGCTGAAAGTTGAAAGCCGTTCGGCGCTGGCCGCTGACAGCGCGGAATTGTCGTTCGCATTGTCAGGGGCCCAGGCAGCAGCAGCAGCAGCAGCAGCAGCAACAGTTGCAGCAGAAGAAGAAGAAGAAGAAGAAGAAGAGACGCCGACGATATACAAAAGATGCAACTGTCGCTCGTTGCTCGCTCGTTACTTGTTGCTGCAGTAGTTGCTGCTGCAGTTGTTGTTGTTGCTGCTGCTGCTGCCCAGGCTGCTGACAGGCAGCAACACAAAAAATGCGCTTGGGAAACTGCCACCGAGCTGCTTAAATCAAATATTGAAATACCTCGCCATGCCAGCCATGACCCAAGCCACAATGCGGCTCGATGCCCAACTCGAGTCCTCCCCTTGGCCCTCCCCCCCGCCCCCCTCCCTCCCCACAACCCGTTCTTGCGGCTAATTGCCGCACACTTGAACCAAATAATTGCTCAACAAAATAAATTCCACATTGTTGTTGTTATTTGTTTTGTTTTTTGTATAAAATTTTGTTGGTTTTTTTTTGTTTTTTGTTTTGTTGTTTTATTGATTTGTGTATTGCGTTCGCAATTTGTTGTTGTTGTTGTTTTTGTTGATCTTTTTAATACTTTACAATATTGAATGTTTGTCTATGTGCTAATATAAATTATTTAGAAATACTTGAATTAGTCGGCTAATTAATTATTTAAGTTTTTAATTATTTATTAGTAATACCTAGTTAAACGCACAACCGAAAAGGCAACATACAAAAGATACAAAGACGAATTGAGAAGGGGGTAGCTAAAAAATACATATATATATATATATATAGTTGTTATATTTAAAATATATAAAAAAGATTTAATTTCTTTTGTGCAAATTTCATAAATTCCAAAACAGAAATAACAGAATAAAATAATTAACTGTGTGGCGCCATCTAGCGTGCATTTGTTGTACTCGCGTAAAATTAGAACCTTAAAACTAAAACACACACATTAAACTAAATAAGCTTATTTATGTACACAATTAGAATTAGAAGACGCAGACATGGAAAGAGCGTTTAGAGCTAGTTCACGGTTCAAATGCCGAACTGGTTCCGTTAGAAATGCGTTTTGCGCTGGGCACACACGGCGTATGCTTAACATGCGCTTTGCAGCTGGGCAAAGCGGAATGCAAGCAGCGCTGCCGGCGTCAACGTCGCTGTTAACTTTTAAAACAACAACAACAATAATCACTATACTCTTAAGTTGCTATTGTTGCAGTGATAGATAGAGAGAGAGAGGGAGAGAGAGAGAGAGAGAGAGCTAGAGTTTCAGCTGCGCGCAATTGAATTTCAGTCTTGTTTTCAATGATTTTCGTTAGTTATCAAAAAAATATATATATACACACATATATGTATATATGGAAAGGGAAGGGTAGGGGGTGGGGGGGACTTAAATGCGCGTCGATAATTGTAAGAACTAGAACTAATTTAAAGCTAAAATAATTAAGTACACACTATTTACTCTTACGGGGCTTACAGAACAGCAATGTAATTTACAAAATTTTGCTGCTTGGGTCGCGTATTGCTTATAGAACTAAAAACTGGGCAAAACGTAGTTTAACACTTGTTTCTGGCGTGGCTATGAACTCGTATCCTTGCTAAATATATATTTTAATGTGTTTAATACTGCTAAAAAGTCGGAATAGGCTGTTATGTAAGCTAAGTTTTGGGGCAGGGCGGAGTTTGTGGACTTTATGTGGACTTTAACTAGGCTTTAGTCTAGGCTCTTAACTTCTAATAACAAAGGCTAAGCGTAGACAATACATAACACATACACAAAAGTGGGAATTGGGATCCGGGGCTGCTGAGTGGGGGTTGTTAGGGACGGGGGCGGGGCTGCTTACAGACACGTGTGTATTATCTTCTTGGTTCGACACAGCTTGCACTTGACCTCGCAGCACCAGTGGAAGGTGCAGGCGCAGCGCTCGACGACGACGACCTCCTGTGTGCGATAGCCACGCCCACAGCACATCAGATCACAGCCATCGACGCCCAGCGAGGTGTCGTTGCACTGGCGTCCGTGTGTGCCCAAAATGCCCTGCCGCAGGTTCTTCTCGCAGAAACTGGGCGACGGCTCCAGATAAACGATGTCCTTGGGACCCGGCGGCTTGTGCTCCGGATTGTGTGGATTCAGCTGGAAATGATATCTGCAAAGGCAAGCAATGCGAAGATTGTGCTTTAGTAATGCTCAAGTTGGGCTATCATTTATACCGCTATAATATGATTATATTTAAGAGCTGCCTACCTGTTGTGTTTGCGTCCCTGGCGACCGCGTCCATGTCCGCGGGATCGCGCGCCCGCCACCGGCAGGCTGTTGGGCGAGGGCATATTGGGATGATGTTGTTTGCTGTTGGGATGGCTGTTGTCCAGCAGCAGCTCGGGCATATGGTCGTTGAGCATGCGCTCCTCGTCGTCGTAGCCGTTCACCGACGGCGGCAGTCCGTTGCCGTTGCCAACGGAGACGCCACCCACCACGCTGTTGGAGCCAGCCACGTTGGAGCTGACGACCGCGACGGCGTTGCTGGTCTGCCGCAGGCTATTGGTCACCTGGACGCGGGTGGCGCCATCGAAGCGCGCCTTCAGATTGTCGCCTATGACACGGAAATTGGCCAGACGCATCCAGCAGGTTTTCACCGTACACGAGCCGGACATGCCGTGGCATTTGCACTCTTGCCGCATCTCCGCCTGAACGTGCTGCAACGAGAGTATGGGAAGCTTCATTAGTATGACTTTATTAGGCTGCTGCTGCTGCTCTTTCAATATCTTTTTCACTTAATTATTTTGCCGTTTTTTGCTCGCTTCGATTGGCGGCCCGCCTGCCACGTTGTTGCAGTTATTAAAAATCAATAAATGTTGTTGCAACTTGCTGTGCGCATGTTGCATGTTATTGCTGCTGCTGCTGCTGCTGCTGCTGTTGCTGCTGTTGTTGTAATTGGCCTGACCAAAAGTAAGAAATCAACGCAGTTGGGGGCCCTGGCAGCCAGCAAGGCGCACCGCGCATGATGATCATCGTCGATGTAGCCCATAACAAGTAATAAAATAATAACACAGATGGTGGCCCCCAAGATCTGGAGAACGCAGGAGCGAGACTAGCTTCGCCAGTGCTCTGGAGCTCCGCTGTACTCTGTGTGTGTGCCACTTTCTATGGCTGGCTAGCTAGGAGGCGCCCCAGTGGGGCACAGTGGCCATTGTTAAATGTGCGAATTGGGAAAACAAACAGCAAAATGTGCCTGGCAATTAAAGCAAAGCAGGCGATAAATCGATACAAAAATCGATGTGGCTGTGAAGTTAAGCTTCAGTTAGATTAAAGAATTATAAAGAATTATAGGTCTAATAATATCGATCAATTAATCTGATTAAAAATTACTATGATAGTTAAAATGAAAACAGCTTCAACTATTAATGGTAAGCTGATATTTGAAGAGTTTCTCTAATGTGAATTAATCTAACTTTTGATTGATAAATGATCATCCGATGAGTAATTTCATCCACTGTGCAAAAGTTGCATTCAGCAGCTGCGCTGTGCACCACTTTTTGCTGCTCTCCTCCGCTGAGGCTGAAGCTGGAGCTGGAAGCTGTCAGCGATTTTAATATACGAGCTACATGGGCGCAAAACGAGTGCTTGGAAGACAGTCTCCAGTCCCGCCATTAGCGGGCTGGACAAGTTACGGAGTCGCCAATTGGGGCGGAAATCGTCGAGGTGCTCGTTGATTTTTATTCGTATTCGCGAGTCGTAAATTGCGGGCCAACCAAAGCGACGGCATTAGAAAAACATCATGGAGGATCTCGACGGGATGAGTCGAAAAACTGGATTGCTTAACTTACCGCTCGGCCCGCCTCGTTGTTGTGCAGATTCATCTTCTCGCGCAGATTGCGTCCACGCTCTCCAGTATCGACGAACTCGCGCGAGAACTTAAAGCCGAACCCAATGTTGTCGGAGCAGCCGCCCCATTCCCAGTCGCGGACGCCGGCAACGCTGCCCGCCTGATGATTGGCCTGCGGAGAGCGCGTCTGGTGGCTGTAGTCGCAGGTGCAGGACTCGATGGTGCCCTCGCTGCAGGCTCGCGCTATCGAATGGGTAACCGCCGCGCTGGTGATTGCATAGATGAAGCCCGTCTCCCGGCAGCCTGCAAGACAGAGACAAAGAGACAAAGAGAGAGAGAGAGAGTGAGATGGAGGTTGAGCAACTGTTTAAGCTTGCCTTCTGGGTGTTCCACTTGGACACGACCGCCCAGGACAAGACAAGATCTCAATCTTGGTCGAGTGATCGCGACGTGGGCAACAGTTAAATTCCTGCCCATGAGTAATGGCACTTGTCGACCAAAGTCTGGTCAATTATGACACTTCAAGTTATCGCCGCAGCGCGAGTGCTGCACAAAACTGACACAGATTAAACGCTCAACTATAAATTCCAACTTAACACTTTGCCCCATCTACAAGTTCAGCTCTCCACCAATTCGAGTGGCCCTTGTAGAAAACTTTACTTTATTTCCATATATATACATATATATGTACATATATATATATTTTTAGTAACTGCCTCTGTTTCGCCTCGGCGCGACCATCGCAGATAAAGAACAATGAAAATTGAATTTACATGTTGCAGATAATTTCTCAAGTGCCTCGGCCACAACTCAAGAGCTACAGATACATAAATTTATTGTGTGTACGACACATGAGCGCAGTCAGGTAGCCCTGTACTCATCTATTATATGTACAAACAGAAACAGCTACTTGGTATTTCCAAAAGAAGTATGAAACATATTTTTTATATTATTTTATGTTTGTTTGTATAGTTATAAAATATTAGTTATAAATATTAAAATATTTATGACGTCACTTATTTAAACTCATATATCATTTAGGATATTATTATATGCAAAAATATCTTATCTCAATTAATTAGCGCATCTTTTGTATCTCGTATCTTTAAGATACAATTTGACTCTTACTCTGAGTTTCTTTAAATACTCTGGTCTGCACTTGACTGACGATTGATGCAGCTGTGATTGACTGTCGGCCAGGTGACGATTGAGAGTGTCAGCTATGTTGCTGTTAGCTCTCAACTTCCGCCTTAATTTGCCTTGCTTTGAATTGCCCCGATTTCCCGGAATTATTTTATTTCGTTCAATTCCCGTTTAATGTTTGTTTGTTTCTAGCCTATGAATTGTTGTTGTTGTTGGTTGGTTTCATTTTCATTTTCATTTTTGGTTGTTTTTTTTTTTAAGTTTTGTTTTCTTTAAATAATTTCACGTAAAAGGTAAATATGTGCGATGTTTAATCTGTGATAAGGGAATGCGGTCGGCGCATGCGCAAACGTCGTCATCAACAGCAACAACAACAACAACAACAACAAGTTGACTCTGACTTTTGGTGATTAGCTTAGCAAGAATTCGCGTTACATTGCGTGGCAAGTGTATGTGTGTGTGTGGTGTTCTCTTTTGTGGGCACTACTTTTATTTTTTGTACGCCGTGTAAATAGCTTGGCAAATGTATCGCAGAAACAGCGCCGAACAAAAGACAATAAAACGGCGAACATTGAGCAATTAAGCGGTGAAAGAAATGAGTGGCTCATGAGGTACTCATGCGGCCCATTCGACTCATTCACATTGAATAATGGGTGTGTCGCAGGTACTCTTTAATTTGCCAACGCAAACAAATGTCTCTCTCTATGTATGTGTTTTTGTGTGTGTGTGTGTGTGTGTGAGTGTGTGTGTGTTTGTGTGTGGGGCAACAACAGCGGACAACGCCCACAAAATGTTAACGCATGTAATCTGAGTAGCTTTAAACAGCTCTGTCCCCTCTCTGCCACGTTGAGGACTTCTTTGAACTCCTTCTTCTTATTTTTTTTTTGCTGGTCGTTAATTGCCAAACGGATTTCCGTTGCTGCTGGGCGTGGCAAGCCGTTGGCTGATGCCGATGAATATTGAAATTGAGAGCAGCAAATTGTTGCCGCAGCTCCTGCTAGTTGCCCCTGTTCAGGTAGTTGCAGAGTTGAGCTAAGCTGCTTAGCCAGGATACCGTTGGCATGGGTCCGTCTGGCCGTGTTCCAGGAATAGTTTAGACATTGATATAAAAGCCACAGGCAGCCACTTGGGGTGGCTGCCATTCGTCATCCTTCATGATTAGAATGCGCAAAACGAACCAAAAAGAACCACCTAATACCCTAGGCAACTAATCGAGTCAGCCTGTTAAAGCGTGCGGCGTGCCAAATTGACAAGGTGTCACCAATTAGAAAACAAGTTAGTTGACTCCAGTTGAGCCCTCAGTTGACTTCATTTGCAGACCAAAAGTGCCCCGCTGGCTGGACGTGACAGGGTGATCCCTCGCCTGTCTCGAGGGTATTAACGCACAGTTTGAGAGCCACTGCAGTGGTACGGCCCGATGCAACCCCAAGTGTTAATGGCCTAGGTGTTAATTAAGGCCAAGGGCACATTAAAAATATATATATATATAGATATATGTAAAAAGGAGCGCGATGAAAGTGCTGCGATAAAAAGCTGTCACCAGTCCAATAACAGTCTAATCGACAAATCCATAAAATGTCAAGAGAGTGCAACTCATAAAAAGGATGTTAGCTCCGTCCGTTGATAAGGTCAAGAGCCAAGCCATTAAACTCAGCTGCTGCTGATCGCTGCTGCTGTCGAGTGAAAGGCCACAAATGCAATCGCACGCGACGCTGCACACGCCCATTTTCGGAGAGAGTGCAGAATGGGCGGCTGGATTGGCAGGTAGCGCGGACAGTAGCTAATAAAACGGCAGGACAGTTTTTGGCCAAATGCGATTCGGGCGAAACGGCGGGGCTGCTGCCTGTTTACATTTATATGAAAATTATTGTTGACAACAGGCAATGGGTATGGGAATGGGAATGGGAACGACCACGGGGAGCGCAAAAAGTGTTGGCCATGGCTCAGATGGTCGCCTGGGACACGAGACTCCTCGGGAACTGTCACAGCAGGCGAACGAACAAGCACACTTGATTGATTTGAATGCGTGGCAAGCGGAGCAGGGACAGCGGCTGACTTTGGTGCTGCCAACCTGTGTCAATTAGCATAAACACGCTGAAATGCAAGTGGAGCAAGTGCAGCCCATGCAGACAATCGAAACAAGGCAATTGCATTGTTCCACACGCGACAGCGAAAGTGGCCCAACATGTGGCTAAGTTTTCAATCAGCCAAGTGGAGGATCGTATTACTGCAACAACAGCAACAACAGCAACAACAACAACAACAAACATGCATCCCACACAAAGTGACATTTCACAACATACATAAATAAGAGCAACAACAAGCCTAAAAAACTGAAACCAAAGCAATTCGTGTATTTGCTAAAGAGGCGTTGACAACAAATACAACGGGGAAAGGGACGGGAATGGGGCAAACAGATCACAGATCGCAGATCATATTTCACTAAGGGTAGCCCATTTAAACTACTTACTACAGCTAGCAAATGAATGAAGGATTCTCTTAAATATAATCAAAAGCAACTGAATGATATTTAAATCTATATCTTAAATTCTTTGATTTAATCTCAGCCTAACTTTAAGCTCCTCTTGACAATTTTATATAGAAATTCATTAAAGAACTTTTTTTAAACTCACCTCGATCGACGATTTTGCCAAATAGATTTTTGCCGCGCAGGAAATTCCGTGTCGAGCAGTTCCAGCGGCGATTGCGAAACTGATGCTGGCACTCGCTGATGGCCATGTTGGCGCCCTTGACGAGGGCGCCCAGGACGCCGGGATTGTCGCGCACCAGGCGCCGCTGCTTGCGGCGCAGCGTGGAGTGGATGGCAGGATCCATGTACATGATGCCCGTGCTTATGGGTGAGATGTTGTTGGGTTCGCCGACCTTGGCGATGCCCCTGTGGGAAGAAAGTAAACGGCACAAATTAATAATGGGCGCGGAAAATGGGGGGCGTGTCAAGACTATTTAATGCTTGACTTGGTTTTTTGCTGGGGCAAATCTCGAGCAGCTGGACACGCACGGCAAACGAAAAGACCGCAAAGACAGCTTAACATTTTCATTATATTTCCATTTCCATTTTCATTTGAATGCGTATTTGTTTTTGTATTTTTTTTCTTTTTTTTGGCATTATGTTTATTTCCACTTGACTTGAGTTGAGTTGTTGTTGTTATTCTTGGTTTTTCACTTGCGGCTTTTCCTTTTTTGTTGAGCACGTCAATTGCCGGCGTTACTCATGCATGCAACATACACACAAATACACACAACACACACACACACAACCCCATATACACTGACAAATATTTGATGACACTTGTCGGCACTCGCTTCCATTTGCTGTCATCTTTTTTGTCAGACGGCCTTGCCTACATAAATGTTTTCATTTAAAATAGATGCCTATAGTATATGTATATACTTTAGTATATTTTTTCTCAACAGTTGTTGCTCTCGTTACAAAGTGTTGGTGTTGTGTTTAGCAACAATAAATAAATATATAAACAAATGTTTATTGACATCGGCGCGTATGCAAATTAATTGCCAGTTCAATTGGCCGTTGATTGCGGTGGGAAAGTTAATATTTTTGCTCGCATTGTTTTTAACTTTATTTATTTATTATTTCTTAAACAATTGCGTAATGTATACAACAATAAAAAAAAAGCAACAACTTGAACTGAACAACAAACGAAAGTGTATCGGCAAACTCTCGATTAACAAAAAAAATAAAAGAAGAAGAAGAGCGAGCGGAGAGGCGACGGCAAAGCGCAATCGATGCGATTTCGTTCGACGATTCCCAGGCGGATTAAAATCAATGGCCAGAGATTTATGTGAACGCCGCAAAAAAGTGGCAGGCATTTTATACATGATTTTTGCTCTGTTCTTTTTAGTGAAATTTATGCCGTTATAAAAAGTTATTACGGCACGCTTTTTTCGCTGTTTGTGTGCGCTCGAATTGAACTCGAATCGAAATTAACTTAATTTATGAGGGCGCAAATCAAAAGACTTAGGCAACGAACTTGATTTGAGAAGCGCAGCTGCAGCAGTCAACAAAGTTTATTCTTGGCATACTTTAATCATTTCTTGGCCAGCATTAACTGTGTCACCAAAACACACACACACACACACACGCATTTCTCTGACCGGCCCCCTTGCGTGTTTTCCCCCTAGAGGTAAAAGTTAAATGCGCGCTTAGAATTTTTAATTGCTTTCATCAGACAAAAAATGTCTGTTGCTGTTGATGTTGCTGCGTTTTGTGGCTTCCGCATTGTGCGTGCTGCAGCAACATTTGAAGCAGTTGCAGCCACAAGATGTGGTCATTTAAAAGCCAAGACCTTTGGCATCTTTTGGCTTTGGCCTGAGAAAATTTTGTTCAACTCTTGCGTTAATTTTCGTGGCTTTCTTAACGGTTGCTGTCGAAGCTGGCGCGTGCCTCAAAAAAAAAAAAAACACAGCTGCTTGTGGCTGCGACTGTTTTGGCCCGCTCGACGCTGCGCCGTCGCCTGTTTGCGCTTGTTCTTCTCGCACGCTCGCTAATTGCCCCAATCTGTTTGGCCCCCATACGAAATTTGTTGACTTATGCAAATGCTGCGTGGGCGCAAATCAGCTGCTCGGCCCGGCCAATTCAATGTCAGCCGCGTGTTTCCCTTGGCTACTTACCACCACATGGAGCCTCGGCCTCTGCCCGACTTCTGTTTGCTTTCGGCGTCGGCGCTGCATAGCGCCAGCAGGCAGACGATAAATATATAGCTTATATCCATGGTAAAGTTTTTTTTTTATATTTTTATTTCGTTCACACAAATATTATTGGCTATATGGTTGTACTAAAACTGACCAGTTAGTCAGTTTTGTTTGCTTTTGGTTTTTTGATTATATTCTTGGATTTGTTGTCATTTGCTGCGTTTATTTAGTTTGGCATATGCCTGGCCAAATATTTATTTTTTATGGCAATTTCACGTTCAATTAGCGCACTATAAATGAGGCATAATCATCATTAGCATGCGCACAGATATTGCTTTGGATTCGTTGTGCATCGTATTGATTTGGATTGTGATTTATATTATTATAGTAGCTTGATCACACGGCTCAACTTTTGGTTTGTTTTTGTTTATTTGCAGGCACTTATTTGTTGGTTGCTATTTTGTTACACTTATAAAAACCACGAAATAGTTTCATGAATGAACTCCAACTCTAAACACTTTCGATTTGCTCTACATAATAGTGGGAGAGTTGGCGCGAGACGTGAGTATTCTGTACGTGGTATCGGTGTCGGTGTCGTTGCCGGAGCGGAGGAGTGAAAGATTGTTACCCGGTTCAGTGCCAGCGCTTAACTGAAACACACGGCCCGTTCTTTTACCTGGACCGATCGAGACTCGGACTCAACAAATAGACTTTTTGAAACCTGTTCAGCTGCCGCTGCCGTTGCCGTTGCCGTTGCGTGCGCGTGTGTTGACGACAGCGAATACGAGAGGCGAATGAGCGACTGACGGACGAGAGTCACAGCCAGCAAACGGATCGCAGACAACCAACCAGAGCCTCGACATGACAGTCGCTGTCGCCGTCGTCGACGACGTCGCCTTCGTCACACGAATTGCCGAGCTCTGGCTTCGTGTGCACACATGCAATAGGTTGTAGCCCAGCAGGAAATGCACATCAATGGGGATATATATTAAACGATACTCCATCCAAGTATTTACTACCAATGAAATATTGTCAAATTTCAACTAGTGAGATCTATTAAATATATATTAAGTGCTTTGTCATATATAGTTGGACTTAAAGTGATATGTTCCAATAAATAGTTGGACATAACATTGCTTAATATTACCAATAAAACCTTTAATTCATTAAATTTTTATTCTAAATAAATATTCTCATATTAAAGAATATTGTTGGAAACGATTTCTACAGCAGCAGCTATTTTCACTATGTTTTTCATGCCTGCGTTTCCCGCTAGTGTTTCTGTTGCCGTTGCTTTTGCTCTGCTGCCCGTCAAACGATCGGCGATCGTGGAGGAGGAGCAATGTGCGGTGCTTGTTCACCTCAGCTCTGTTTCAACGTGCGTGTGAAGAGTGCAGCTAGCTATAAAACGAGTAGCGAGAGACGAATGCTTGGAGCAGCTGCCGAGTGAGCGTGAGCGTGCATGTGTATGCGTGTTTGTGTGGGACTCTAGGTGTATTAGCTGTGTTGGTATTGTGTATGTGTGGTATATAGACTGCCTGCGCCCAATAAGAAATGGCGGAAATACTGAAAATTATTGCGAGTGCATTTTTCGGTATCGCAGCTCAGCGATCGTTTTTC
The DNA here is from genome assembly GCA_004143845.1 of Drosophila lacertosa. Lineage (NCBI taxonomy): Eukaryota > Metazoa > Arthropoda > Insecta > Diptera > Drosophilidae > Drosophila > Drosophila lacertosa. The sequence goes on along the minus strand of SCDZ01000201.1, from coordinate 318,064 downwards.
AGATTGATGGAATTTATTTCAGTTGAGTTCGTAATTTATGGGTGCGCTAACTGCATTTAATTACACTAATTTTGCACAATATCACACAAATGGCAATAACGGTAAATTAGCATATCAACAGCTTTGGGCTAAACCAACTAAATTGCACGAAATTTGTAATGTTACTCAGTGTCTGCTATTATTACATAAAACATTATTGCTTTTATTCCGTTTAGGCTTAAAAATGAGTATCTGTATAAGTGTGTTTGTTGGCATATGTAATGTTGATAAAATATTATTCATCTTAAAATCCATAAGGAGTATTTTTACGAAATTTTAATATTTTTAAGCTGAAACATTAGTTTCTATTTAATTTGGGACAGAATATGTTGCATTATATTTATTTACTATTTTACACATGCTTTGTATACGCTTATTTTAATACTATTTATATAGTTAATTCTATCAAATATAAACTCTATATAATTATGTATAAGAATATAATTTTGTTAATATTTATTTACCTAAAATTGTTTTCTATAATGTTTCTATATTCTCTTCTTATTAAACAATTTCCTGTTTGACATTTTCCGCATGCATTTGTGCAATCGCCAAGCAAATTTTCCATTCGCTTTTTTATTCGGACTAAATGTGCACACTTTCGGAGTGCTCGAGGCTTATGTACAACTCGGCAGAATGAACACTCGCGCTCTTCGTTCACACGCATGCACACTCTCTCAAACACACTCTCTTTCTCACACACACACACACACACACAGACGATCGCTGCTCACCTTTTGCGCCAACTAATTGGACACTCGACTGCATTTTGGGCATGCGCGCGCCCGCTTGCACCTACAGCAGCTCCCGGGAGTGAAGAGGAAGCGGCAGATCCCCTTTCGCATTGTGCATTTCCCATATAGCCATTGCATTCTAGCGCTTGTTGGTTGCTGTTTGCTGCTTGCTGCTTGCTGCTGGATGCAGTCGCTGCATCCTCAATGAATTAAATGTATTTTTAAAGATTATGTCAAGCTATTAATGGGCCATTATTTGCGGGCTTAAGGCGGCTGCTGTTGTTGCTGCTGCGTTCCGCGGGCGATCGTAAATGTCATTAAAGCGCGCCTGGAGGGCACACAAAATGGCGTTCCAGCTGAGGCCGCAGCCTGTGCAAATATTGGCACAGTCTGGCATTGGGCCAGGGCAAAAAAGAGTTAGGGAACTAAGTTCGATCTATTTGCTTAGGCAAGACACGGACGCAGACGCGGACGCAGACGCTAAGCGGGCGGTTGGTTGGTTGGTTGGTTGGTGACGGGGCCGGTTCCGGGGCCGGAGCTGCAAAATTAGCGCGTTCTTATTAATTTTATTGCTGCGGAAAATCCGAAGCGATGAGAACCGAGTCTCAGCCTCAACTGCACGGCCAGTCGGACAGTTGGCGGACTGTCGTGTAAACAAATCATAAAAGCCGCTGTAGGTAGTCGTCTGACGGTATGGTAACCTCTGTTCGATCTCGCGGGGCTCGCAAAGGCGCGCAATTCGGCTGCTGAGTAATGGCCGATGAGCTGTTTTAATTTGGCCATAATGAAGGCCATATAAGTTGGTATTGCCGTGCGATTTGGTTAGCCGCAAACGCAGCCACGCAACGAGACGTGGCGAATGCGATTTGAGTCGATGGCCTTCGCGCGGTCTGGCAACGGGAACCCATCCATCAAATTTCTAAGGTCAGCGGCAACAGCAGCAGCCGAGAAACCAAAGCAACGCCACAACAGCCAAAATACAAAATACAAAACACACAGCGCCCACAAACCCCCCGAGGCTCTCAGCTCATACTTCTCCCTGAAGGTCATCTGGCCTAAATGTCTTTTGGGCTGTCCTTGAGCCGAGTGTGTTTGTGTGTGTTTGTGTGGACAAGGTCAGGACTTGGTTGCAGGTGATTGTGAAACAAGTCGCAAAGTCAACTGCTAAAAGTGTTGGGAATTCTAATAATATATTCCAAGGGGGAGTTGCGGCGAGGCGAGGCCCACAGATTAGCTGGAAGGCGTCGCCTTAAACTGTAAAATCTCAGCTGATAATTGCAAATAATCGCTGGGTAAGCGCAACTAACTGGCAGCCGGGTCGCCTCGCCTGCGTCCCCTGGGGCACGTTTACCTGACCAGTTGCCAGTTTCCAGTTGCCAGTTGCACGTACCGCATTCAGTTGCTAATCGGCTACAATCGAAATTTATATGGTCTACAATCATTTGGCATCATTTGCAACTGACTTCAGCAGCAACTGTCGAGCGCTCCATGAAGTTGTCAACAGTTGGATTCGCCACGCTGTGTCCTGTCAGCGGCAGCGCATGTCCTGCCGGGGTCAGCTGACGTCCCGTCGTCCTCGGCTGATGTCGCACAGGGTGTGAAAATTGCTTCCAAATAAAAATTTGCAACACTTCGCTGTCCTGTTTGGGCCACAATATGTTTGTTATGCTTGATTCGACTTTTTGTTGCTGTTGTTGTTGCTGCTGCAGGCCTGCTAATGCGCCGTGCAAAAATGCAGCTAGTTCTGCTACGCTTCGACTCGAACCCGAACTCGAACCCGAACCCGAACCTGAATCTGAAGCTGAATCTGAATCTCAAACTGAACCTGAACCTGGTCCCGCTGCTGCCCAACTGCTGCGCACTGCATTCGCCGATCATCGCAGCGATCATGCGCAGCTCGCGTCCAAGAGTATCTCTCTCTCGCTCTCCCTTTCTATATGCCACCTCTTTCGCACTCGCTGTTTTGCAGTTGGGTTCGGGCCGTTTAGCGAGCGTGTCGCGTCTTTGTTGCCAGCCAATTTTGTTGATTCAAAACAGTTGATCACTTGCTGCGCCGCCCCGGCAACTTTATTGCACTCGATTTTACGCTTCGATCTGTGAGCCAGATCTGCGAGATCGGCTGGAGCGGAGTGGGAGTTTGCAGCCTCTAATGGCCATGACATGGACCGATTATCCCGACATTTTTTGGGCTATTCTATTCTATTTTATAGATCAACACGATCAGATCAATCTACTGTGGAGTATCACAGTTAGCTGATATCATTTATTAAGAGCTCAAGTTACTTCTCTGTCAGTTTTAAGAGATTTTTAAATCACGTTTTTGTTGTGTATGTTCTGGCAAAATGTCCGACATTAATATGATGACCCCTGCCATTTTTAGATTTGTAGACACTCGCAGGCTAATCTGGGAAATCTTTAAAATTGCTGTGGATACACACCCACTGGCCAAGTTGCCTGCTGTTAGCTGTTTGCTGTTAGCTGTTAGCTGTTTTCTGTTGCTCCCATTGCGATTGCGCTGCTGCCATTGATGACTCCACATAATTTGCTTTGGCCACTTCCAAGAAGTAGAAAGGAGGTATGAAAAGAGATTTGAAAATAAGCCATAATCAACGCCATCATCATCAGCAGCGGCAGCTTCGCCTTCACCTCTCTCCTGGCCAGGCCAGCTCGGGCATTTGTCGATGATGGTGGTCGACTTGGCCAATAAGGTAAGAGGTTTGGCTTGCTTCTTCGTCTTCTTCTTCTTACCACTCGGCTCTGCTTCGACCAAAACAACAGTTACCACTGATCAACAGTTCTTGTTGCTGTTGCTGTTGTTGTTGTTGTAGTTGCTCGAGGCGTTAATATTTTGTGTTGCCTGCCTCGCCGAATGTTGCGTGTCTGCGACTTCGACTTCGACTCCGACTTCGACTCAGACTCATGGGGAGGTCCATTTTGTTGTTAACTTCAGTCGCTCTAAACAATAAATTTTGTTGCTCAGCCACTTTTTCGACATGGTTCACGCACTTTAGGCCAAAATATGCCACTAATAACTACCGAAAATGGACGCGGCCAAAACCGCTCCATGTTTTCAGCCTGGGATCGCAGCTGAGAAAAATGGGCGTTTAGTTACGCTTTGATGACAGTGTAGAATTTTTTTTTTTTTTGGTTTTTTTTTTGTTACCCCTACCTTTCTCCCTCGCCAGCCGACAATTTATATTTCCCGTGCCACAGTGAAAAAAATATGTTTCAAAAATTATGAGCGCGCATTTTTTTTTGTGACTAGTTGGCCAGTTTTTTTTATATATGTATATACATACATATATAGTTTTCGGGCTTGGAGCTGTTAAGTGCCTTTAAAATGTTGAAATTATGTTCGCATGCTTGGCTACATTTTTCGAGGGTAAAAGTGAACGCAGAGGTGTTAAAGTTCTCTTTATCTATTGCTGCTGCATAGTTAAAGTGCTTTTCTTTCTCTAATAACAATTAAAAATGCCCAAACCGGAATGCATAATGCATTATCATCAGCTGTGGCAACGCCGGCGGTCGCTGGCCACGCCAACTTCCGGAAATGCGATCTCTGCGGCAGCAACCATGGCTGGCAAACATGGCCAAGATGGCGCTGCAAGGGGCAGCCGAGCGTGTGGTGGTGGTTGCTGCTGCAGGAGAAAGCCATGCTATTGGTGGTGACAATTTAGACGGAAATTGGTAGTAAGAAATATACATTAGATAAAAGAACAGATGCTGTTAAGTATATGGAAATTATAAACAAAGTTTAACCTATTTTATATGAAATATATGGAAATTAAAATATGAAGGTAAACTTAATTTAAAGTGAGCTAAAATTTGATTAAGTTCGAATTGTTGGATGATAATAATATCCTTCATTCCTAACTCTATGCCAAAGTTCTACTTGCAACTTCTTGTGGCATTCTGTGTTGAGCTCAGGATGCAACTTGTTTGCCACACGTCAGCACTTGAGGCTGCAGTAGGAAAATGTCCGGCGAGGACTTAGAGAGCAGAGAATGTAAAATGTAAGCTGTACGCAAACAGGGGCTTAGTGAAGAGCCCTACTTAGGGACGCGCTTGTTGTTGTTGACAGTGTCTGGCAAAAGTCAATGCACGCTGGAACCGGATCCTCGACGCGGGGCTGAGGGCACGTGTAAGTCGTGTACTCAGTTTTTTCCGGCGGGCCACTTAAGCGTATGAAATTTCCAGATGCTGAGCGTAATGAAAACATTTTCAACGACACTTGCATAAAATGTGGAAACTTATTAACTGCTGCCCAAAATCTGTGACCGACCGCCAAGTTGTCGCCGGTGTCGCGGTGGAAAAACGCGAACGTGTGAAAAACCTGTGTGCGGCACGAAAAATCAAAAACCAGAAACAACAACAACAACAGCCAGCAAACATAAACAACAACAACTCTCTCGAGGATTTGGCGAGACACAACAACCAAAAATAGTCGAAAGTCATCAATGAATGTGTGTGCGAGTGTGTGTGTGTGTGTGTTTGTTTGTAGTCTGTAATTGTTGTTGTTGTTGTCATCTAATAATTTAAATGTCTTAATTATTGCGTCAGACTACAAACTACAAAAGGCGGCGGCACGAGCAACACTTTGGGCGCCACCTTTGGATCTCCTTCTAGCTATGTGTGTGGTGTGTGTGTGTGTGTGTGGGTGTGTGTGTGTGGCTGCATTTCCTGCACTTATTAATTTGGTTTTTTGTTTTTTTTTAGGGGGGGTTAGTCAATTAAACTGTGCACTTTATGGAGTGCGAATCGTTGGCCGATTGTTTTCTGTTTTGGCGCCAAGCATTCGTCGCGACTCGGCGACGCCGTCCATCAGCTGCCTGGCCGACCTTTGACCCGGCTTTGGGCCGCCACAGAACACAATGCCAGCCACGTAAGCGGACGCTCGATCAAAAAAAAAAAAAGAAGTAAAATATAAAGGAATCTCGGCAAACGCCACATTCGTTGCGCCTCAAGGATACCAAAATCGATTTCGAGTGGCCAGCTGGTCTCCTTCCCCGTTGTTGTTGTTGTTGTTGTTGTTGTTTGACTTGTGCCGACAAAAGCCGTGAAAAATAATAGACCCGAAAACAACTTAATTATTTGATGTGTTTGTTTGTCCGTGTTGTTCCTGGAACTGCTCGGCGATCGGTAGCGCAACAATTGTGCCAAAATGCGGCCACATATTAATTAGCCATGGCCATGTCCTGATTCCAGGAAGCCCACGTCCTTTTGGGTGGTCCGCTACAGCTCCCCTTCTATGGCCTCGATTTGTCCATTTCCATTTGATTCATTAGAGTGTGTGATCGATTCTCGATTCTCGAATCTCGATTCTCGAATCTCGTGACGATCGTGAGGCGCGACCAGCTTTTGTTGGCTTTTCCCACACTTATTGACAGGCCGCGCAGCTTAAGGCCATAAACAAATAGACAAACAGTCGACGGCGCTGAGTGCCTTTTGGCCAACACCAGAAACTAGTCGCTGCTGTTGTTGCCCTTAGTGTTTGGTGTTTTTACACACTTTGCATTTAGGAGAGTCGCTTCAAGTTGCCAGAAAATTGGGGACTACAAAAGAAATGAGAATATTATAAAGATAACAAATTAAAAGTATTTAAAAAGAGTTTCCGAAAAATAAATATTTAACACAAATGCAAACTTTTTTTTATATAAATCTTACATCAATTACTAATCAATTTAATTATATAAATTTTAAAACATACAAAAACACAACGAAAAAATTTTTTAAAGCATTGTTGAACTTAAAGTTTAAGCATTATTTTTTTTTATTTTTTTGTTATTATTTTTTTATTATTTCAACATAGGTATAAAAAATTATTTTCCAAGAAAGGGTATTTGAGCTTTGACTTTAACTGATGTTTCACATTATGAATATTATGATTTTTGTATTTTTTTTGGCTGCTGCTGTTTTTACCAAGTCGGACTTGGCCGCATCTAGTAGCCTGTTGTGTGCTTTCAGCGGTGGCAGCAGCAACTTGTCTTTAACTGTTGTTTGCCCAGCAAATAGCGCAGCTGAGGCGACGGCGGCGACAGCTTTGTCATTGTGCAATTAACGCGCAGAAAAATTTAAATTAATTGCCTTCAAAATGGCGCCAATAACAAAAAAAAAAATACACAATAAAAAATCGCTGATGAGCGCCACGCCCATTTCAAAGATGACAAGGGGCCAGCGCCAAGCCCCAAGACGGCGATCTCTTTGGCCAGCGGATGGCAATCAAGGCCGTTGAGCAATGACATGGGCGTGTCTGAGACTAGGTGACGAAACTAAAAATAATAAGTTAATAAGCTGTCATTTCCAAAGTGAAAAAAATAATCTTTCACTTTTCCGCATCACAAAAGATTTGCTAATCAAACAAAATTGGATATGAGTTTGTGATTGATTAAACAGTTTAAGCTAGTTAGTTTTTATTGATATATGTTGATAGTTTACTTATATTTATGGCTCTATGTTTTTATAGAATTATTTATGTGAACATTTTCAAGATAGAACCCAACTAAAATGTTCCCAAGCACAGGCAAGAAAAAAAACACATGTCTCAGGCTCTCCATTTTAAACAATCGCAAAACGAATCCCTTAAGAAAGATATGTTATTCTTGCAGCTTGTTGTTGCTGTTGTTGTTGTTGTTGTTGTTGGTCTTTTCTCTTGAATGAAAGTTAAGTCACTTTCTCTGCTCTCTCAGCTCGCTGCCCCCATTGAGTTGAACGGAGGCGACGTCGGCGCGCATAAAGATGAGTTGATTTTGGGTGGCATTTCGTGGAAAGATAACGCCGAACCCAAAAAGAGGACACAGCACGGCAGTTGCTGGTGCACCTGGTCTAGTCCAACCCATTCCGAGATGCACTAACAAAATTAAGACATAAAGCGTCACAAATCGAAAATTTCGACCAGCGGCGACGGCGACGTCAACAGCGACTGCGACTGCGACTGCGACTGCGGCAGCGACGCCAGCAACAGCGGCAGATTCAGTGCGACGATAAGCGGCCTATCCAATATACAGGTGATAATTATATAATTTGTGACGGATGGACAAGCACATAAAAATGTTTCATTTGCTACAGAATTTTATAGTTTCTTTTCTCCGATCTTTTGTCTTTGCTTTGTCTTTGGGTCTTTGTTGTCGTTGGTGTTGTTGTTGTTGTTGTTGTTGGTGTTGACTTTGCCCACGACAACGATCGTTTTCGAGAGCATGGGTGTGTCTGGGAAAGTGTCGGGAAAAGAGTGAAAATTGTAGCACTGGGTGGGCCCGTGGGAGTTTTTTTCGCTGCTCGTCTAGAGAATACATCCTTTGGGCCTCGGCTCGCTTGGTTCGTGCTTAATTGTCGTCTTGCAGAATTGTGGAATTGTGAAACGTCGCGGATTCCGTAAATTTCACATTCGTTCCGACGGCCAATGGGCTATTCGTCATTCGCTTGTCTCGCGCAGCCTCATGATCATGATCATGATCACTGTGCGCTCATCATTATCTGGTCGGTTATTTTTTTTTTTTTTTTGCGAGATTTAGCAAAAATTGCTTTTTGCAGCCGACGTTCGGTTGGGATTCGCTTTGCGTTCTTTTCACAGCATTTCACAGTTTTTGCTTCCAATATTAATTTCGAAGACGTTTTAAATGGCCCTGCCCGAGACGCAGTCCAAGTTCAAGACCAACTTCAACTTCAACTTCAACTCCAACTCCAAGTTGAAGTCCAAGTCTTCAGCTATGGTTAGCGGCCATAATTTTAAATATGCGCTGGGCTGGGCGCAAAAAAAACGCCGCAAGGCCCAAAAAATCTTTCTTCTTGTGACAGTTTGCACAGCGATCAAAAAAATAAATAAAAAATTGAATGCAGACAGCAAAAAATCTGCTCGATGACACAAAAAAAAAAAATGAAATAAAAAAAAATGTTGCTGCAAGCATTTTTGTTGACAGACATTTGCTGGGCATAGTTTTTGTCGCCAGCGTATCGAAGGAGGAACTGTGAGGAACTGTGAGCAACGGATTGGGGATTGGGTTTTGGGAAGCGTGCAATTCTCCGGAGACAGGCGAACGGTCGAGCAAAAACTAGAACGCTTTTCTGAGATTTATTTCTTTCGTTAAGGATTTCTCTGGCATTTTCGGAGTTTTGCATTGCAGATCCTGCGCACAGATCCGCCCAAAAATTGCTGGCCTTACTCATGCCAGCTCGTCATTGTCATTGTCATTCTCATTGTCATTATCATCGAGCAGCGGATCGGAGCATTGCCTGACTGACTAACTGACTGACTGATCGACTGATCGACTGATCGACTGACTGACTGACTGACTGACTGATCGACTGTCAGTCAGTGTTTTCAGTAGCTCCGCTTTGCAGTCAGCTCTCGTCATGGCATCGTGGCAAATGTTTAACATTTGTACGCCTGTTTTTTGTTGTTGTTGTTACTTCGTTCATTTTTTTTTAAGCTTTTTTCCGCATCCAAGTTTGGATTTTCGCTGATGGTTTTTTGTGCTATAATAAAGAAATATTTTTAATAAGCTTTCATTCATTTTTAACGAGGGTTCCACATTCTATAGCGACATTCTGTTGCTGTTGTTATTATTATTTTGCTGCGAAATCGCTTTTGATTCATCTAATGGATTTGGGCGCTGATCGAAAGACACTCCTGGGAGCAACAACCATTTCATAAGGCTTACATTCAATCAAAACATCAATTGCTGAAATACCTGAAACTCCTCTTAAATGAGTTAATCTAAAAAAGTAGCTAAGCTTAAAGTTGAACTCTTTAAGATGCTGCATACTCTGCCTATTAAAATGTCCCTGTTTGTACATTAGCTGCAGAGCAAATGAACTATGCACAAAACATTATCTTATTTGCTTCACTCCACATTTCATTTCGCAATTGAAAATAGCTCTGCACTTTCCTGGGCCTAATGATATTAGCTGGTATCTGGTTTCTGGGCCACGGCAACAGCCGACCCCGCATTTGATGTTCGAGAGTGAAGTGAAAAGGAGAGAGAAGGAGTGTGGAGATGTTGTGGGGCAAACGAAGAATGGCAGACATTGCGGCAGACACACGCGCCATTAGCTGCCCCGTAATCAATTGCCAGACAACGTGGCCACTTTACTCTCTTTCTCCAAGGCGTTCGAAATGAAAATGAAAATGAAAATTGACATTGAAATGTGGCCATGTGGGAACTCCGATGACTCCACCATCTGGCGGGTTAATGGGCGCTGCTGTATAAATAAAAAAAAAGAAGGGAAAACAGCAACAAAGTGGGGCCCGGAGGAGGGTGAGGACCCCTGGGAATATGTTTTTTTTTTTTTTTTTTTGTTGATTTGGCCACTTGTGGCGCAAAGCGTTTAAAAAACAGGGCTAGGGAATTGCAATCGCAATTGCCGGGGCCACCCTCATTGAGGGAGGAGGCACAAAAAGGATGTGCCGACACAAATCACCGACAAAGGAACTAACTGTGCATCGCACACGTTGCAGATGAAGACAGGACCGCAGGCAGAGGCACAACTGACAGCCAAAGAATGGACACAGTCGATAAGTGTGTGCGAGTGTGTGTGTGTGTGAAAGTAGCTGAAAGGAAAGTAAAATGCCTGTCAGCTGCGGCAGGAAACAGAAACAGCAACAACAACAACAACAACAACAACAGGAGGAGGAGGCAGGGAAACAACGCAATGATAGGGCTCGGCTCACAGTTCAACCAAAATACAAGTTAATAATGTCTTCATTATTGTTGAAGCGTAACTAACACGGTTTACACATATTAGCCAGAGTCAGAGCCAAAGTCAAAGAAGAAGAGCGAGCGTTGAAAATTGCTGCAGCCCAGGCCGGGGCCCACCAAAAGCGATCCACACACAGCTCGAACCACAATTGAACTGAACCAGAACCAGAACCAGACGCTGATAAGGCAACTGCTGCTGCTGCTGCTGCTGTTGTTGCTGCTGCGTTGACATGACACAATTTTTATTCAAATGCCGCAACATGAGGCTGCATATTAACATTATCGAAGGTCCACGGTGGGAATGTCGCACAAGAAGACAACGACGACGACGACGACGACGACGATCGCTGGGATCCCCTGGCGTGCTCAGCTTTATCACTTCATTTGCTGCTGCTGCTGTTGCTGCTGCTGCTGCTGTTGCTGCTGCTGCTGCAATTTGACCAGCACTTCTTTGACGACCGCATGCCGCGTGTGGCAGTAGCAAAAGAAGATTGAGAGCGAGAGCTCATCATCAGCATGTGGGTCTCTCTCTCTCTATAGATATATATATATATATATATACAGACATATGTATGTATGTAGGACCAACCGCACAGCAGTGCAACAAACAGACCGACAGACTGGGCGACCACCCAGCACCTGAACCTGAACCTGAACCAGTCACTACGACTGCCCGTTGCGTATGGCATTCTTTGAGCTGTCGTCGCCCCGAGAATAGTAGATAAATGGACCTAACCCATCGGTCCCATTAGATGGGCAATCGCAAATTGCCAGCTGCTCGTCAAGTGCCAGTGCTTCCGTTTGTGTCCAAGTTCCGGCGCCGCATATGTCAGCCCAGCCCCAGTCGAGAGTCCTCAACTGACAAATACCCTGTATACAAAAAAAAAGAAGCCCAAAAAATGCATACAAGTCTATAAAAGTTAGTTTAAAACTTGTCTCCTTTTGGCTTACAACTTTATTAAACCTCGATTTTAATGGGTGCAGGGTATAAAAACTAAATGAGTGCGACTTTAACTGATATGGCTATATGGTAACTATGTATGAGTATGCAATGCGGAACTCCCAGTTGGCAGCTGCTGCAGCGGCGAATAATGCGGCATAAGTCGAGCATATTTAGTGGGTTTTATGCTTTTGGGCAAAGATATGCAGAGAGAGAGAGAGAGAGAAAGGGAGAGAGCGAGGACTAAAAGGCTCCGGGCTGTCCACTTGGCCAGATAAGATTAAAAACAATTTTATTGCAGCTCTTTAGTTGGCTGCCTGCGATCCTCAGTTGGCCCGTTGCATGGCCTTTAATTTAATTCATTTAATTTTTATTCAAAAAAATGCCTTTTGATAAGCGCTGACGCCAACAACTAAGTAAGTTACGGTCCGAGGCTCCCACATTCCATTCGGGATTTGGGCCGAAAGGGGGGAAAATGATTGTGGCTTAAATCGATTAATGCGCCTAATCAGCGCCTACCATCTACCATCGACCATCGACCATCGACCAGCTACATTGTGCAGCGATCTCACATAGGGAGACGTGGCTGGGTCTGTGTCCGAGCTTCATTCAGACTTCATTGATTCATTAAAGATTTTTATTAAAAGGTTTTAATACTCGCATTAACTCCACACGATCTCACAACTGATCACACGATCGTTGCCCTGACCCTGCTCTTACCTTACCTGTTCATCGGTCAACCGAATCAAACCAAACCAAACCGAATCCAAATCGAACCGAACCGAGTTGAGAGCAGAACAGACCAGAGTTGATCTGAGTTGACTGAATTGACTGAGTTTTAATGCCTGATCTCTCTCGATCGCTTGATCAGTGATCAGCCCGAGAGGCTACCCTGGCGCTTCTTTTTGCTTGTCATCGTGTCATGTTTTGTGTGCTGAATGCTTTTTCATGCCGCTTTTTTCATCTTTGTGCTGCGTTTCGTTGTTGCCCCGTCTTTTTTTTTGTGGAAAGTGTGAGAAAGGAAATATCTTCATCGTGCGATCAGCGACGATCAACGATCAACAACGATCAACGATCAGCGACGAAGTGCAGCCCCGTATTAATAAATCTACAAATGCATTAATTGCACCGCTGAATGGACAAAAGATCAACAAGTCAGCGGGCGTTGATGTTGATTGGCTTCATTAGGTTGTGTCCAAGACGTCTCGACCACAAGAATGCCAGCCACGTTCAAGTTTTTGGGCTAATTTTGTAACATTTCTCTGTGGCTCAAAATCGTTCTTAATTTGTTTGAGCGCACGCTCTTAAGAGGTTCTAATTGAGGCGATCTTCGACTTCGGGCTTAGGTTTTGCTTTTCGTTGAATATCTTGTGTGCGTTCCTAGGCATTAATTGAATTGACAACCCAAATGAAACGGCAGCTGCTGTTGGCGTCGGCGTAGCGCCAACAACAGCAACAACAACAACAACAACAACAGTCAAAGAACCGATCAAGGAGTGGCCTCTGCGGTCTTCAGCGTTTCGGCCCATGGCTATTAAAAGCAAGTTTCATGCCCAAAAACCAAGCCTGGGTTCTGCGACACGGGAAAAAAGGTTAAAAGGTTCCAAATGTTCGTTGTTGTTGTTGGTGTTGTTGGTGTTGCTGTTGTAGCTGATCGCAGGGTGTTGTTGCTTTTGAATTAAGTTTTTATTGTTATTGTTTTTGGGCTGTGAACTCAATTAAATGAAACGCCAGGCGGCAGCCAGTGCCAAAGATGTCATCAACGGGGACGTTTACATGCGAGGGGAATGGTGTCGACTATGTTGCTTGGGGTGCAGAGCAGCTGGTGGCGCCTAAAACGGAATCGGAGCCGGACTCGGAGTCGGAATCGTTTTTTGGTGTGACATGTGGCGACAAATTGAGGTTATGCATATGAGGAGACCGCGAAGCGAAGCGAGCTCACGCTGCGTGATGAGTGTGGATCAGCGAGTGCCACAATGTGGGGCAGGGGTAAGGGGGCACGGGGCAGGAGGCAGACAAACGGGCAGATCGTTAATTAATCAGCTTGCGGAATTGTTGGGTAAGGTTGGAATCGCGGATTGTAAAGTTCTCTCAGATGGGGTCAATAACTTGGCATAAGATCATTTGCTGAAAAGATTCTTTAGTTTAAAATAACAGTAAGAATATCGAAATGTTTTGAAAAAGATTTTAAGTAAGTTAAAGTTTAAATGGGAAATTTTTTTTATATAAATGAATTACATTAATAAGCTAATATGAAATCAAAAAAGATCAGATAGATTATCCTTTACATTGGTGAGCAATTTTTAAAGCCTTTAAAGGTAAGTTGAACACAATAATTGATGGGTGGTTAAGTGCTCCATTGGCTCACAACTCAATCCGCCCTGGGTCAACAGCAGCAGCAGCAGCAGCAGCAGCAGCAGCAGCAGCAGCAGCCAAGCAGCAAACCAAACCAAAGCAAAGCAAAGCAAAGCAAACCGAAGCGAACCGAACCAATCAAGCGATAAAATATCCAAAACTAAGCAAACAGACAGAGTTAGAGCAGCCGGGGACTAGACTCGGGACTAGTGTCGAGGCACTTCTCCCTGGGATGCGAGCAGGAACGGGGTGAGAGCTGCTCGATCGGTGAATTTGAAAGAAAATTAAATCCGTAAATGAGGAAATCAAATATCGTAAAGTGCGCAGCGCGCTGTGTTGGTGGCAAGTGGATTGGGCTGGCTGAGGATCGAATGGGCTGCTCAATGGGCCATGGAACTGCGACTGGGACTGGCGTCGGCACTTGCTGCCATATTCCCATGAATGTGAGCAAACAGAGCCAAAGATTTTAGCGTTTTGCCGCCTCGCACTGAGACTTGAGCCGTGCATCGATTTGTTTGCCGAGCACATTTCTCAATTCCAATTCGCTGATGCGTTTTATGAACGCGTGCAGCGCAGCGCAGCGCAGCGCAAACAAATGCCCAAATGTCTAAATGTCTAAATGCCCAAATGCATTCTTAACCTTTTCCCTTACCTTATACCTGAGCCCAAAAGAGCCCAAGCCCCGAATAGGGTTAAGATGTGACGTGGCGCGCGCGCTCGTGAGTTCAACAAACAAACATGCCACAGAATCTAAGCAGACGCACAAACATACATATATATGTATATATATATAAATTTATAAATATATGCATTTTGGTTGGGAATTTGTTGTTGAAACAACAAGATGCATGCTTTCGAGTAAATGGCTTAATTAGGCATCCCTTTGCGGTTCCCCACGCTTGAGATGCAGGCTGACAAAATATTTGCCTGCCTTTTGACAGCTGTCAAGTGGCCAAACCAAACGTAGCATTTAATTTGGAGAAGGGGTTTGGGTAGGAGTAAACCAAAGTCTACCCCAACCATGGCACTATCTCTAGGATTCCTAGGCAAATTTGTCTAAGCACTTTGCGTGTGGTTGTTCATGCAGGAAATACATTTGTATCTATAAGATACATTTATTTCATATTACGCTCGGCAGCATTCGAAAGATGCTTTTGTTGCTGTTGCTGAGGCAAATGAAATTTGCACTAATCTCTGCGCATATGTGAGATGCAATCGCTGAGCAGGAAGTGATTTTCCAATGATTAACTTGGCTGAAAGAGATTACCCCAGTCGAGATTGATAGGCGAACACACACGCTGTAAAATAACAACTCTCTCTCTCTGTCTCTCTCTCGCTCTCTTTCTTTTGTTTCTTAAATCAAGCCCTTAGTTATCTTCAAGCATTGATCGCCGCTGTTTCGATCTTCTGCTTTATTTGTGAGTTGTTGTTTTTTTTCGGGCTGCTCATTCATAAAAATGGCCAGCGGCAGAGTTGACAATGTTGCCCAACTACAGATTGAGATACATAAAGATAAGCGAGATATTAGATTTAATGAGTTGAGAGCCTGCCTCCGTTTAGCCAATGACATATATAGAACGAGTTTGAGTTCGAGTTTGAGTTTGTCTCTCTTTTGTATCTGCTTGCTAGGCAAAAGTATCGATTGCACCTTGGCACAGCTCAAAGGCGGCTCGAAAACTGGTACCGGGCTGGCCTGCAGAGCTGGCGGTTTTTTCACACGCGGCAGGTACAACAACAACAACAAAAGTTGAAGAAGAAGAGGCAACAACTTTGGCGGTCCTTTTCCGGGAAGTTGCGCCTGGCGTGCGCGCGACCGAACCGAGCCGAGCAGCTGCCAGTCGCTCATTCACGCGACTCGCAGCGAGTATCTTAAGTTTTATGCAAATTAAGCAGCATCCAAGTGGGCTTTAGCCTACTTTATGGTCATCGCTCAGTTGCCTCAGTTGCCTCAGTTGCTTGCCACGGCACTTGTTGAGCTGTTCGGCCGGCAACTGTTGTAGGTACTTGTGCCGTGGCACTTAAGTAAGCGCTTCCCATTTTGCAAAATATCAACTGTAGCTGTATCTGTAGCTGTATCTGTATCTGCATCTGCAAATGTATCTGTATCTTGTGTACCTTTTTGTTGTCTATTAGCACACACTCACAAGCACACACACACACACTCGATCTGTGCGCTTGAGCGGATTTAGCTTAATTTAAATCCAAATCTGTGTACGTTGCGCTCATTGTTATCGCCTCGGCCTGCGAATACCCCTCGCTGCATTGTGTCCTAAATCAGTGCGCCCTATTTAGTTTTGTTTGGCTCTAGGGCCAGTTCTTAAGGAGGCTCTCGAAATTGGCCCATTTCATAAGCATAAGCCGTAGGCAATTCCCAATTCTCGAAATATTTCGCAGATCATCATTGCATATGCTCAACGCCAGAGTCTATGACATATTCCTTGGGAAAACATTCAAGCAAATCAATATTAAGTGAAAGAGATAGAAACATAGTTTATTCTTTAATTGCATTTTATTAAAGATAATTATTTGTGCAATATAAATTCTCTATATTTAAATTGACTTACGCACATTAAAGTTCCCAGGCAATTTGTTGGCCATGCAAATGATTGCCAAATCTAAATATTATCTTTTCCCACTGGCCTGTCGCTATCCCCGTGGCAATTAGTCATTTATGGCCGTTGCATGCTTCATGCCACTTGCAGCTTTCTTCGCCGTTAACAACAACGAAGACAATCGAGTTGTGTGCGCAAGCAATAATGGTTATTAATAAAGACATGTGTACTCTGTCGTAAAACTCGAAAATGCAAGCATCTATAAAAGGCAAAGATAGCGCGTAGATATGAGTGTGTATGTGCTTGTGTGTGTGTGTGTGTGTGTGCTGCAGATACTCGAAAGAAGTCGAAAGAATGCGCCATTGTGGAACACACCCACTTTGAAAACAAAGCAAAGCAGCCTATGCCGAGCTCTAGAACGGGCCAAAACACATTTGCTCCACCTGAGCACGGGATCCCCTTCCCCTCTCCCCTCTCCCCTTCCCCTCTCTCCTACTATCGGCCAGTCAAGTCAAGTCTGTCAGTCTGTTAGCTTGGTATCACAATTCAATTAAGATTTATACATTGTTGTTAAACAATTTGTTGTTATTGTTTGCCAGCATATTTATGTATTTTCTCTATATTTATTTCTCTATTTCTTTATTATTTTTTTTTTTTTGGTTTTGGTTTTTGTTTTCGATGGGAACGCCACGTAAGGAGACACTCGTCGAAGTTTCTGTTGACTTTTTGCTCTTCCAGCCACGAGTGAATTCCTGGAAAGCATTGCGGCAAACCCTCGAGTATCTTTCAACTGCTCAAATGTTTAATGACAATTACTCGGTATCTGTATCTGTATCTGTATCTGTATCTGTATCTGTATCTGTAGCGTGGGAGCCACAGGGCCTTTGGCTCCTTATCGCAGCGTGGGAGTTCACAAAACTTGAGTCGGCTATCTCCAGGCTGTTGGTATTTATGGCTCAGATTATTTAATTAGCGCATGCTAATTGCGTAAAATGTTTTAAAATTGACAACTACTTAATCGAAACGTGCAAAATTATTAATCGACGACTAATTTCGCAGCTCAATTGAACAAAGTTTTTACATTAAACAAAAGATAAGAGCAGCATTCGAAATGATGTTCGTTCGTCTGCTCGTTTTTGTTGTTGCGCAATAAAAATTCATTTCAATTCGTTTACGCGTAATGAAATCGAAGTCATATAAACGTAGCACTGCCCCCCTCCTATCCACTGCACGAGCCCCGGGGGGCAGGACTGGGACAGTTATTGAATGTGTTTTCATATCTGGCCAAGTTGTCCAGTTTCAAGCCAGACAATGTTGTTGTCCAGCTGCTGCCGTGCAAATACTACGTGAGGGGAAAGGGAGAGGGGATTTGGGGGGAGGGGGTATTGGGGGGAGAAATGCCGCTTTGAATCACATTATTACGAGCAGCTTCTTTTTCTGCTTCTTATGCTTTGCATTTGATTGTTTTTGCTTCTGCGTTTCAATTTGTTTTGCTTCTTTCGTTGTTGATTTTTGTTTTTGCTTGCTGAATTTGTTTTATCCCCCCCTTCCCCTTCCCCTCCCCCAACAGCCCCCCTCGAGTTGTTTATCGCGTATTGTGCAGGCAGTAAAGGCAAATATTGAATGCCCCCTTCCCCTGTGTGTATGTGTGTGTGTGTGTGTGTGTGTGATGAGTGTGGTGAAGAAGCTTTAATGGAATCTCGTCATAAATTCAAATTTTATTACTGCTCATATTACTGCCGTGCTCACAGAGTCAGACAGAGCCACAACCCGCCCCCGCCCCCGTCCCGTCCACAACTCTCGGCCTGCAAACTTATATGGCAATACGATGCGCGTTTATACACCCAGAGAGGGACGGGGTGGGGGGCACAGTGGTTGCCAAATTGGCCAAAATGAGAAAGTACTGTAAAATTAGCGAAGAAAGAAAGAAAGCCAAGTTCCCTCTTTAGTTATTTATTGCTGATACTTATTGAGTAACCCTCGCATATATCTATAAAAAATTAATTTCTATTTCTTCTACTTCTTCTTCCTCTTCTTACTTTTGAGCTAAATACTTCAGCTACCAAAGTTGCGCTTATTTAAACTGCACGCTCTAAATATACTCATACCAAAATAAGTTTCATAGCAGTCAGCTTTGAGTTGCGCTTCAATTAAAGTGGATTTGTGCCACTGTGCAACAAAACAAGCAGCGCGCTTCAATCACGCGCAATTAATCTGCTCAAAATCCTTTTATAGATAATCACACACAATCTCAAACACACACACACACACACACACAGACTTGCTCTGCTCTGCTTGGCTGAGTATCCTGTGCAGTTTTACGACAATTGTTATTGTTATTGAGGCATTTTCGAAATGAACAATTTCAACGCTGACGATGACGCTGAATGACAACAACAGAGCGACAACAACAGAGCGACAACAACAACAACAACAGCAACAACAAGCTGCATCTGTTGAGGATGGGGCACGAGCACAAGGTACATGTCAATGGCTACGAGATGTCGAGGATGACGACGTCGTCGCCGCATGCATCATAATAATAAAACACACACAGACAGGCGAACGGACCGACGGACGGACGGACGGACGAGATAGACAGGCAGACACTTGGACATGCCGAGGACAACATTGTGGAATGCAACGCGGAAGGATGAGCAGCGGCAAATAGGGGGGGAGGGGGGAGGGGTTTGGGGCCGAAGGGGCGCTCAACCTGAGAGAGATGATGAGCTAAAGTTGTGAAGCGCCCCGGGCGGTTCTAAAAGCGTCAACGCAAATTAGCAGCAAAGTGTAAATTGGAAATGCTTTTTTTGGTGCACCCCACACAGATGCAGACGCAGACAGATGTGCCAGGACCGAAGAGGAGCGGACAGGACAGGGCAGGACGGGATGGGACAGGACAGACGTTGGCTTTTAGGGCCCTTAATTAAGTTGTTATTTGGCTGGCTGATTAGAGGCTGCAGTTTTTGTGCCCGGCGCTGGGCATTCTTAATGGATTCAAATTGTTAGCGGCTCATCAATGGACCACGCCCCCTCCTGGCAGCCCCTTTCCTAGTCTATCCAGCTGTAAAAATGTCAAATTTGTATAAGTTACGGCTTCAGCTCCGGCGGCAGTCAACCAATTTTATTATCTACAAATTGCTGCAGCATTTTTTTCCAGGCCGCGCAGCTCTTCCTCTTGCCTCTTGCGTTTTCCCAAGCAGCTTTCAGCGCGATAAATTTTCAAGTTGCCAATAATAAATTAATTGCCCAAACACAAGAGTGAAAAAAAAACACGATGTGTGTGTGGTCCCCTTCCCAGCTCTATTCGGCAGCGATATCATCTGGATGGGGCCTCTGGTTTTTAGCATTTTGCGTCGTCGTTTCGACTATGACAAATATATTTCAAGTCTCGCTTTATTTATGTATCTGTCTTTGTCTCCGTCCGTCCGTCTGTCTGTTTGTGTTTCTATTTCTTCATTAAGTTTTCATCAGTGATATTAATTATTCATGTCTTAATATCTTCATATCGCATATATTTATTTGCCGTCGATTTTTTTTTCTTTTTCTCCTTTTTTACTTCGAGCTTCGTCTCGTTTTGTTTCGTTTCTATGTCATTTAATATTTATAATTTAATCTTTTGGGGTCTATGTGTTGATATTTCACGAGTTAATAACTTGATTAAACCAACGTTTTCAGTCTTCATTTCATTTCAATGCCTTGTGTCTCTGGTTGGGGGCCAGGCGCTGTGTGTGGGAATTGGAGGCGCTTAGAAATGTATTCGAGGCAAAATCTCCATAAATTTAATTAACTTGAAATGGCAATGTTATACACTAAACTCAAATTGGAGCTTAGCTCAGATCGAAATCGTAATGTGATGCAAAAAATGTATAGGATCATGAGATGATAGCTAATATAACGAATATATAGATATATATTATATATAAATCTATTACTAAATCTAGATAGGAGAGTTCCTATAAAGTTTTAAAATTTAACTTACTCAAAATAATTCTTTATGGGCTATCCATTAAAAAAATTATTTATTTGAAGAGATATTTGGCCAACACTAATAAATATAATACTATATAGAGAAATCATTAAAAAGCAGTTGAGGTAGAGTTCTTGAATTCCTAAGTATGTTTTTCTCAAAGTTTGCCTATTCCAGCAATCACTCATCCGCACTGTTGCACCAGTTATTGAGTTTTTGTGAAAAATCCATCAGGCAAATCTCCAAATGAAACCATAAAATCTACTCAAACTGATTCATTAAATCACAAAATGGAGACAGAAACAAACGAAGCAGACAAATACTATTATTGGCTATTCCCTATCGCGGTCGTATAAAGCTGCCCCCGAGCTGCGAGGTAATGAAATGCATACAACTTAATAAGCCAAAATCAAATAAAATGCCAAATGTTTTTATTTCAACAGCTACGCTCATTTTGTGCCCACTTTGGAATCCAGGCCCACAAAATATATGCGAACCGTTTTATATAAACGAGCCCACACAAATGCATACTTTGTTTCTGTGTGTGTGTGTCTGTGTGTGTGTGTGAGAGGGCCAGATGAAGATACATACTTTGTTGCATATTCATTAGATGTAAATGCCAAAAAACTTTTAGTCGCGTTTATCGTTTATCGTTGGTGGCCCAAAGCATTTATTTCATATTAATAAGCAATTTTTTAAACTCAGCTCGAAATGTTATGAAGCTGACGATTACCTTAAAAAACAATAATCGTTAGCATATCTTTAATGTGTGCTTAAGAAATCAAGCTCAGGCCAACCAACTAATGCCCTGTATATTATGGGCAGCCCATAAAGTTAAGAAACATTTAGCGAGTTATAAATTGACATTTAAATATATCTGTTGTATAGGCATTTCATTAGGTATTTCTGCTATGAAGATTAAAACAAATATTTGTTTTAAATAAATTTAAATTTAAATAAAACATAAGGCTTTTCACTACTTGAGCCTACAAACTGTATGATAAAAATAACACATATTAGTTATTAAATTAACAAACTTTAGTAAATAAAAAAATAAAGTTATGAATGAAGAAAATTTATATAAGGAATCAAAAAGGACGACAAACGATGATCAAAATGGCCTCAAACATGAAAATCGGTTCAATTTTGACAAAGTTATTGCAGTTTGAAGTTCGCGAGGAGTACTTTATTGATACCAGCAATCGATTAAAAATAAAATCGGAGGATTCTAAATTTTTCAAAATTTTTTTTTTTGAAATTTCACCAGGGGGGAGTACAGTGTTTTTTTCCGAAAAAAGTAAAAAAAAAAATCACAAGAAAATGAAGAATCTTTAAACGTGGAATTACGGAAGAGGACAAACGATGATCAAAATGGCCTCAAACATGAAAATCAGTTTTGGCAAAGTTATAAGGGTTCAAATTCTGGAAGATACACTTTATAGGGATTTTGGAACTTTTTTTAAAATAACTTAGTTAGCAGGTTTCCTAACTGCTGCAGATGACCCTAATTATTATCAATGTTGTGTCAACTTTATTCCTTCTATCGATAAGCTTTCCACTTTTTCATTTTGGCGAACCAACAAAAAACTCTGAAGTTAAAGAAGAAGAAGAAAACGACAACAAGCTTTTTGGTTGGGCACACCTTGAGAGCCCTCTCCCTGCGCAGACAATCGTCAGTTTGTCTATTTATTTATTTGGTTGAATTGCATATTTGATTCGATTATTTTTCATGCGATAGCGAGTTGGGCGCTTGTGCTGCTAATTAAAAAATGTTGGTTGACAGTTATTGTTATTTAGCCATATATCATGGCATTTCATTGGGAATTCCATGGCCCGGAGTGCCCACCAGTTGCGTTTTTATTTTTTTTTTTTTGTTGGTATTCGTTCATGCTTAATTGAGTTATTTAAATATATTATTTGGCCAGAAACGGAGGCAGCCACTGCGCAGCCACCACGCAGAAGTCGACCACTTCGAATTAATATCGCGTTGTCACACAAAAGTCAAACGTCATTTAACAAATGTTGATATGTTAATATCGGCGCCACCCGGGCGAGTGCAAAACCCCCAGCACGAACGAGGGTCAATTCAAAAGTAAGTGATATATGTATAAAGTATTGTATTGTTGAGGGATTCAAATATTGTTACTTTATGTTTAAATATAAATACATATATTGGATTTTTTATTAACAATTGGTTAGCCTTTTTATTTAGCTTTATTTGTCTTTATACTCTAGACAACTTTTAAAGTAGGTCTCGTGCATTTGGAGCGTTCGCTTCCAATGGGCTTTCAGTTTTTAAGTTTTGTCAAAAAGCAACGAAGAAGAAGAAGAAGCAACTTAAACAATGGTCCGCTATCGGTTAACAAATGTGCTTGTTGTTGTTGTTGTTGATGCTACTGCTTTTGTTGTTAACTGCATTTTAGTTTCAGTTTCAATTTTAAAGCGATTATGTTAATGCTGGAAACGAGTTTCCAATCAGCCATTACCATTAGCGCTGAGTTGCTGCGCTGCTCTCAGAAAATTTATGGCGCTGCCTCCGGAATGGGCCCAGTTTTCAATTACCGCATCTCGACCCCGCCAACAGCAGCCAGCCTCGACTGCTCGACCACCCCAACATTGCAGCAACTGAATTTGAATTTGAATCGGAATGTGAATCCGAATTTGACTGAAACTGAAGCAAATCCAAATTAATTTTCCGCTTTTCACGAGCCAATCTAATTGGCAATATGCGAGCCAATTAATGGGCCAAGGGAAGTGCACAAAACGCTTGAGGCGAGGACTCACTGAGCCCAACCCAACCCAATCCAACCCAACCGATGCGAACCGAACCGAACCAAA
This sequence comes from Drosophila lacertosa, assembly GCA_004143845.1. Taxonomy (NCBI): domain Eukaryota; kingdom Metazoa; phylum Arthropoda; class Insecta; order Diptera; family Drosophilidae; genus Drosophila; species Drosophila lacertosa. The sequence continues at coordinate 294,944 of SCDZ01000201.1, read as the reverse complement.
CTGGCAAAAGTTACACTTGTTTCTAGTTGGCTGGCGGGGCGAAAAAGAGCAGCCCAACTGGGCGTATACGCAACGCAAGGCATTTGGACGCGGGGCTTTCTGAGACTGGCATTGTTTCTAATTTAGGCGAAACGTCACGTAAACAATTGAGCAACAATTTGAGTGGGCTGAGCGGGAACAACTTGCGGCTGATTGCAGCAAACAATTGCAGGCAGGCAGTCAGGCAGGCAATGCCGACCTGGACAATTCATCAGCGGCACAGCGCGGCCTTGAGGGCAACAGCACCACGCACAAAATGCACCCCTCACAGTGCCCCTTTCCATTCATACACTTGAAGAAAATGCTAAAAAAAAATGTTGTCAAAGATGAAATTAAAAAGAAATTTACTTCGTCTAAAGATTAATTTGCTGTCAATTATAGCTTTAAATTATTAAGTTGCTTACCAAATAAAAAAATATGTTTTTATACATTCTCTGAGTGTACATAAAAAAAGCTAATTGTTTTGATATGTAAACCGAAAGCAGAACCGAAAATCAACACGCAGTGCAGGCTGACGCTGGGCTTGCTCAAGTGCAGCAGATTGCCCGGCATTCCCTGCCCCTACTCCCTGCACACCCTCCAGCCCCTGGCAAGGGGCGCAGCTCGTTGAGCATACGACGCGTGTTGCACGCCCTCGCCGGGGCATTGTTGTGTCGTCTCTCCCAGTTGGTGCCCCGGCTCATTGAGCATGGTTATTGCCAAGCTTTTTGTGCTAATTAGCCACGCTGCTTCATGGTTATTAAGATTGCGTCAAGTGTACCGGGGCACAGTCAACGTTGCACTTGCCAACCCTCCCTGCCGCACCCTTGCCCCGAATTGGCTGTGCTTGCTGCATTGCCAGGCCCTGCAGGCAACTCGCATGTAGCATCCACAAGGACACACCCACACACACAAACAGACACACACACGTGTGTGCGCTGTGGCTTATTATGGCGCACGCATCCTTCAACTTCAGCTGCCATCGTCATCATTACCATCCTGCCCCCTCATCGTCATCGTCGTGGCACGAAGTGCGCTTGAATTGGTCGCCACTGCAGCCAACAGATTGTTGGGCACCCACGCAGGCAGTGAAAACGGGCAACGAAATTGCAACGCGTTCCAGTTGCAAGTTCAGCTGGCAACGATATCTTCCGCCTAGTTAGGTGGCTCACCTGCATCAGCTTGTTTAAATTTTATATTAAAAATAAATAAAATACGAATACAAATACTTTAACAAAGCCAATAAACAAGACAAGATATTATTTGAATATCTTATATAGCTCTTAAGATAACATCATAAACTAGCTTGATTTAAATTCGTTAATGAGTTGAATGATTTAGGTATATTCATTCACATAGAGCATTATCTTTATTACAGGATTTTCTACTTTAATTTTTAAAATTGATTTTTTTGTGAAATCATCTGTTGACTTGTAAATACTTTTCTTGGCCCTTTGTAGATTAAACAAATTGTAAGATGTAATGCTAAAACACGCCGTTAACTTTTCAAATATTTATGTATCAGAAGAATAGTGTTTAATTTTATTCAAACATGAATAACATGTTTCTCTCTCATTATTTTTTGAAAAGTTAATTGAATAAAGTAATATTTACAATCAAGCATCACTTTTCGAATCAAAAGGTTTTACCTTACAAAAACTCAAGTGAAAGTTAATGTTGAGTTAAATTTTTAATACAAACCTCACATATTAAACGTTGTGTGGCGCCATCTACAGCGGTCGTTTTATTTGCCCTTTTCGTTGGTTAGCAGTTCACAAATCCTGTTATGGGCTGCTTTCTTTCTGTTATTTTAGCTGTAATAGCATTTGTCTTAGTAAAGACGCAAACCAATACTGTTAACAGTAGCTGAATGTTTGGTTTGATTGCTGGCGCCATCTGTGCAGGTAGTTAGACAACTAGTTTAAATTGCTTGCGCAGCTTGAAAGTATGCTGTGAATTTAAACAATTAATGGTTTTTCTTGGGCTGGATTTTAAAAATATTAATAAAATATATTATTGATATTAATATAAAAATTACTTGAATTATCACACATTTAATACATTTAATAATGAACGGAAATTGAAGTGGAAAATTGCTTGTTTCTTGACTTGTAATGAATTTTCAGTGAGTTTCGTATTATTTTATAAATATTTTAAATGCAGGTCGATTGTTTATTGAAAGCAGACCCTAATTAGACTAATCTCGTTGCTCGCCTAACCCTTGTTCATGAAGTGCTGCATGCGCCTTTCGTCCCTGTCCTTCCGCTCGATGATTTCAATACAATTCCCCCCGCGGGCTGTTCACTTAGCCCGCAAGAGCAGTGCTAATTAAGCGTGGCCCTGGTACTCGAAATCCGCTTTAATTGAATCAAAATTCAACAATATTTAAACAATATTACGGCGGACGCATTACAAATTCTGTTGGCGTCGCTCAATGGGGCAAAAGTAGCTGAGCAAATTTTTCGCTTGCGCCACATTAAGCACAAACTGAAGAGTGGGCGTGGCGGGGCGAGGAAAGGCGGCTGCCATTTGACAACATCATTGGCAGCAGTCGGCCCCCGCTCCGATAGATTGCATCGTCCTGTCTCGCTCACACAGGCAAGCTGATTAAATTGCCAGGCGCCTTTGTTGGTTGCCTTTGTTCCCGTTTGCCTCGACGGAAAGCAGCTAAAAGTTTTGCCCAAATGTGTCTAGCTGCCTTCCTGCCGTCGCTGCCGTCGCTGTCGCTGGCTGTGCTGTTACCTTAAGTGGACCCGCGCCTGCCTTATCCGTGTACTTATTCTTATCCCTGCCGACGCACTTACGGCGCCCAGCTACCCGTAAGAGCGTAAAACTATTTATGGATATTTGGCGCATAAACAAGCTGACCTTAGGAACGGGCCAACAACGCGTACGGGTAACAGTAGCGGTAACGGCAACGGTTTCCGGCGGTAACTGCGGCCGGGGGTCAACGATGCGAACTCCCAAATGGGGCAAGGCTTTAAGAAATGTTTGCGCTTATTGAATACCGCTTCTCTGGCTTTGATGTGCGCTAACAGACTGAACGCCCCTTTAGGGAGGAGAGTCCTGCAGAGGTTTCTAAGCATTTTACACGAGAACTTTCTCTTCGTCCTGTCTAAACTTGAAGTGAATTGACTTTTAGAATTCCATTACTTAGTAGTAAATGTTAATGAAGAAAACATGCCTTAATTCCCTTATGCTAACCTTATACTAACTAATCCGAAGTATCGAATTTAATTCGTTCTTTTCCCGTGTGTGCCACCTCTAGTGAAAAGTGTTTGGAAGGTGAAAATCCTGGGCATAACTTACAGGCTGACCGGTAAGCAGCTTAAAGAGCTTCGCAGCTTATCGCCCGCTTAGCAGACGAGGCTGTGCCCCAGCAAGTGGCACTCACGGCTGGCCCTTGCCACAGCGCTGCGGCACAATTAAGAGGCAGATCATTTTCAGCTGCCCCAATGACGAGTGCGATTCAGGGCTTTGTTTATGCGACTGCCGCTCATAACTTGTCATAAATTTGACAGGCTGCGTCGCTGCTGTATGCGGGTCCATTATAATATTGGAATCGGAAGGAGTGGGGAATATGGAATATGTTCCCACATAGTTTTGAATTGCAAATAAATAAATGACGCACTAATTGCAGTGAATGCCACAAAAATATATTCATTTGATGCGTTCACCAATTGACGACTCAAGGGCCATAAAAACCGATAATATCAGAAAACGAGTAGTCAAAGAAGCTGAAAAAGAACCTGCCCGGCATTTAATGGCATTTTATGGCGCACAAAGCAATTGGCTATGAAATTAATTTCGAGAGCAAAAACAGCATCAGCAGCAGCAGCAGCAGCAGCAGGAACTGAAGTTAATGTCGCATGCAACGCGACGAACCACAACAGAAGAGCAGCACCCGGTTCAACATGTGTGGCATAGAGCAATAACAAGAACAAGAGCAATTAACTATTCGGTACTCAACAGAAAAACGAATGCTTACCTGGACCTGGGCCCCCTTTGAAGTTGGTCGCCAGCCATTTCAGTTGGCTCCTTCTGCTTTGATGTGACTGCGCCTCCAACGCATAAAGCCACAAAAAAATTGTAAAGATATAGAAATGGGCACATCAGTAGGCGCCTGGTCGCCAATTAAGGGCTAAGAATAGACGTTGACCACTTCACATGATTGAGCGATTCAGGCCAACAACACCAAACTGACAACAACAACGACAGCGAACATAAACAAAGGTGTATAAAATGATGGCATTTCAAATGTCCTGTTTAAAGAGAAACTGTAAAAGGTTAAGGAATGATTTCTTATCAATACTGTAACAAAATAGCTGATAAGGAATTAACACGGTTCAATAAATAGTTAGTAAATGTTTTTTATATAAGTATAAGTTTTAATAACTTCTTTTGATATACAGAGTAACAAAGCGACTCTATAGCTGAGCATACCCCATATGCTAATTTGTGCACAGGTCTTTATAAGAACCGACAGCAGACAGTACAACAAGACGTCATTAGTGGCAGGTGTCTGTAAAAATGTTTAGACTTGGCCAGTGTTTGATTTGTGTTGCTTTTTCAGCATCTCGAATGTTCAGAAATTTTTTGTTATTTCTTTTTAACCGAAAATTGCTTTTTCATAAACAATGTGAAAACTTTGGATGTTTGCGTTCCCCGTTTTCCACCGACGCCTTTCAACTGAGTGGCCAAAGCCGACTGCAAACACAGGAAACGAGCTGCAACAAAAAATTTTCAAATTTCCAATGCGAGTGGACACTTTTCCGCTGGGCTCTTCGAGGCGGGGGCCCCACTTCAAAGACCTTTCCAACGGTTGGCGACAATTAGCTAAAAAGTTGAAGTCTAATGGACTCGGCCATGCCATTGACGCATTAAATATGATCTGCGGAAAGGGGCAAGGAATTGTGTTCAAATACCAGAGGCGTGATTTGCATGACAACGTTTTGGCATTGCAATTTTACGGTACATTTAACACTCGGACACTGGTCAATGTCGCTGACCTTCGAAGGGCCACGCATGCATTCTCATGGGGTCAGCTTATTTGGAAAAGGGTTTGTTTTCAGTAAGGGGCAAATCTACTATAGAGAAAAAGTCTGTTTATTAACTTTGGTTTGGGTTGTTAGGACTTAAAGAATTCACAATTCAACTTCAATAATATTCTTTAATTTTTATATAGCATACTTTTTGACGGTTCGCAAATTCAACTCGATGTTTATTTAAGTAATTGCTTTAATTGGCTGTTTATTATTGGCTATATAGAAGGATTAAACTTGTTTTAAAAAATTAAAAATAATTAATTTTAAAAAAATATAAAATATTTTATACACAATTGATATCAGAGATGAATTGCTTATAACTGATTTTAATAAAATTGCTGATTGTTAATATTGTGAATTATATAAATATAATTGTTATTAATTGTATATTTAAGAAGCTTACTTCTAAATGGAAACTTGTCTTTCACTTCCCAAACATGGCATGTTTAAAGCTGTTTAAAGAACGCAGTTCTAGGTAAAACTTTCTTTCACTTGTGATCAGCCGAATGTGTAATTTCTTTTATTAGCAGTTGAGGAAAAGGCGCCATACGAACAGAATAGGAATACTTGATTTACCTTCAGGCAGCAGAGGGAAAGAGAGCAATAGAGAGAGTAATGTAGTGATGGAGTGACAGAGTGAGAGATAGCGACACGGGCCCATTGTCAAGCCAATAAAAGCAGGCCAGAGCTGTGTGGCATTAGTAGCTCTGGCCTGGCTCTGGTGCGATTCCCAGGCCCGCTGCCCATCTTTAGATACTTATCAGCTGGGGCGCCCAGCAGTCGACATTAACGTGTAGTTGGTGCTGTAAGTAAAAGTAAATTAGATAAACGGCAAAGAACGCGCAATCATGGCGTGTATTGTATGTATATGAGAGTACACTATGCGATATCAACGTTAAAATGAATCTTAATTGAACCGAAACTGAAGCCAGCGCCGATCAAAGTCGTTTGCCGCATTTGGATGTGGATGTGGATCGCCCCCATGGGGGAAATGTGCCTGGTCAGAGCTCAATGAAATTGACAAATGTTTGGACAAATAAACAAGCCGAATGATCGACAACGACAACGTCGACTGCGACTGCGACTGCGACTGCGGCGTCGGAGTGTATATGATTTTTAGTTGTTTTTGTAATTACCTTGGGCAAATATTAGATGGGACAAGGGGACAGCATTCCAAGTGTAAGTCGCTTACGGTTTTGGGTCAAAACTTGTAACTGCAATTTTCGCCTCATTTGCAGGCCCATAAAACGTCATGAAGACACCAGGGCCAGCCTTTGCCGAAGTGCTGTGGATCTGTGGTGCAGTGGTGCAGTGGTGCAGCGGAGTGTGCTGTGGAGTGCCTTGCCCTTTTGGGAATGTGTTGACGCAGCAGACGGACAGGAGAAAGAAGGTAAACAGCAAACAGCTCAAGTTTTTAGACAACAACAAGTGGAAAAGTAGTTGCTGAGTTGCTGGGATATGGGTTTGTCTAAGGAGAAAAGTGTGTAACCAACAGATTGAGTGACTGATGGATGGATGGATGAGCCAAGCAAACAAAAAAACATACTCACACACTCACACACACACACACACACACATGCGTTTATCTATAGATAAACAGATGCCAGCCAACGAGGGATGTGCAGTAGCCAGCACAGATCACGGGAATCACAGCAACAGCCACGGATTACAAATACTTGCTGTCAATTAGCTGCGCAATTAAAAACTTGCATCTCGCATTGAGGCCAAAAGAATATCAACTGAAAATTACACTAAAAAACCAATCAAAATATTGGTAGTAGTGCTGAGATAAAAGTGTCAAATATATATACATATATTAACCTGGTTTAAGCAAGCTGGCATTGGAATTCGTGGACTTCCAGTTAAGAAACTGCAATCGCTTTTCCAGTCAAAAATTTGCATGTTATGTTAACATTTGCGCTGATTAACGGCGATTAGTTATTTGGATGCATGTCGAAAATGGTGCTGCATTGACAAGTTGTCGTGATTATTAATGAACGAGATACATTTGTATCTTTTGCGCTCCAAACTCAGATAGCTACCACTGGGTCTAGCTGCGCAGCAGCGAATTTCTTCAGCATGCGCAGCAACAACAACAGCAACAACAACAACAACAACAACAGCGACAGAGACGAACGCATTTAATGTGCCTATCAGAGGCAGGCAGCAACGACGCTGGTGAATCCAAAAGATACACGACACGAGAGCGCACGAAGCAGACGCCAGCGGCCAGTTGCCAGCCGTTAGTCGAGCTCGTCGCCAGTCGTCAGTCGAGTTCCGAACGAGCTGTGGAACGCACGTGTGTGCCGCACACAGAACCCAGTCGCAATAATCGCAAATCGCATTTAGCCCAGTCGAGAGTCGAGTCGAGAGTCGAGTCGAGTTTCTATATCCGTTGACACGGGACACCGCCAGCTTCCGTGTGATCGAATCCGAAATACGAATCTGGCGAGCGCGTGCGATCTCGGGGCGAAGGCGCATATGAGACGTGGCCGGCCGGCCGGCCCCCCAATCGAGCATTGAAGTCGGCGCCTTTTTATCTGGCCAAAAGATACACGTCAATACATATATAGAGAGATAGATTTGTTTGTGTGTGTGTGTGTAAGGAAACAAGCGAGCGAGAGATACCTTTAAGCCTGTTTAGATGGATGGATCGGCGTGAGGCATTATTGAGGCGGACGCGGCGCGTCGTCTGTTTAAACGGGTTTCGTTGCGAACGATCGGTGGATCTGTCTGGCCGTTTGATGTTGCGCCCTCGTCAAAGGCAACGGCAACTAAACGTTTCCAGGAAGCCAACTGGATCGGCCAGGAGGCGGCGGCTGCTGCTGTAAACCAAATAAATCAACATTTGATAATGTGAAAACAATGAAAACCTAAAAGAAAACAAAAAAAACACCCAACCAGCAACCGTTTGAAGTGCACACGTGAAAATCTATTGAAAATAAAGCAAGAAATAGAATTTAACGCATCATGCGAAAGTGAACAGAAACAAAGTGTTTGTAAAAAACAAAAATGTAGCAGCCAAGAATAATAAAGCGCGCAAATCAAACGAAAAGTATTAAGCAGTCCAAATAAGTTCAGGAAAAGCTAAACAACAAAAATTACAACACGAAGAAGAGTTTAAAAAAAAAAAGTATATAAATATACATACATATATCACGACTATCAAAGTTACATAATCTCAACCGCAAATAAACAAATATAATCCAAGTAGCATTTAAAAAATACAATTTTTTATACATCACGCAGTCCCAGTAAAAAAACATTTTTAGCCTAACAAAAATAATATAAAATAATATACATTTAAAATAAATCAAATATTTTATTAATTAGAACTTAGCATTTAGTAATTTATTAACTACAAAGTACTTACGAAAACGCATTCAACAAACACGCCAAAAAGTAGACTTTAGACCGCAACCAAAACGACGAGCGACGCATTTAGAAAATCTTCAAACTGATAACAGATAACAGATAAAAGATAACTGATAACAGATAATAGATAACAAACAAAGCACCAGGATGCATACAACATTTATAAACCTTGTGCTGCTGCTGCAGTTACTCAGCCGGCTGGGACGCTGCCAGGAGCAGCAACTGTTGCTGCCGAGCCTCGAGAGCGGCGGCAACGCGCAACAACAGCAACACCAACAACACCAGCAACACCAGCAGCAACAGCAGCTACAACAACAACAGCCGCACAACAGCAACATGCTCGGCACGGCCAGCCTGAACAGCACATTGCTCAGCACGCTGCTCAGCAGCACTGGCCAAATGGGCGGTGGTGCAGGTGGTGCAGGTGGGGCCGCCATGCCGCTGCCCGGCGGAGGCGCAGCGATCAATCAGCTGACCGGCCTGGGCAGCAGCACGGCGACCGCGCCGGCCGCCAACGGCATGGCCCTGGGCCACGGACTGGGCCACGGCATGGGTCACGGCATGGGCCATAACCTGGGCATGGGCATGGGCATGGGCATGGGGATGGGCATGCATGGCGCCGGACAAGGACACGCACACGGACATGTGCTGGGCGGTCTGGCCAACCTGGGCATCACTGTGGGCGGCAAGGGCATGCCGGGCCTCAACGGCATGCAAGGATTGGGCGCCTATGGCGGATCGCTGCTGAACGGTGGCGCCGCAGGAGGCGTCATTCCGGCAGGCGCTGGCAGCGGCATGGATATGACTATAGCACCGTGAGTAACTTAACAGTTATTATTATTATTATTATTATTATTGCAGCACACGCTTAATTGGACGGCGCATGCACAAGTGAAATCTTATCATCATCAATTGATGTTGAAGTCGCTGAAGATGTGCTCAACTTGAGCCAGCTCGTCAAATTCTTTTGTCCTATTAACATACCCCCGCCCCGGTCCGGGGCCATCCCATTCTTTCATACCATTCACTGGCCCGGGGCCAATTGCCATTGACATGTTGTGCAGCAATCGTTTGGCTCTCGGCCCTCAGTCTACAGATTGAGCCATTCACAAATCAAGTCTTACTCGCAGCTCGTCTGTTTGCTTCGTCTTGTCTCTTAGCTTAATGTGAACTCTGAACTTTGCCTGCTATAAAACACAATAATTAAGTATATGTTTAAAGCATAAACTTTAGGTTTTTATTGTAGTGGTTTTTCTTAAATTCCACGACAATTTCAAGATCACAAAATTATTTTAAATAGATTTATTAAATATGAATTTAAATTCAGGCTGTTATTTGTGCTTAAATTCTTAACCCCGTTTTTCTAAACAAACATGCTATCGACCTATTTGAAATAATATTTTATCCTTAATTTTTTACACAAAGAAAATATTTATTTTCGGTTTGATTTTCTACATTTAAAGTTGACTGCTTATGTTTACAATTAATTTATTTTATATATATTTATTTTGCGTTCACTGCTTTCTTGGCAATTAGGTACTTTGTATATTTATCATTAAATTTCTGCAGAAATAGAATTGAAAACTTTGACTTCATCAAAAGTGGCCAATTATCGTTTTCATTTTTGGCATTGAATCGTTCTTTGATGATTTTTCTGTTTAATTGCGCGCAAAATGGTCGCATTTATTTGTTTACACTTGATTTGCAAAACCGAACCAAGGAATGTGCAACAGTCTGGGGACCAACGCTGGTGGCACGCAGTCTGCTGACAAATGCAACATCCGTCACAAGGGGCAGGAGGCTGTTTAAACAATAAAGTAAAATTATTTATACTTGCTTTGCTTTTTGCGCCTGTCAGCCAAAAACATTTTCATTTTTATTGCAAGGATTGTGAATTGAGGACTGCGAACCCGTTGCCAGCCGCCAGTCGAGTCGAGTCGAGTCAGTCGAGCCGCCGTTTTTTATGATTATTAGCAGAGGACGGACTGCAACGTAAATTTTAGTTACACTTCACATTCATTTGCCCACTGACAACACAGGCAGCTGGGGGCGTGGCCGGAGTGAGGCCCAGGCAACGGTTATTATTTGTCATTACAAAAACCACCCAACAACAGCAACAACAGCAACAACAGCTCCATTTCCAGCTCCCTTCGCAAGCTCGTCCTGACCCCAACGGAAAGTGCTCGCAATTTTTTTTATTACACAATAGCCAAATGGGCGCTACACACTTGCAGCTGCAGCCCGATTCCTGCCTTGTTAATTTCGTTTCTATTTCATTTTATTTATTTATTTTTCTCATTTTGCCCGCCGCAATGGGGTAGAAAGTGTTTCAGTTGCTCAAACGTTGACCCAACCGTCGGCGCAGACAAATCGATAGACAGCAACAAGCCCAAGCCCAAGCGAAGGCAGCCTTTGTCTTTATCCACACAGTCCAGTGTCCACTTTCCGCCGCTTGATTACAATTAATCGGCTTATTTACCGGACCCATTTGCCAATTTGCCCATTTGCCCATTTGCCATCAGGTTGATGAGCTACTCTGCTCCGTCAGCGTTAGGTGCACTTTTATTGATTTTAAATGTCGACATAAATCGACAAATTCTATTAAGATATCATTGCCATCAATTATTGTAACAGGTCCTTAGAGTGGCAAGCAAGGCTTAAGGCTTCAATCCTATGAATGTCTTTAATTATGTCTGATAATCTTTGAAGGAACTTCTTCACAAATTTATTTCTCGATATCTGGTACTTCATTCAAACACTTCTATCCAACTTCAAGCTTCAATATTAAGTTCGTCATATTTGCATACACTCTCTAGACACACTCATGTGCTGCCCAGTGGGATATTGGCCACTTCAACACCTGCTTAAACAAATCGGCAAACCTGAGGAGTCGATCTCGTTGGCTGGGCGAATATGCAAATGCGAGTGGATCAAAATGTGGCTGGCGAGGACGGCGGCTGTTTACACGAATCAATATGCAGAAAAGCTGATTAGGGGATGTAATGAAAATTTAATAATTGCCAGTTGGGTCGGGCCACTCGATGGACAAAGCCAACAGACTTGCCCCGTCAGTCGCAATTAATCTTCGGCTCGGGGTTGCGCCCGGTAATTCAAGAAGAACAAGCAGCAGCTACCAGCAACCAGCAACCAGCAACTCAGCAGCCAAGTCAAATAAAACCAAACCGAAGAAGTAGGAAAGAAAAAAAACACAACCGAAAATTTGACTAAAGAGCTGGGGGAAGGAAGAGACTGAGAAGGTCAGAGTTGGGCAGGGTTGGTTTCAATTTCACCATTTGAAAAGCAAAGCAAAAGCCAAATAATGTAATAATGTTTGACAGTCTCGTTCCCCGTTCTATGACGTCTGTTGTTTTGTTAACAGACATTTATGACATTATACGGCGCAAAATGATGTTGTTACAGGGTGTAACAAAGCCAACGCCACCCCAGTCAGTCAGTCAGTCATTCAGTCTGCCAGTCCGTCCGCCAGTCAACCCCACTGGAACGGAACTCTTTGAGTCAATCCTTTCGCCTGCTGTGATTTCATTTGCGTTACAAGCGGCAAAAATCTGCTTAATTGTGCGTAAGCCTGTTCCTGCTCATTGCCCCAACCCATTTGCCTGTTAAATATTTGTCAAACAGTAATTAAAACTTACTTACTTTGCCGTTGCCTGGGTTCCCTTTGCCTTTGCCTTTGCCTTTGGCTTAGCCTGGCTTTTGCCAGAACAAAAGAACAACTTAATGTTAACTATGCGAGTTCTTTGAGTTTCATAAAAGTTGAACTCTCTCTCTCTCTCTCTCTCTTGTTACTTGTAATTTGGTACTTATAGTGCTCCTCCGTATCTGTGTATAGTGTCTGGCGTCCTGGCGGAAACATAAAAATGTTAATTTCCACAGAGAAGAAAAGCCAGCGAACGGCTTTTGTTGCAAACAGGCCGCAAATTACGAGTCTGGTTTGTTGCCGCTTGCCTCGAATATGCCAGATGATTCGACTTCCAGGGTTGGGCCCCGAAATTGACGATAACGATTATGTGCAAAGTTTCGGTTTTGTTTTTTCATATATATACAATTTTTCTTTTTTTTTTTTTGTTTGCCACAAAATTAAAAATATCCCTGCAAAAGAAATGCGGGAAATCTTTGGCGGCTGCTGCTGTTCCTGCTGCTGCTGCTGCTGCTGCAGTCATCGCCATGTGGCACCAAATATTTATTTGTCTCAATACGCCAGCGACAACGACAATGAGCCCGACTCTGGGGAGGAACAGCGACTCCAGTTCTTTAACGTTGGCCCCTCTTCGAGTGGCGTAAAACCCTTGCAGAATTAAATTGCAGGCATAAAGTTTTTCCTTTTCCCTCTATTATTGCGGTCTCTTTTATTTAATTTGCTTATTTCGGCGGTTTTTTTTATTATTTGGTAGTTGAGGGCTTTGCGACATCTTCAGATAGTTGGTGACGCAATGAAAATTATAAGAAGCTGAAAAGGCTCGGAAACTATTAAAGAACTTTGGTATTATGAATTATAAAAAAAGGCTTCACTAAATATTTTGAACTAGAGTTTTTGATGAAAAAAAATCTTTAAAAAAACATTTAATTTATTTATTTTTTTTAATAATATTCTTAATTTATTTTCAATATTAACTTTATTTCTTGCATAATTCTCGCATATTGAGAAGTTCATTCAAATTTCGGTGCTGACATTCGAGCCCAGATAATTTTTAGCTGTTTTCCCGCTAACAATTTGGCTGCCATTTGCCATTTGAACTTTTTAATTTTGTCGTTTTGATGGCTGCGTTTTATGATGCCGTTGCCTTCATTTCTAACTGCTCCTGCCCCTCCCCTTACCCACCCCCTCCCTGTCGTGGCCTGCAGCTGCTGCCCGTAGACGTTTCCGTTCCGTTTCGTTCGTGGTTTTTGTCTTAATGATAAACTCTGGGGGTATTCAGTATTCAGTTTTTCCCACTTCGGTTTAGTCCTTTGTTGAGACTTGGCCAAAGCTATGCCATAAAAAAATAAACAAATAAAAACCTTGAATAGAGAAAACCAGCTGGAAGCCAGAACAGATCGCCCCATAAATTGGCTATATGATGAATCTAATAAAACCGAAACTCAAACTCAAACTGAAACTGAAAATCAAACTAAAGCCACGGCGGGGGTTGCAGTCTGCCGTTGATAACAATGGAAATGGAAAATGTTGATTGTTCCCAAGACATAAAATGCATTTTCATGTAATTAATGTGCCTAAAAACCCAAAAATGACTTAAGCAAATCAACAGCATTGAGTTGCCAGCGTTGCATGCAACCAAATGAAATGAAAATCAAAGAGAAAACAGCGATAATTGAAAATACACCGAATATTTGATACTCTGCAGACAAAGTTGTTAAACTAAGGCACACAAAATCTAAGCTAAATATAGTTTTATAGCTTTCAATAAGAATATTTCAATATATATATTATATTGGTCTCCTTTAAATATTTTACACACTTTACCACTTAGTCATTATGCCATTTGAAAGGGTATCGCAGCATGTTGAAAGATCTTTCAAGGTGTCAAAATTAAAACAAACTCCAATCAGGCATGTAGGCTGTGTAGGAGTCTAAAAATCTAGCTGATGTAGCTGCGGATGTTGCTGCTGATGTTGCTGCTACTTTCGCTGCTGCTGCTGCTGCTGCTGCTGGTGATGGCTTTGGAGTTGCCTTTGATCTTGTGCAATGTCTTTGGCTGGCCAAAGTTGTGTCTGTTTGGCAGCGCATTGAGGAAGTTGCATCAAAGACAAACATTGCCACACACACACACACACACGCACACATGCACACATGTGGCACACAACAGTGGGACCTTGAAGTTCTAGCGGACCTTGAGGCGCTCTCCACGTACACACATCAAAGAGATCAAAGCGGGCGAGCCAAGTGCGCTGGGGGGAGAGGGGGGAGGAGCTTGGTGAGCCGCAGCATTTGCCACACGCAGTTAACAGTTAAATTGCAGTCACATCCTGTTAAACGGTTTAACCTATAAAAAAAAAATAACCGGAGAGAAGACGGAAAAGCGCAAGCCTCGGCTCTTAGCCAGGTTCTTGCCGTGCTGGCAAACTGGCAACTGGCAACTGGCAACTGGCAACTGTTGCTTTGTCGGCACTTGGGGCAGGCTCCGGCACCTGGCTAAGCTTTGATGTTGCGCCTGTTGCGGTTGCTGTTGACATAATTGGACTTTTGGCCGCCACGTTGCTGTTCTTGTCGTGTCGTGTTGTTGTTGTTGTTGTGTTGTTGTGTTGTTTTGTTGTCACGGCTTGGCACTCACTTAGCGGTACTTTAAGAGGCGCGCACATAATTTGCAGCAAATTGGCGACAAGAGTCAAGACGCGTCGCAGCATTCGACAGATCTTTAAGCCTAATTGTCGCTTAAAGCGTTAGTCACTTTTGAGGCCCTTTCCCCCGCCCCTTTACCCGATGTTGCAGCTTTCACACATCCAATTGTGTGTAGGTGTTAATGTGCATTTCTCGGTTGGGGTGCGTGTCTCGGCTTGGGGCGTGGTGCGTGGCCAGCGTGACTTGTCTGCAGATCGATATAAATTGGCAATTTGACCCTGAAATGGCAGCCGGCGACAATGGAAATGATGATGACAACAACTGGCAACTGGCAACTGGCAACTGGCGGCAACTGGCGGCTTCAGTACAAAGCAAAGCAGCTCACAATCAGACAACAAAACAACAATTATGGAAATGAACAAAACAGGGGAGAACAGACTTAAGACGAGCTGAGCAGATGCCGCCACTGTACCGACAAAAAAAAAATAAAAGAATACGAAAAAAGAGAATAAAAAATTCAATATGTTTGGTATTTTAATTCAATTTGGTGTCGTGTCGGAGAAAGATGAAATGGATAACAGCAATTGATTACAAACGGCACCCGAAGGATTTTGCTTAGTCAACAAGCAGCCAAAAACGATGAGAAAAAAAACAAGTTGGACTCAATAAACAGACTCCACTTATACCATTAAATTGTTGCTTGAACAGCTGTTTTTTGGTAGCTACCAATTTTGTTTCTAGTCGTCAACGAAGCCAACATCAAGTGAGAATGGAAATATTTTTTGAATGTCATTTTCGAGTGCTTTTCTACAGTTAATATAATAGGTTTTTTATCAATCCAATTTTTTATATTTGAATTCGTTTAAAACTGCAGCTTAATTGCATAAATAACTCCAAGTTATATAAAAAAAAGTTCCTCTAAAACTACTTACGCGAAATCATCTGTGTTCTCAAATAAGCTGAAATATTCCATTTAATATGATTTATTTCTAGCATACCATGCATTTATTTACTCATGTTTATATGCAGTATGTGTGGTGTATATATTTATGTTATATTTATATAAACAGCTTTCACAATCCCACACCCACTTGAGCACACTCTCGCCCAGCACTAGTGCCACATTGCAGTTCCAGATCTTCAACACAAATGTGCACTTCACAAGGCAATCTTCCAGTTCCACACTCCCTGCTCACCCTCTCGGGCAAAATTCAAGAGCAAATCTTCGCTGCGATGGGCGCCACATGATCAGACCAAAATCCGCGAGACAAGTGATGGAAATGGACCTTGAGGCAGAGCACAAGCGAAACCATTTTCCACCATTTTCCGTCGCCCTGCAGGCGCTGATTGACAAATGCAGTGAAGCGACCGCTGTCGGAACGTGCGAGAGCGTGTTGATGGATGGACATGGCCAATGGACGGGTTGTTGTTGTTGTTGCTGTTGTTGCTGGTGGTGGTGGTTGTGGTGCACTCAAAGCGAATCACGCCCCAAATTAACTGAAATTAACACGCGTTTAATGTCAAGCGAGCGACTCACCTGCCACCCGCATTGGCACCGACCACAACAACAACAACAGCAACAACAACAACAACAACAGCTGCAACAGCTCCCTTTAGGGGAATCGCGGCCGGGTCTTGTGTGTTTACTTAATGACGTTTATGTGTCTTGTGTGTCATTTGTCGGCGTATCTGAGCTGTCATAAAGCGCTGTGATTAAAGCAAAAACGCCGCCAGCGCCCGGGCGCCCAAGCCGACCAGCTGACACTGCAACGAGCTCTAGTCGCGCATTTCCAATTAAAATGCAGTCAGAGTCGCAATCGGTTTGTGGTCGTCCTGTCCCGTTAGCGTTGCGCCCAACATTTATTTTCGGAAATCGAAAAATATCAAGGGGTAGCCCAAAACTTTGCTGTTGGGTGCCCACAAAGTGAGAGTAAGCCAGCAACCAAATGTAATGGAAATCAAAAGCAAACAATATTTAAATACTCTTCCATATCAAGTTGAACAAACCTTTTAGTAAGAAATCAATTAAAGTTTCGACCACATGCTACATTTGTTAGCACTATTTTATTATTCAAATATTATTAAAAATAGATAATTTCATCTAAACCAACTCGAAACGTAAAAGAAACTGGAAAAGTTGATCGCTGCGAAAGTAAAACTTGTCCCCATTTAGTTATGTCTGAGCTATGCTGAATATATAGATATATGTATTAACATTTATAAATCCTAAAGACATGTTTAATCTTAAAATTAATTTCATTCATTTGTTTTCCTTTGCAAATTGCTTGAACAAGCCAATATTGCCGAGGGGGCAGTGTATGATTAAGCAGCGAGTTAAAAAATAAAAGTAAAAGTGCCAAACGTCGGCGGCACAAATTCTTTGTAATTAGTATTAAAATGTTTTCCGCTACATTTTCACTTGATTTTCTTGCTGGCAGTCGCAGTCGCAGTCGGAGGCCCCATCACAGTTCGAGTTGCAGGCCTCAGTCAGTTAGTCAGTTAGTCAATTTGTCTATGTGGCCCGAGGGCTCACTACCCGTTCGCAAAGGCACTGACTCTGGCTCCTGCTCCGCCTGCCACGCTGTTGCTGTTGCTGTTGCTGTTGCTGCCCCACCATTTGTGTATCTCTGACCTGGGCCTGTGGCTGTGTTGCTGTTGCTGTAGTTGTTGCTGTGGCTGCTTCGCGCATGATTGAAGGCAACATGTGTTTCGGAAATTATGCAAAATTGCCTGCTGACTGTTCGACTGGGCAACAGTCGAGGCATAAATGTGGCTGCACTCAGCCCCAACTCCTCGCTGATGTGGCATCCACATATCGCTAGCTGTTGCTGTTGCTGTTGCTGTTGCTGTTGCTTAGGCAGCGTTTTGCATATTTCGCTGCTCATTATCATTTGTTTAGTGGCCGGCGCAGTTCATTTCATAAACAATTAATAATGCTTAAGCGCATCTTGGCGTTGACAGGCGCAGCAAATATGCCGAGCCGCCACCTACCAGAGAGTCAACTGTGTGGCCACACTCTGTGGCAGCAACCCATCTACGAACAGAGGCTGCCTCTGGGCGTGCCACAGCCAAATTGGATTGCATTTTATTTTTCTTTTGGTTGTTTGGCCATTTGTTTGGCTTTAATTTTTGGTTGCAGTGTCGAAAAGCGGCATACAACAAACGGAAGTTGCCACACGAATCCCTCTCAGCTGTGTCCAACACTCAATGCTGAGTTATGCACTTATGAGTTTAAGCTAATCGGATTGCGGAAGCATCCAACAGATTCTCACTGATTGGCGTGACATTCTACATACATGTGAGGTTGAATTAACTAAAAGTTCTTGCAGTCAAATAAGCTCTGTGTATAAGAAAATTAAAATTAATTTGTAGCTCATTTTCGAATTGAAGTTATTAGTAATTATCATTAGCTCAATTACTTGCTTAAGTCGTCCAGTCGCCAGGTGCACCAAAAATAGATTCTCTTTTATGTTCCAGTGGAATTTTAATTACATTCACAATTCGACAGACTTCTATTTCAGAATGTAAATCCAAACAGACAAATATTGCACAACTATTTATAAATATGCTTGCAACAGTGGCTGCCACACATTTATATACTTCAAAAGATGCCCGTTGATGGGTGTTTTTATGAAGCGCTAAACTCATAATTAATATGCGATAAATTCTTAAAAAATGTAACTAGAATTTAACAGAGATTATTTCACGTGGCAATGTTTACAAAAATCTTAAACTTAATGATTTGGGCATTAAGTTGAGTCTTTAACTAATTAGCTAATAATCTGATATGTAAGTGAAATGTGTGTGTGTATTTGTAAGTGGCAGCTATCTATGCAGCTGCCACCAGCAGCATGAACTTGTTTTATCACCTCAACAGCAACAGCAGCAGCAGCAGCAGCAGAAACAGCAACAGCAGCAACATCAACTTGGCTGATTGAATGCGCGCTTGGCAGCATTTGATTTGTTTAGAAAATAAAGCACTCAAACTCACACACACACACATCAGCTGTTGTGTGTGTGTGTGTGTGTGTGCGTATCTGTGTGCTTGTGGCGCCAACTTGGCCCCAATTTAAGGGGGCGGAGGAGGCGGGGCAGGCATTTGCCTAATTAGCACTCAATGAGCAACTGAAGAGCTGAAGAGCTGTCGAGGAATTTTTTCGCTCGTCCGCCCAACTTGCAACAGCGGCCCCAAGCACATACTCTACTATTCATATTCATACGGAATACTCGTATTCATACTGTTCGAGTACACGATGCCAGCTGACAAGGCCGCCACCCATCCGCCCAGCCGCCCGCTGGCCGCCTTTATGGCCTATTCGGCAGCCTTAGCGAGGGTTGCTTTTAGAAATCTTATGTGTGCTACGTGACCGTCCATTAATACATCATTGCTTTGGCCACCCACCCCCCCATTCCCGTCCCGCAAATGAGCTGCTGATGTATTGGCAATGGAGTGATGACTCCCTCTTACCTATTCCCCTATTTGGCAGTGCGCCTGCTGGGTGCGATATGCCGCTTAGGTTAGCTTTTGGGTTCGCCTTTATTTTTTTGGGTGCGTTTCGCATTTTCGTCATGGTCATAAAAACGCATTTTATGCGAAACGCATTTTGGCCTTCTTATCGCTGGCCCATACAACGTGGTCGTACTTTTTATGAACGCAAATAAAAGTGCGCTTAAAATACTTACATACCCCCCCTTCAGCCCACCTCCCTTCCAGTCCACCTCCCTTCCATCCAGCCTCCCTTTCAAACGTGCCCTGGCAATGGGCACGCATAAAGTCAGCAGCAAAAGTTTTAATGTTGATTGCGTTTTGCGTTAACGTTAATGCTGATGCTGTTGCTGATGCTGATGCTGTTGCCGATGCCAATGTTTAATTTTAATGCCTCTCTCAGCGCCTCTGCTGGAGGGCCAACCTCAGCTCAAGCTCAAATTAATCATTAATCGCCGCGGCTCATGTTAAAAACCAACGAAAAAGCGTCGACGAAATTAATTTAAATGTATGCGATGTCAATTTTGATGGGTTCCTGCGCTGTGTGGGCGGGGGGAGAATTTCCAAATTCCAGCAGTTAAATTTAATTGCTTATGCTTGTAAAAGCGCAGCCACAGCAGCGGCAAGAAAATGTTATGACATTTCTATAAATAAGCGCTGGAAATGCGCGCACAAGAAATGTCAAGTGGAAATAGCCGGAGAAGGTCTCATAAATAACTGAAATGCTTCGGCAATATTAAATCACAGCAAAATTATAAAAGGCGGGAGGGAAAACAGCAACAACAACAGCAACAACAACAACAACAAACGGACTGTGCTTATTAGGAGATCTGACAGAAACTTCCTCATTCAGAAATTACCTGATAAATTTGTACGTTGAAGAAGCGGCTGGCGGCGGCAACAGCGCGCAACATTAGCAGCGGCCATGGGGCATGGGGCATGGGGCAGGGCAACAAATAGTTGTAAAACGCAGAGGCGAGCCATGGAATTATAGGAAAGAATATAATAGCAAACGAAATGCGGTAGCTGGAAAAGAAATGCAGACAAATTGCCGGAATGCTGCTGAAGCAGAAACAAATAGTACGAGTACACAGCAGCAACACCAGCAGCAACACCAGCAGCAGCAGCAGCAACAATAGCTAATATTAGCTGAAAAATAGTTTGGCAATGTATTCAATGCAACACCAACACCAACACCAACAACAGCATCAGGCAATGGAGTCTAATGAGTGTTGCTGCTGTGCGGCGCAACAACACGAAGCGGAAACGTCGAAGCAACCAAAGGGCAAACCCATTGCCAAGTGAAAAGTGAGCTGCCATATACATAATGAAACTAATTGTTGGCATCGTGAAGATGTTTTCAGGCTGTCAAATTGCAAGCAACCCAAATAGTTGCTTGGGGGTTTTCCGGCAATGGCAATTGCATAAAGAAAACCTAACTATGATATCTTAAGTGCCCATAGAAACAGCTACAAGGCAGTTGTTGCTGTATGCAAATGATGTTGCTGTTGTCAAGCATTTTAAGTTTAACAATAGCCAATCTAAAACTGGTGTTGCTGTTGTTAAAGTCAATGCTGCTGGCGGGTAACCACACTATTATGAGTAACTAATAATCTTTATATCATAAACTGAATTGCAATTACAATCAAAGACTTTATAGACCTCATGTTGCTGCTGGACGCCAGCAACATGCACATAAATTAATCGATAACTAATCATGAAAGTTGTAACTGAATACGCAAAACAACACGAAGCTTGCTATAAAAAAGACAATAATAAAAAACAGAAGAAAAATGCCAGTGGCAGCCAGCAATAGTTGCTTCTGTTGCTGCAGTTGCCTGCCGGCAATTACTGTTCAATTTTTATGCATCTCACGGACAGCGCACAATGGGAATGAAGCTGTCAAATGCATGGAAGTCCAATAAAAAGCATAACAACACAGCGAATTCAAAAACGTTGCTGATGACACAAGCAGCGGGTGACCAGCAACAGCAACAGCAGCAGCAGCAGCAGCAGCAACAGTAACAACAGCAGCAGCTGCAACGCGGTCAATGCGGGGGCGTGGCAAATGAGCTACGGTAATGGCGTTAAATACGCATCCAGGCAGGCTGCCTGCTGCAGTGGTCGCATTAAATTTACTCGCCAGATGCGCCGCTGTTAGCAGCAATTGCAGCACAGCAGCAACAGCGGCAACATCATCAGCAACTTGAGGGCAGGAAGGAAGCGCCCAAGATGCGTTGGCAAGGTGTGAAGTGTACAAATACCGTATGAGGGTTGCAGGGCGAAAAATGTCGTAAAGATTTTTATTGCATTTTTATGGCGCACACGCAGCAGCAACATGACCAACAACAGCAGCAGAAGTAGCAGAAACAGCAGAAACAGCAGCAGCTGAGCAACGCCAGCAACATGGCATTTTTGGTTGTGCCAGCTTAATGATAAACTTTAACGTTGCTTGCATTTTGGATTTGTTTGCCACAAGAAGCGTTTCGAGTAAATAAACGACGAGGTTGCAACCGCAGCAACAGCAGCTACCAAGTAAGCCATAAAAATGCTTAAAAATGAAAATATATATCTACGCTAGAACAAAAACAAAAACAATAACAAACACAATAACAAAGTTGAGCATTAGAAAAGTGTGGAACTACTGAAGCGACCCTCGTTGTCGGCCCGTCTGCCTGGGTGGTCATAAATTGATTGCCGTTGTTGCTGTTGTCGCTGCTGTTGCTGTTGCTACTGCGCAGTCGATGTTGCTGGCGTTGTCGACGTAGCCGGGTTTTAATCATTTGCCGCAGCTTTTATTAAAATTTTGGAAAAAAGAAGCGACGTCATTTTATTGTCTACTTACTGCTCAACCAAATCCCATGCACAAATTTTATGAGCCAGCCCATAAAAATGCCTTAACGTAGCTAACCCCCCGGCCCCAGCACCAGCCCCCTGCCCCTGCCCCTGCCCCTGCTCCTGGTCCTGGTCCTGGCCCATTGTCAGCCCCGCGCGTGCTTTTGCCAACTCTCCAGGGGCACATTTGTTGCTGTTGTTGCGGGGGGCAGCAGCAGCTGACAATGTTTACGGTTACAACTGTTTGTCGTCGTTGCTTGATGCCAAAATTGATGACCATAATCTTGAGCGCAGCTACTCTGTCCGCTCTGGCAAGGATGCGCTTTTTATGATGAAGCGCCGCTGCAGCAGCAGCAGCAGCAGCAGCCAAACAACCACCGACTGCTGCTGCTGCTGTTGCTGCTGCTGGCGTTGCTGCCCCCACACCGCTGCAACATTATTCATGGGCTGCGGCTTGTTTGGGGTTGCGGGGGGTAAAACGACTATGAGCGGCAGCATATTTTATGTTTTAACGCTGTCGAAATCGGGCAACGACAACAACAACAGCAGCAACAACAACAGCAACAGCTCATACATCAGCATTTAGCAGCAACAACCGCCCTCATAAACGTGGGGTTGTTGCTGCCAGCTGAGGTGGGCCCGGGTGGGGGGAGGCAAATGTGTGGGGGGCGTAACAAAAGGCGGACGTTTGTCTTGCGGTTTCGCGCTTGCAATTTTTGGCCTGTCAGCGACTGTTGCTGTTATTGTTATTGTTGCCGTTGCTGATGCTGTTGCTGCTGTTGTTGCTGCTGCTGTTGGTGCTGCTGCTGCTGCTGGCTTGCAATTTAACAGCTTAAGCGCATATTTACAACGCATTTTGAAGTGTTTTGCTGTGTCGCAAAACTGGCCCATAAAATACTGAAAACTGTGCACTCCAAAAAAAAAGGGGGGGAACAGAAGGAAGACCGTTCTTCAGACAAAGGTAGCCCAGGGAGAACTGGGAGAGACTGTAAGCTGAAAGCTGCTCTTAAGCTGCTTGGGGGATTGGCGAAACAGATGGCCAAACCGTTGATATATTGGCAAATGCTTTCACAATGAGCAACAACAAATTCGCGCTGGCAATTAGCGAAACGGGGGCACAGAATGACTCAAATTAAAAGTTCTTAAGTACATCCGAATGCCGGAAGAACATATTTTAATACTCAACCGACAGGTTTTTTCTTTATATAATACCTTGACTTGACAACACTCGACAACTTGTCTTAAAAGTGAACCCAAAATTAGTCGCTGTTATTCGAAACAGAAACCAAAAAGTTCCAAGTTAAACTTTAATATTTGATCAATGCTTTAAAAAAAATCTATCAATAAAAGAGAATTTATTTTCCTGTTTTAATTACATTCTTGAAATCTAAATTGTGTCATTGCGTACATAAAAAAAAGTAACGATCAACTTGATCACTTGAAATGCATTCAGTAAAAGTGATTAGCTGAACAAAATACTTTTTATTTTATTACGTATTTTACTAATTATTTAAAAAAAATAAAATTTCCAATAAATATTTGACCTCTTTTATATTCAAAAACAATATTAAATAAAAAACTTCTTTGGAACATTTTTCTAGACGACATTATTTACAGCCCATAAAAGCCCAATCGAATAACCTTACTCGTTAATAACGATAAAAATATTGAAATTGGACAAAGCTAGAACAGAAATTGCTCAAGCAGCTGATGGCTCATTAGCCTCCATTCCAATTAATGGATTCTGCATAGAGAGCCATTGCCAATGGAGACAGTCAGTCATCAATTAAGGCAAGCCAAGCGAATCTGTAGGGCATCTATTTCGTAGAGAGCTCTGTCAACTCAACTCTATATGTAGTACTCTGTGGCATGTCTTGCTGTCTGCCTGCCAATTTTGTGGCAGCGCCTTGGAGGCACTTGCCGCAGTTGCCTCATTCGCCCATTTACAAAACAATGCGATTAAGCTTTCAATTTTCCATTTGCAATTTTCAATATGTGCTCGATTAAGAGTTGATTGCAATTGGCGAATGCGTTTTAATTGAAATTTTGCATTCAAATTATGTGACAGCCAATGGCCAAAGAAAACAAACAATCGCCGCCAGAGAAGATCGCCAGAAGGAAGCCCAGCCACAAATCGGTAGCTCATCCAGCGCTTTATAAATAAAGTGCAACGCGGCGAGTGGGGCAGATTGTGGTGCTGCTATCAGCTGCATTTATGTTTTGGCAATAAAATGCAAATGGTAAAAAGTCCATAAAAAAAAAACAAAAAGAAAGAAGGCATCTCTCCTCGGTTCACAGCCAGCTCATATGCTTATGCTACTTAAAAAAGATTTTATGTGCCTGCGTTGATTTTAATTTCGAACTACTTTCAAATCGCTTTCTGCTGCTGCTGCTGCTGCTGCTCTTGTTGCTGCTGCTGTTGCACATTTGCTATGCTCTTTGGCTGCTGCTGTGGCGACTTAAACTGTAAGTCCATAAAATGCTTTTGCCACAGCACAAAGGGATTTTTTCTCATGTAAGTGTGCGTGTGTTTGAATGTGTATGCATATGTGTGTGTGTGTGTGTGTGTGTGTGCTTGTGTTGAATATTTTACGTTTCTGAAAATTTGATGAATCTGTACAAATGCGAAGCACTCAAAGCAGCAGCAGCAACAGCAACAACTATGACTAAAAGAAGCAAATATATGTTTAAATGGGGGACTTAATGTTACCCTGTGATTAAGAGAAAGTCGCAATTAAGACAAAGTAACTTTCGATGTTTTAAAAGAACTTAGATCGTTGTGATCAGATCAGATCAGATTACACTATATATAATATAGCTCGACTATTAGCATATTCATTATTTATTAATTATTTTATTTGAGCAAACCTTGGAGTCTTGTTAAATACCTTGTATTAAATGTTCGTTTAGGGCAGGGTATTAACTATATCATGAACACGAACAACAGCTAGCTACAACTTCAATGCCGTTGTCGTCAGTCAGTCAGCGCACGAGGAAAATATCCATCAACACTTTTGTTTTATAGTCGCTCGCCCCTTTCTCTCACGCTCTCACTTGCTCTCTCTCTCTCCCTCTCTTTCTCTCGCATGTTTGCTGGCACACATCCGTCTGTCTGTCCGTCTGTCTGCCTGGCTGCCTATCAATTTGTTGTTTGGCCTGCCTGGCTAAAACAACTGCAACAACAACAACTCTTTACAGTTTGTTTTGCTCTGTGGCCATTTTAATAGCTTTCAACTACTTTGTATCTCAAAGATACAAATTGCTGGCAGCTAAATTTGTGAAATTAAAGTGCATACAAAATCCAGAGACTCTCTGCTCCTGTCTCTCTTCGTTGCCACGCCCCCACACCTGCATAGCTAATTGTATTTCATTTCGCATGTAAACGGTTTGTCAAAAGGATTAAGTGACACACCCCCACCCGCACACACACACACACACACACACACACAGACTGCCTCTGAACTGAAGCTGAGCTGGTAATTCCACATGTTCGCTGCCATAAGGCGACACACATTAACCAACTTGAAGTGGGTAACATGAGCGGGGGCCATGTGCAAGGGGGGTCGGAAGGAGGGGGGGGGGGGGGTCGCTTCTCATGTGTGGGCTTTGACTAATGCGCTTTGCATTGCACTTGCAACAACAACAATGGATAGCTTACACAACGACTTACATGAGCTTTAAGCTGTAATTGAAGACTGTTTTTTTTTTGCTGCTGCTTGCTGTTGTTGTTGTTGTTTTTGTAGCGTCAAATTTTTGTGTACTCGATACAATGGATAAATAGACATAAGTACATTGATTGACACATTGGCAATGGATCACAATTATTTGGACAAATCGAACAAATTTGTTTAATAAACATTATTTAAATATTGCAAGAAGCAAGCTTAATATAAGCAGCTGTTTTTAATCAGATTCTGTTTGGCATTCTTTAAATCCAATAGGTTTTTCTATGAATCTGATTGATTTTATGCTTTTAAATATTTGTTTCTGCTTTGCATTTTAAATTATATACTTCATATTCTTATTTTCTTGCCAATCAACTTAGCTCATAAATGAGTTAAACGTTCGATTGTTTTGTGCTCGCCATAAAACCATTTATGATCAACGGTTCAGTTCGAACAGCTATTTGGCGAATACTTGAATAAATATACAATGAACTTTGCAATTCAGTTTTATATATGTATTCATGTTTGTTTGTATGTGCTCTTAATGAGTACTCTCTATTTATATATAGAAGTACAAATATTTTTCATTGAATAATCTTGGCTAAATTGTGCGCATTTTGTACGCACTTAAACAAATGTGATTCAGAAACTTTTAAGATTATTATATTACTTATTTAACTAAATAAGCCATCATTTACTGTAATAAAAAAAATATATACAGCCAAAGAATTTTGCTCGCCAACAGGAAATCTTTGCGCTTCTCATTAATTGTATCAGAAAAGTTTCCACTTGGCGCAAGTTTCTCTCAATCCAATTGGTTAGTCTGAATGATAATTTAATCAAATCGAAAACTACGTCAAATATCGAAATAAAACAGCGGGAGATAATCAGATAAAAATTCGCTGGGGCACAAGCTTCACACATATACAAAATACTGCGTGCAACGAAGACGAGCAACTTGTAAACAATTGAGCCACTTGATTAATTAATTAATTGCAAAAATCTGGCAAATTAATTTCGCATTAGAAACGCGCGCGATTTTCCCACACGCAGCAACCAGCAAAATGACGTACACACAAATTATGAGCAGGCAAAAGTTTAAATCAAAATGTACAACGGCGGGGGATGAGGCGGGGGCGGGGGGGGGTTGGCGGTTGGCGGATGGGGGTAATAGTTATGGGTCGAGGCTAGAGGTAAAACGAGGCAGCGATGTGTGTGTGTGCCCCGAAGCGACGACGTAGACGGAAATAGGTAAGAAATGCTGAGATCGTTACTCATACGCCAATTTACGGTGCACTTAAGTTTTATGAGAATTTAAGATTTCCTGCAAATCCGAGCGAGAGCGCTGCACGCTGCCCGAAGCTGGACAGGAAGCGCGGTGGCATTTAAAAAACAGCGCGAGAGAAAAAATAGCTGCGTATATCACACGCATATAAAAGACCCAAATAAATAGTGGACTAAATACGAGTTCCTCCAAGCTCTGTGGAAATTTATGGCAATTCTCAGAAACTGCATAACGGGTCGCAGCTGATAAGCAAAAGTTTATTTTTCCTTAGGCTTGGCGCAAGTGTTGAAACTCAAAAAAACCGACCTAAGCTTGCAGTCGGTGGAAATGGGTGTGTTTTCGCTTATCAGCTAAAAAAAACTTCGCCTAATACTCTTGCAATAGTTATCCAGTTTTATCGCATTTCACCTTTTAAAGATTTTTTATAAATATAAGTTATTTTTTATCAGTCTTTAGGTAGTTTTCAATATTTATTTAACTCACTGATAAAATTAAAATATTAACGTTCTTTTTGCTTGCACGACAACAAGCACATTGCTATGTATCAGCTGCACGAAACAATTTGAATTTCGCCGAAGGTTTGTGTACACGCTTAGTCAAGGCACAAACCTAATTTGCACATTCGCAACCATTTTCTGCTTCCTATTTGGCACATATTAATCGCAAACGACATTTAAAAAAAAAAATTAATGACGGTATGTTAAGACTAAATTATTTTTAACTTATATCTGAATGTACAATTCTTAAATATTCTTTGTATCTGCAGTTGAAAAGATAACGTACTTTGATAGCACGACATTAAGCTCGCTGCTAATAAAAAAACTTCACGAAAACCAAAAATATTCGCCGCGGTTTTATGAACGTACTTAGTGAAGACACCAACCGAGCTATTACATTTGCCTGTTAAAATGCTGAACGAAACGTTGCTTAGCTGTAAACACATTCAATCAATGACACAAACCTTTAAAGTAGATTTTCTGATAGAAACCAAATAAATAATGAATAAAATATTAATTAAATATTTATTTTTTTACAGCGAACATTTCATTTCGGAGCACACAGTCATGGCCGTTTTCACGTCGCAGGGTCAGGTGGGCGGACCCTGCCGATACATGCCCGCCACACGGCGGCAGAATCATCAGTGCCGCAAGGAGACGGGTCTGCCCGGCACGCTGAACGAGGCACGCCGCCTGGCCACCACTCACTGCGAGGATCAATTTCGGTACGACCGCTGGAACTGCTCGATCGAGACACGCGGCAAGCGGCACATCTTCAAGAAGCTCTACAAGGAGACGGCCTTTGTGCACGCGCTGACCGCGGCCGCGATGACGCACTCGATTGCGCGCGCCTGCGCCGAGGGACGGATGACCAAGTGCAGCTGCGGGCCGCGCAAGCAGGATCGTGTAGATCAGAACTTTCAGTGGGGCGGCTGTAATGACAACTTGAAGCATGGCAAACGCGTCACGCGCAGCTTCCTTGAGCTGCGCGGCGGCGATGGAGACGAGGTCACCGAGATATTGCGACATGACTCTGAGGTAATGTAAAATCCTTACAAATTGGCTGCAGTTGTAATTGCGTTGACTCGCACAGGTTGGCATCGAGGCCGTCTCCACGCTGATGAAGGACAAGTGCAAATGCCACGGCGTTTCCGGCTCCTGTTCGTTGAAGACCTGCTGGAAGAAAATGGCCGATTTCAACGCCACGGCCACTCTGCTGCGCCAGAAGTACAACCAGGCCATACGCAAGGCACCGAACCAGCGCGCCATGCGCCAGGCTCCGGCGAGTCGCATGAAAAAACCCAAACAGCGCCGCAAGAAAGTAAGTCTCATGCCACATGCATAATAATAATATATAAGTAGTTGTATTATATTAATGTTTTATAAGCTTAGTTAAATTTTTATACGTTCTATAAGTCAATCAAAAGAAATGGTGCTTTTCTTGGATTAGTAAAAGGCATCGAAATAGTTGTGACACAAACCATGTGAAATTTTGGGCAATTTTTAATGCGAATACACATTCTCTTAGTTATTCATAATTTTTATGCTTATTATTAAAGTCAACTGATAAAAGAAGTTTTTTTCCTCTACAACAAAAAATAAATTAATTAATATATGTGTTTTCTCCAGCAGCAACAACAATCGCAGTACACAACGCTGTATTATTTGGAGACCTCGCCCACCTACTGCGCGGTCACCAAGGATCGCCAGTGCCTGCATCCTGACAACTGTGCGAATCTGTGCTGTGGGCGTGGCTACACCACGCGCATCTTCAAGCAAATGGAGAAGTGTCGCTGCCGATTCAATAATGGACGCTGCTGCCAGCTGATCTGTGACTATTGTCAGCGCTATGAGAACAAATACTTTTGTAAATAAGCAGGCGGGCCCACCAACTTCCTTCCTCCTAACGCCATCTCTCTATCACTCTATATATGTATATCTCCCTAACTATCTATAAATCTATCTATCCTTCGCTCTTGCTCTCTTTCACTCACTCACACTGCATTCACGTCAAAAGCTCTCTTGGTACTTTTTCAATGTAATTTTGCAAAGGTTTTCTTTTCGAATATTGCTTGAATTTTTTCCATTCCTAACTAAAAACAACTTTGATGAAAATGATAAGCAACACGAAAATGATATGATAAACGATAGAAACGCTCAGAACGAAGGCTAAGCTAATGGCCAACGAAATCACTCACACACACACACACACACTCACACATTTAGCCACACGCATACACACACACAAACTCATACATCTACATTATAGATTTTAACATATATAGTAACAGTTAGCTGCCGTCGCATTCAGAACAAAAAAAAAACTCAAAAAAAAAGGCAAAAACTTTATTTAGCAGAAAAAAAAGATATATATATAATAAATAAAAAACTTACACAATTACACACATACGAACAACAACAACAAGAAGAAGAACAAGCAGAAGCTAAAAACAATACACCGCAACAAAAACAACAACAACATTTTAATAAGTATTTAAACATAAAAACAAACCAAAAACAAAAACAAAAAAAAACAAAACAAAATAAAAGAAACAAAACAAAAACAAAACACAAAAAAAAAAACAAATACATGAAAATGAAATGAAATGAAATAAAAAGTTTCACATAAACCGCAAATGTGTGTGATTTGGGTTTGCGGGCACTTGAAGCTTTGATTAGCTTTAATTACTATTAGCAATTCGGCAGTGTCATTCACTCATCCATCCATTACACGACCCCGGGCCCCATGAAGATGGAGCTCGTCTCGACGCGGAATCGCCGGGAAAGAACCGCTCCAAACTGGCGAACTGGCGAATGCAACAATGGGCAAATATTTGTATGTTGCCAACTTTATTTCACACAATCCCCGCCTTAAATTACCAACTCACGATATCCACGCGACATTACTTAGCGCACACACAACTAAACACAGACACACTCACACACACACACACACAGTTAGCTGGCAACAGCAGTCTATCCCCAGACTAGGCAATGAAGTCAACGTCTCAAAGGTTCACAATTTATCTAAAAGGTTTTTATCGAAGGTTGTGCGCGATTTGACAACGAAATAATTATATACATATATATATATATTAGTTAAATGCACTAATTGCTTTTTAAATAAATTGATAAATAATATCAATATATCTCCTGAATCTGATTTCATTTGATTGTTGTATTTAATTTATTAGATATTTAAGGCAGACTTAAACAGTCCTAAACACAAATTAAATTGACCTCAAAAAGTTCCATTTAAATAAGTTGAGTATACAAACCTATATAAAACAACTTGTTTAATTTCAAGTTAAAGCCACAACAAATCAGAGAAAATAAGAAACAATTAAAGAGTACACAAATGATCTGACTAGACCATTCATTGACTTGAGCTTAATCTTAATTAAAGAGTTAATTAGTTACTAGATTTATTTGCTTTGTGTTTTAAGATCACATGGCAGCCAATTGAAATCAAATTGAAGAGCTCTGAAAAATGCAAACTTAATAGAGGCAGTAATTTTTAGTAACTATCTTATAATAAACATAAGAAATAACTATTTCTTGGTTTGCTACTTTTTAGCCTTATTATCTAATTTACTTAGTATTTAATCCCTAGGGCTTTTGTCCATTATCACCTCGAGTAAAACGTTAGCTTCTTTGTCTCTATTTACATGTGCGATATCGGAAACTTAATCCAGTCAAGTCAAGTCAAGTCAAGTCAACAATGGTTTTGGCCATAAAAACGCAGCACCTGCTTTTATGTAAATCCGAGTACGTTGTTTGCTTTACCGTGCAGACACTCGTTAGATAGGCCCAGGCTCAACTCCCAACTCCCGCCCGAGGCCACCTTGACACTGATACCGATACTGTCAACAACGTTGGGCGCCTCGCGTGTGAAACTGTTGTACGCATAAAAGCATTTCTCAAATGGCGTTGACAGCAGGTCCTGGCACAAAGCGAGACAACAACAAAACCCATCAACATGATACGCTGCTTTCATTGTATTCATGGAGAACACCCTGTTTGTTGTCTATCCCCGGCTGGCAACGAGCTTATTTAAGTATTTAATTCAATACTAAAGAAGACGAAATACCCTAGATATGTTGTATTGTAGGCCAACCTTTAATAGAAGTTTTGTAACCTAACTATTTGTGTATACAAATTTAATGAGGCTATGAAGAGATTGATAAGTTAAAAAAAACAACAGTCTTTATAGCATTTGCAATTATAATTTTTTTATAGAGTATTTAAATTTATGTTATGTCAACTGCAGATTTTATTTGACATCTGATTGCAAAATGTTGCTGACAAGTATGAATAAATTGAACACCGCTGGGTGCAAAGTGTTTAAATAAAGTATGTATACGCAGTATTTACAAAATATTCAAAAGAATGTAAAACACTCGAATCTGTTGTCACAATTATTTTGAGTCTATAAGCTGAACGTTAGTATTCTATTTGCAAATCAACCATTTTCAATTTGCCAACTGTTTTTGTTTACCATTAAGTTATTACGATTGTCCCTTCTTCAAGTTCTGGGCCACGTTAGAAGCGCATTTGTCTAGCACATTTTTCCAGTGACAAGCTGACAGCTCGGCATGTGGCAACAGCAAGAGTCCCCAATGAGGGGTGGGAACTTTTCCCAGCTTAAGTAAGCAATGTGCATGAAATTCCAAGCAAAGTATATTTAAACAGCTTTAAAGATTTGCTTTAGCCAAAGAAACATTCATGCTTGTAAGCTTTCGATTATGCTGTTAAATGACTTGATAAAAGCGATTTTATGTTTACATTTTATTCATAATTCTTTAGTATACATAAATGCTTTGTTTTCTACTATCAAAAAATATAAGTATTTTTAGAGCACGACAAAATGACATGCTCACATCTTGGCTATCATAATTCCCAGCTTTTATATGAAAGCCATTCATCAGCTTAACTTTTTGTTGTTTTATACCCGAATTGTCATCCAACCGTCTGGCTTCTTGTTTAAACATTCTGCTTATCAGCTATCTTTATAGCCAAGCAGCAACAATGAAGAGGGTTTCTCAAGGCCTTTGAAAAATTGATTGAATCTTTAAAGAAGGGGTATTTTTGTGTGATTGAAGGGATTTGGCAAATAAGGTTTCTGAATGTATTAAAATTATTATTTATATATATTAAATTAAAGCACCTTTTAATAAGCATTTAAGTAATGGTATAAGCCCTGTTCCAAACATGTTGCATGGGAATGCGAGAAATTGGCCAAAACGAAAAACATGCAGTCAGCATTTGTTGATTTTGTTGTCTTTATTCTGTGCGAAACCACAAACAGACTGACAGTATTAATTACTTAGTCAGTCGACAGACCAACAACAACAAAAACAATTGTGTGCATACATCGAGAAAAAAACATGAGAAACCCCCCAAAAACCACCGTTCGGTCTGTTGGTCGGTGGTTCGCACCACCCCAGCGAGAACCAGTGGCTAAAAATTGATTAACACGAAAGCAGAAACAAGGCGATTGACATGTAACATCAAATGCTAACAAGAAATGAAACGAAAATAAAGCAAAATCCAAAACAAGCGCGAAAAGTGCATGGAAAAGTGAACAACAAATGAAAATAAAAATAAAAATACAAATAAAAAAAATATAAATAAAAATCGCTGGCTCAGCGGTCACGTAGCAAACGAAAGCGAAGACCGCGAAGACAGACGGCTCCGATCGGAGACAGACGTTCTAATGAGAAAGCTGATTTTTGGGCAACCCAAAACCGAAAAGCGCCCAATCTTAAGTTGTGGGGGTGGTTGCGGGTGGCGGGGGCTGCATCTCAATTGCCCGAAAGTGAGAGCGCAGCGTTCGAGCTGCATTCGGTATCTGTCAGATACGTGTGCCGCCGCACATTTGAGACAAAACAAAAGCCAAACGCTGACCGGGTTGTGGCAACATTTCCATGGAAACCGCCAAGCCGCCAACAACTCGAACGATGCCGCTGCTGCTGCTGTGGCTGCTGCTCTGTGGCGTCACCATTGGGTAAGTTGGAGCCACCAAAAAAGCTAACAGCAAACCAAAGCCACTTTCAATCCCAGCTCGGCGCTGCCCAAACGCGAGCTGCAAATGGTGGAGATGATGCAGAACATACTCGGCGTAGACACCTCCAATTTGAGTGGACGCAGTCAGCGTTCCAATCCCATGCTATTTGCCGCCTCGGTGCCCTGCGACGACAGCCTGTCCGAGGACACCAACGAAAGCATGAGCCTGTTCGACGAGGATCTCGATGAGAGCGAGGAGTGCGGCGGCTACGGCCGACCCTGCCTTGGGGAGGCACAGGCCCCGTCCGCCCTGGAGCCCTGCCCCCGCCCAATGCTGCCCATGCAGCATCCCTGCTTTGTGCGGGTTGTTTTGATGCGGACGCCTCTCAAGCGACACGATCCATGCAAGAACTTCACACTGGCCATGACGCCGCGACCGACGACGAAGACGACGAAGTCGACGCCAACGACAACAACGATGAGCAGATCGCCCAGCACCACCCAAAAGCCCAAGTGCAAAAAATGCCAGCTGCGAATGTTTAGCCATAGCAGTGGAATGAAGAGTCTTGCGATCCGCAACAACAGCACCTCGACAAGCCCGGCAACAACCACCACCGAACTGGAAACGACGCCCAACACAACCATGTCGGAAGCTGAAACCACCACAGAGGACACAACAACAACTGTTGAAAGCAGCACGACAACAATCACCACGCCAGCAACCACAACGGAAGAGCTGCTGCCCACTATGGAGATGGAGACGACGACCACAGTGGCACCGAGCAGCACCACCGTCGTCCTCTCGCATCGCAACCACCTAAAGTCGCTGCGGGGCAGGCGCCGCAAGCAACAGCGCGGCAGAACGGCAAGTGTGCCAGATACGCCCAAGATCAAGTTGGATGGCGCCATGCAGCCCAGTGATACAATTCCGGTATTCTTAACCACAGAAGCGGCCGAGTTAAGATCACGTCCCATGTCCATCACAATGCGGACGGAAGCGCCGCCAACAAGCACCGAAGTTGACTCAACGGGCGACTGCAACGAAGCACCGGCTGATGAGGAAACGGCAGAGGAAAACGACGAAAGCAAAACAAAAGAAGAAGCCGACAAAGAAACTGAAGGTAGGTGGCGCCACTAAGGTCGTTCAGAGTAACCTTCGTGAGTTACTAAGAAAGTCTTAACTTTATTTGCTTTACTTGACTTTTAAACTTACTTTTTACATTCATTGGAATTTGTTATGAAATTGTATTTAATGCATTTATATGTGCAATATTTAGCCCAATGAAATAGGGCTACTTTAACCCTTCTTATAACATCTCCTCTCCAATATCGTAGCGAGCGAAGACTGTGAGGACGCTGAGAATCAGGATACGAATCTATGCCCACAGTTTTCAGGGCCCGAAGAAGCAGGTATGTTAAAGCAATTAACATATTTCTTAGCCCTTTCTTTACACCAATTCCTTTCGACAGCCAACATGCGGCTGATGCCGCCGGGCAGACGCTTTCGCAAGCCCCTCAAGAACTATGTGGAGCCCATTCTGTACGAGGGCCAGTTTGTCAAGCCGCGCCAGCGGATCGGCATGTTGCCGCCGCAGCGTCGGGACTACTATGTGAGCAACAAGCAGATAATGCCGCGGCCCAGGCCCAAGTTCCGGGAGCCGGTACCCCACTCGATCTACGTGAACAACATTGTGCGTGGTCTCAAGTGCAGCGACGAAGCTGGCGCCCTGAACCACGCGGTGCAGGCACGACGCTACCTGGCCATGAGGAAGGCCAGTTTGCCGCCGCGCGTCTGGCCGGGCAGACGCCACGGACCGGACTGTGGTCCGGGCACACAGAATCCAAGGCAGAGTCAGCATCGCGGACGTGGCAATCCGCACTACGGTCAGCTCGGCTCCGCTGAGGATTCGGACTCCTTTGGCAACGAAAGCGATGAGTACTACGATGATGATGACAGGCCCGACGGCCTGGCCTGGCCACGCGACCATCCGCTGCATCCCTCGTCGCCCACTGCGGATCCCTGTCAGTCGGAGCTGAGCCGCGAGCGCGAGAGAGACAGACAGCGACAGCGCGAGCGGGAGAGGGAGCGGGAGCGTGAGCATGAGAG
Organism: Drosophila lacertosa; assembly: GCA_004143845.1. Lineage (NCBI taxonomy): Eukaryota > Metazoa > Arthropoda > Insecta > Diptera > Drosophilidae > Drosophila > Drosophila lacertosa. The sequence goes on along the minus strand of SCDZ01000201.1, from coordinate 259,327 downwards.
GAATAGGGATAACGAGCACCTAATGGAGTATCCACAGCGGGTGCCGACGCGTTTCTTTACCTAGCCACGCAATTAGCATAAGTTACAGGCACTAAAGGCCAGCACCCAGTAGCATAATAATAAACAACAGCACCAACAGCAAATTAAGTCTATCAAATGAAAGAAGATAACATAAATTAAGCTTCAACTGAGGCAACTTCAAAGCTGCGATGGGTCCAAATGTGATTGGAGACGCGTTGACTACGTCAGCAGCGACAATTCAATTGCTCAATGGGGGTCGCCAATCCACTTGTCAGTCAATGAGTCGCAGACACGCGCCCGTAATGACCATCCGACGATCCGGGCCGGAATGAAGCCGTTGGGCGGTCACCTGATGATTGAAATATCCAAATTATTGGGATTGTTCGTCTGGCCCGACTGGCCGTAAGTTCTGTGGGGCCTAATGATATGGCCAGGGCTGTGATTGATGAGCAGCTGGCAACCACTTATTACGATGAGCAAGTACTTTCACACGAACACGTCACATGCCGGCAGAGAATGCCGCTTCTTTGAGTGAGTGCTTCAAATTGATACTTCTTCATGCAATTTGTTTGCAGGGTATTTAATATTTTGCTAAAGCACAATTTTCACACACACTTTAGTTCTGGAGCATATGTAAGGCGAGTCAGTTAACAACATGCTAAACTACTTGTTAACCTGGTCAGGAACTTGTTAAAATGCTCAAGTACTTATAATCATTTTGTATATAAGCTGATTCACGCAAATGACTTTTTGTTGACCAATCAGTTGAAAATTGATTATCAATTTTTGTTATGTGTAAGAATTACAGTCGAGTACCGATAGTTCGAAATCGCATGGGGATCGCCAAATATATTTAATTAAATTTTGAATATTTATTTTTTTGAAAAATAATTAATTTTTAAGTTTGCTAATTTTTTATACGTTTTGCTCATGATTTTTGACAAAAAAATTGGCCCTCTCAGAAATACTTTTAAAAATGATTTTTATACTAATTATGATACCAGCAATCGATCACAAATAAAATCGGAGCATTCTAAATTTTTAAAAAAAAATTTTTTCTTAAATTTCTCCAGTGCCCCCCCCCCCCCTGTTTTTTTCCGAAAAAAGCCGAAAAATTTAAAAACAGAAAAATAAAGAATCTTTAAATGTAGAATTAGGAAAGTGGAAAAACGATGATCAAAATGGTCTCAAACATAAAAATCGGTTAAGTTTTAGCAAAGTTATTGGAGTTTGAAGTCCTTGAGGAGTACTTTATATGGATTTGGGGAGGTTACATGTCTTTTTTTTCCCCAAATTTCGCATGATTTTTGACAGAAAAATGGACCCCCTCAGAAATGCTTTTAAAGTTGTTTTTTATACTAATTATGATATCCGCTATCGATTAAAAATAAAATCGCTCGATTCTAAATTTTGAAAAAAATTTTTTTTCGAAAATTCACAAGGGGGGGGTTCAGTGTTTTTTTCCGAAAAAAGTAAAAAAAATAAAAACAAAAAAAAACAGGAAACTTTAGATGTAGAATCAAAAAAGGCAGACAAACTATTGACAAAATGGTTTCAAACATGAAAATCGGCTTTGTTTTGGCAAAGTTATTTGAGTTTGAAATCAGGGAGAAGTATTTTCTTATGGATTTGGGAAGTTTACATGTCAAATTTTTTACCAAATGTCTACAAAACCTAACGGTGATTTAACTGTAAAAAATATTCCATTGAATTACCAATTACAAGAGGTTACGAAACAAAAGTTCAATTTAGCGAGGGTACCAAAATGTATTGGATTTTTACGAATTATCGAATTTTATTTAAGAGGACAGCAATTTTTACCAACTCTTGAAATTTTCGATATAGCGGGAGACAAATTATCGAGACTCAACTGTACTTTTTAACAATTATTAATGTATGTCACTTCCATATCTTTGGATAAGAGTGCTTAATGCTTATCGTGAACTTGGCCTCGTCACATAACCTGCAGTTGTTGTTCGTGTCAACATATGACTGTGAAATTGAGCAACAAAACATTGTTACTTATCACAACACTAAAAATATATAAAAAGAGCGAGCCCCGAAGGAGTTGCCCCCTAAGATGAACAAAATGAAAACAAATTACAGTCGGCAAACCAACCAGCCCCACCAAGACCCAGCACCCGCACCCGCCCCCGCACCGACCCGCCCATATGCCATACAGTCGCGGTCACACTCGAATTACAGCGCTGACAACAAACCAACGGTTTCTGGCCCGCTCTCTCTCTCTCTCTTGTTGGGGCTCTCTGTGACATTGCAAATGTCACAGGACGCCGCGTGGGTGATGCGGCGGCGCGAGAGCGCTTTGCCGAAACACAGAGAGAAAGAGTGCGAGAAAGAGAGAGAACCCAAGTGAAAGAGAGAGAGGGAGAGAGCGCGTGTTGGCAAGCCAAGTCTAGGTCTATGGGCCAATGTGTGTACTGATTTTCAGGTTCTCCTGGCTCGTGGCACAGTGCGGACGTGTTTTTTAGTTCGGGCGGAAAACTGCACGCAAACTGCTAGTCTAGAAAACTGCAAAAAAAAAACACAAAAGAGATATATTTAAAATAAAGAAAGAAAACCCCTTAACCTAATCAATTAAAGTAAGCGATAAAAAAAAACCAATGCAACGTTGCCAATTAAATACAAATCTTTAAAGCTTCAATTGTTTTTCATAACTTATTTGTGAATACACTTTACCTGTGAGTGCGTAAGTGTGTATCTATGTGTGTGTGTACCTAGCCCAATCACCGAAGCCACGGTTCGTACCCGTTATCCCAACAAAGTGCATTTAAAACTGAACTTAGTAGCGAAAAGAATCTCTTAGGAAAATAAAGCCACAACATAAATACTTACTAACTACTAGCCAATATTTATTGTTTATGTTAATGAGACAAGCTAACGGAAAGGTGCGAGTAGCAGCAAACCAATGCCAAAATCGATAAATCTTTAAAAATAAAACTACCAACCTCTCGAATAGACCAACACCTACAACATAGACAAATATATACTTAACTGGCGAATACGTAATTCGTTCGTAATTAAAAAAAGAAACACTGCCACAAGACGAGCACAGATTAAATTCCGGCTCCAATCCAATTAAACCACCGTTTCAAGTCTAAAGATAAATACCAAATGAATAGCATTTAAAGGACCAGCAGCAGCGGCAGTTACTAACTGGGTCACTAAGCAGCAGCAGCAGCAGCAGCAATCGGCATCAGCAGCAACAGCAGCAGCAGCAGTCGCTACTGTTGCCAACTTTTTCACCCTCAAACCCCTAACAAGGGCTTCCTGGCAAACACGGTAAGTTACTTTCAGCCAAACAGTCAAGTGGTGGAAAGTGGATACAAGCGGACAAAGGGGCAAACTTTTTACTTTTACTTCGCTGTTTTCTTTTTTAGTGGATATAGGCATAGGGTATGACAACTTTGAGCACCTAAAAACCTAAACAAGATTACTTCTGAATTTATTTTATCATAATATGAAATATTAACAAAACATATCTGTGTCTGTAAACAAATATTGTGCTGGGTATATTCTAGTCAATCAACCAACCTACTTTTTGTCTCTAAGTGTTTTTTTCACCGCTTGTCCAGCTAACGGTGCCGTCAAGTACAAAGAGAACTTTCCACTACGATTAATTTGAAATTATTGTTTAAAAAAAACGAAACAAAAACATTTTATAATTATTTACTTAATACACGTAAGTAATAGGAAACGAAAATGATAAGTAAATAAAGTTCCAGAGTTTATTGGGGAATTCGTGGAATTCTCTATGTTCTAATCTGAACAACCTGATATGCTGTGGCTTGTGAGTGAGTCTGAACTTTAGCGATAAGAACATATTTTTATGCCCTATGGTAGACTGCTTTGATTTCCATATAAACTATTAGAATATATTAGAATCCTTCAATCTGTACACTCAATTAACTAAAAGGGTAGCTGTAAAATTGACCCTGTTTTAAGTGGTTCAAGTATGCGTGGTGCATTCAACGAGTCGCCTTGTAAAGCGGGTCAGCGGGTCAGCTTTGTTTTTATACCCTCAATAGCTTTTGTTGTCACTTGCTGGCAATTCAATTCCTAGCGATATTTTGCCAGTTTCAAGATGGTGAATTCTAGTTTTCAGATAACCCAGCGCCTTTTGGTTTGAAGCCCTGCCAAGTTTTGGAGAGCGCCAGGCGCCAACTTCAAATGCAAAATGTTAACGAGCTCTGAATCGAATTACATAACAAATCGATAAATTTAACGTAAAGTTATCTTTGAGAAAGGTTGTCAGATATTTGACACTTTCTCAATTTGTAAACATTATTGCTGCTTGTTACTAACTGGCAATTGACTTTTTATTTGAAATATTAAATTGCCAACTCTTTTATCAAAAGTTGGCTTACTTAGTTTGACATTGGCATATTTTATTGCAAAAAGGAAAGGAAGGAAGATGTTGTTATTCAAAGTTTGGCAATAGATTATTCAAAAAGCAATTGAAGCTTGAATAAAAAAAAATGAAAAAAAAATAAGATTGCTTCCACAGGCTCTCTATTTTATTTGCAGTACTTTTGAATAAATTTAAATAATATTAGAAAAGGATAAAACACATATTTACATATCAAGCAAACAGTTTCATCTGTTTATTTAAAGCAATTGGAACTTTGGCAAACGAACTAACCGATAGTCCAATTACTGGCAAAAATACAAATTAAATATTCATTGCTATTTATACAAGTTGGTTTTAACTTAGCCAAAAACACATTTCGCAATAGGCGTAATTGGAAATTGAGCCTGAAACCACAGTGGCTAGCCAAATAAGATTGCGCAACTTTATTGTTTTAGGCCCTGCCCCAAAATTGGACACCCGCAGCCAAAGTCAAACAAGTTGAGCTTTAATCGGCGCCATAAGGCAAATATAACTTGGTAGGCTAGCAAGTTCAGTAGCTATTAACTAGTGGCTGGTGGGGGGCATAAGTGGACATGCGTGTGCCGCAATTTATGTGACACTCGTGCCACACATGGCCAGAAGCAAAGTTCTGACACATGCAGCACACCAGAGCCAAGCGAAGCTCGAAGCCTTGGGGACAAGGACATTAAGACGAATACACATAAAGCGTCAACGCCAAATGTTGGCTCCAATCGATGGTTATTTATACGCGGCCCGAAAGCAGAGCTGCCAACTTCTCTTAGCCCTTGCTGTGTCCCATTACGTATTCATTGCCGTAATTGGTATGTGGTGTAACTTATGCAAAGAATTCCGATGCCTGACAGCAGGTACAGAGCATTACTTCGTATTCGTTTCCAGCCACCTTAAGCCACAGGCCAAGTTAAAAAAGGACTTTTATAATTAGCAAGTGTAAGTGTGTGTATTCGTGTGTGTGTAATTACCCAGCCAGCTTGACATGTCAAGTAACAGCGTGTATATAAGTAAGGCTACTTATTCTAGACCAGCCCGCTTACAGTTCTGCGCATACGCTTGGCCTTATTAACTTTATGTCTTGCCAACAAACTTGCACGTAAGCTTTCTCAGGTGGCACACGTTATTTACAGATTAGTTGACGAGAAGTCACATTATTTAAATTGAAGTGCCCAGCTTAAATCTTATTTGTAGTCAACTGTTTAGTTGCAACGTCAATCAGATTGACAATCCTGTCTATCTGTCAGTTATTTATGAGTTCGCTAATCCACTTTAAAATGGGAAAAACTTTGTCGCTAGTTCTAAGATTTCTGCTAATTCTTTTATGACTTTAACATAAACTTCTATGTTTATTGATGTGGTTTCTATTATTAAAAGCAAAACTGACAGAACTGGTAACAGCGTTTAGGTTAACTATATTAACTTTGGCAGCACTGTCAAGGTCGTTTATTTTTACAATTTAAAAAACAAAAATTATATTTAAAATTTAAAGCGAGTTTTGGCTGGGCTTTAAAGCGAATGTTATTTTGCATCAGAGTGGCCTTTTACCTTTTATATTATGCAGTGGCCTTTTAGCCTCTGACACAAATCCTTGGCTAAATTTAGACGCGGCTTTTTTAATCGGCGCTTGGTGTAGAATGCGTTTTGTGGCCGCATTTCAGGCAAATGGTTAAATCCAAACCCGCTTAGAACTGAATGCATGGTTGCCCCAGCTTTTGTTGTCAACTCATCTGTTTCGCAACACTTTTAACGCAACCTTCCATCGCATACATGCCATACACACATATTTGTATCTAACTAGCCCAGTAAAAGAAAAATCAATACAAACAACGTTTGCCTTTCATTTGCTGATTTTTGCACACACTGCGAAATTGAAAATTTTATTTACACTTGACACTGGCACGAGCCGAGCCTACATTCACTGCACCTACGCCCATGCCCGCCCCTCTCTGCCACGCCCCCATTTGGCTTCCGCTCAATCGCTTTGACATTCGCACGTTTCGCAGGGCCAGTTTTCCTATAAGCCATCGCACATGGCTGATTACAAAAAACTTGGTTACGGCTTTCATATCCGCCCCGCGGCCTAGCGAATGAAAAACGACAAGTTAAATGGGAAAATTGCGGGGGAAGAACTGGAAAAATCGGATATAAAATATACACATCGCTTGTGTAGATATGAAAAAACAAATCCCAATATGCAAGAGAAATGCCATTTCCTGATTAATCCTTGATAAAATGCAAATAAGCCTGCTTTAAATTCATAAATTCGATTTACGAATTGTGACGTCTACTTTTATAGATCAGTCAGCCATTAACAAAAAATGATTTAAATGTGCATTGACAGATGAAAATTGTATTTCACATAAATGTTGTTGCAATTTTCCCTTGGTTAGCAGCTGAAAATGAAATCAAACATTTTGAATACCTATTAAAAAGCAATCAATTGAACTTGCTTGTCTATAAATTATCCTTTAATCGAATTATCATTAAGCGCAACATTTTCTTTTCCGACCTTGAAAGCTGTGCGGCGACCAAATTAAATTAATCAGGTTGCCACACTTTGCGGAAATGTGATTTTATGCGTTACAAAAACTGTCAGCAAATTGCTGAGTAAGTTCAATTTAATTAAATTGCATTGCCATAACAGGAAAATCAACACGAGGCGTCTAACCAACCACTAAGAATTACACACGCTCCAACACACACACACACAGACATCACACCACATGCACACCCACACACATTACCACAATGGCATCCTTTGGCCGGTTTCCGCTTGGTGCGGCAACCACTCGGGCAAATTGGCAACGTGCTTGTAACGAAATAATTATGTGCGAAGCCGCTAAACAAACGCGTGGATGCAACAGACCAAAGAGCGCAGCTGAAGAGTCGAAGAGACGAAGAGAAGGCACCTAGTGCAACGCGTCTCTGTGCAACTGTTGCAGCCAAAAGAGACAGAGCGAGAGCGAGAGATAGAGAAAGAGAGCTCGTAGAGTATCCAAAGAACAGCTGAGCTGAACTCTGGCAGCGACTGACTTCGTTACGGGTTTAGCCCGGCCGGATTAGTCTGGCGCGCGACTCAATGCGATGCGGATACGGCAGCAGTTACCGTTAGACGGAAGATGCACAAATAAAATTTCATCCGATGCAATTAAACATCCACAATCTATCTATCTAACAGTGAGTGCAAGTGCTTCGAACAGCGATTAGTTTGTGGCCAGCCAAGTTGAGTTCGGGTGAAAGGACAACGGCTGTCGGGCAACTCCTTGTGGTTGGTTTTGGTGTGTCCTTTGTGTCTGCGGCAAGAGTCAATAACCCGTCGACTGGCTTTGTGTCTTTGTGGCTGGCATAAAAAACCAAACAACGACATTTGAAAACTCACAACATTTTGTGGCCAGCGTTGAAATTGGCGTGAATGAACGCAACGGATGCCAGGATGCCGAAGCAAGCCAAGAACCTGCCACAACTCAAACATATCAATGGACATGGCCGGTTGCCAATAGTAATAACAACGGACAGCACAAGGTAATGCAACAAGCCAATAAACAAGCCTCAATTAGACAGAAATGACCACAAGAACACTCAGGGCAAAAAAAGAGATGAGTTGTCTGCAGAGTGTCAAGGATTAAATACCCTAGCAGACATTCAAGTTGAAACTGTGGGCATATCTAAAGCTTACAATATCTTAAAAAGAAAATAAGTCTTATTAAAGATAATATCATAAATAGAAAAGTGCATTTGTATAGATATAAAATATTTATATGCTATTTCGTTGCATTTATTTTATTTTAAGTTTAACACAAGGGTCACAGTGAACTCTCAAGTTTAACGATCGTTACTAAATTACCGTGTTTTAAATAAACTCAAGAAAAAAAACAGCAAATGAAATTCAAATTACTGTTATAAAGTTCGTTTTAAATACACTCAGTTATTACTTAGTAATTATTTAAAATAAATTATATGTTCCAGATTTCTATAAATGATTATAGGGAAAACTTTGTAATTTTCTCTATTCGTATTCGAATAGAATTCTAATAATAAGAGCGTGTCTGAATGATTGTTATTTGCGTATCCCAGACTCGCACATAATAGAAAGTAAATCTGGTGTATATATAATTCAGAGTACAACAAAATTGGAGGCAAATCCAAGAAATCTGAACACAATAGCTTTTCCATAATACACAAATTGTGATGGTGTGTACCCAATTAAGCGACAATGGAAACTTCCGCGACACGCACAGCTAAAATAGAATATAGAGCCGAACTAGCTGTAAGTAATACAAAAACAAAATATATATATATATATACATATATATAGTTGAAGCTCTAATAAGTCAACAATTTGCGAAGGGGCACGAACGTTGTCATTAAAATGCGATTAGGCCATAAATTAAATGTGATGGCGTCTAATTGAAATCGCAAACGTATAAAAGGGCCCAAAGGCTTGAGGCGTAACTGTTTTCGAGGTATCAAAACTGTCGGAAATTGTCGGAAAATCAACAAGCAAACATAAAGAAAAACAAGATAAACAATAGCTGTCACATCTGTAAAAAAACTTTAGCTCACTTTCCGTTTTATTTGAAGATACCACATACACACACACACATTTGTGTGGTGTGCGTATGCGAGTGTGTGTGTATCTCTGCACTGGGTCAATAACATGGCAAGTGCAGATGGGTTATTGTCTGGCTGTCGGACTCATTCTATTGTTGTTGTCATTTTGATAAGGTGTACACACAGTTGGCCAGGAAGCATTCGATAAGCGACCAGACGCTTCTTGGAAGCTGCTCTCCCAGCCAACATTTTTGCAAGGCAGCTGCGTTTTCTCTCCCTCTCTCTCTCTCTGTCTGTCTCTCATCTCCCGCTCATGCATAATCTCTCTCTCATCCTAGTTGCAATTTCTGTTTTGCTTACCTCATTCTCCAAGCGGGGACATTGATCCCATTTGCCGTGGCCGGGCCACGCCCCATACGCCCAGCCCCTGTCCTCGTCGCTATGTATGTCATTTCCGCAAAGCAACATATAGAATGTTCATTCCCTCAAGGTGCACTTTACATTAATTTGTAATATTCGAATACCCATTAAAAATTACAGAAAATTAATTACTAACTAAAAATATTAATGAAAATGTTGAAGAAAAAAAATTGCCGACTTTGTTTTTGTTACATATCTCTGATAATTAAAAATGGAATGAAACACATCTATAATTATAAAGCATCTGCTTTTAAAGAAATTTGATTTTTCGTTAGAGGGCATCACCTAGTCGGTCACTGTGAATGGACTACTTTTAAGTATGTTTTTCTAGTAATATTTATGGCTTGATTGCCGCTCTGTTAATTGCCAATTGGCTAAGCAAACGTTTGGCAACAACGCTTGAGGTGTAAATCGGTTTTCCAGGTAATCTGTGAAATTTGTTATTTGTGCGCGATAAGCTTGAGAAAAACAAATCTATTTCATTACGTTTAACTTAATATATTTCACTTTTGGTTATGGTTTGGCCTTGTCATATGCGGGACTTTGTTCGTCCTTGCAGCTGACTCCTAAATGGGCGTTCCTTAAAGACAATAAAACTGGAAGCAGTCGCGTCAACAATGACATCAGCTGAACTTAAGGACACATCAATACAACATTTTCGCACGACTTTATATGGGCGTTTAAATGGCTTTAAGGATAGGGTCGCTTATTTAACTGGAAGCATTGGCAATAAGAAAGCCAAATTGCTGCTTTCGACCCTGAGCTTTATTGCCAGGCTCAGTTAAGGGTTTAACCTTAGTGTTAGGAAAACATATAAATTTCCGAGTTCATATAACAAAAAAAAAAAAAACACGCACATAATTAACAAATTTTGTTATTTCTAAAAATGCTACCAAATTTTGCTTTAAAATCTAAAGTTGGTTAATTCTGTGCCAAAAGCTTTCTCTTTTTTTTTTTCTAAGGTTCAATAATATTTTTCTAGGAAATTCGAATAGTCAGGTGGGAATTGATGCAACAAAGTGAAAATATCCAATTAACCACTTAATCCATAAATAAAGGGATTGGGCCGATGAATTGTGCTTAAGCTGAAATGAAAATTTAATTAAATTTTAAGCTGATAAGCCAATGGCCGGCGTTAACCTTAATATAAAAGGAAAAGTTGCCAGCACGTTTTTAATCAACAATATTATTGTGTATACACAAACTAGAAACAACACACAATCCAAAGTAAATTAAGAATGTAATGCTAAATACAAGCAACTTTATTGTTGTTGTTTAAGACTGTTTCTCTGTTATCAAATTCATGTTTTACGCATTTATGTTTAATGGGTTTGTTTTTTTGACAAATGTCTAGACATACAAAATACATCTGGAATATATATTCCGCAGTAATTTGCGCTCTCTTTCTAATCCATATTATTTACACTTCTTATTGTGGCAATAATTAAACAATTCAATTTCTTTTTAAGAAATGTTGGCTTTATAAAATGTGCTAACACAATTTGTTTGGCACTTGCAAATAAACAAATTCGCAAAACAAGTGCTATAAACTGAATCATCCAATTTTGAACTGAACTGGGGGCATTTAATAATTCATTAGAGAGCTCGTTTCCGATTTTGTGAATTTTGACAATATCGTAAATCCAAGCGACTATATAAATAACGAAAAATATAAGTTTGTATCGACTGATAAGCAGAGCAATTGGCCGAAACTGCAGCCTTATCGACTGATTGTTCAAGTACTTGGCCCAATGACGCGTCAAAGCCGAACGATAGAGATCTGTGTTTGGGGCTGAGGTGTTGTCACGTTTATTTAACAACTCAGTTACCAAGTACACGATCTCAAGTGGCCGACGATAAGGTCAAGAGCAAGAAAATTGAAATTAAAAATATCAAAAGATGCCCGCATATGAGGTTGTCAAATAGAAATGTGTCTTGTTTGTGACACAGTTCCCCAAATGACTGCTCAAGTATTTAACGATAAGATGCGTATATCTGACGTCAATGCTGCTTAGCCTACTAAATATAGCATTAATAATAATACAGGTGGGCCGGGCAGGTACTTGAGAGCTGAGCTCTACCTTTGTTAGACGCTTGTTTTTGTTGGAGCTATCTTTGAAGTACTTGCCATATGACATATGTACAGATACAGACATGCATAACTTAAAAGCGGCGCACGTTTTCTAATACTATGACTAAATCAACATCAGTTTATCAATATTTTATGTTCAGGGTGTCGAGTGTTAATTGACGATAATTAACTACGCCAAGAAAATGAATTTATTAAACAATAAAAAAATTATTGTTTTGCTTATGACCTGATATACCAGACCAATGACAAATCTGGCGTTCGGCGGAAATGAACGAATAATATTTTATTAACAAAACAAACAAACAAACCGAAATTCAGATTAAAAATCTTAACCCAAACTTACAAAGATCCCCGCGACTTAATACGTAATTAAAAACAAAATTCAATCAGACTAACTCTCTGGCGCAGTTTGTCACTCTGTCAATCTGTGTTAGACAGTTGGTCAATCTCTCAGTCTGTCTCGAGGTACTGGCTGTTTGTAAGGTGGCAAAACTCGACAAAGTTGCCGCTTTCCAGTTTAAGCCGGTCAAATGCTGCCTTGCAGTCTGCGCCGCAGCCGACGTCGCAGCCGGCGTCGCAGCTGGCGTCGTTACGCATCCAGAACCGGCAACTCGTTGCAAATTAAATTTAAATAAATACACTTACTAGCCGACTGGCAATATGAAATCAACAGAACACGCCTCGCATATTTACTATGAATTTCTAATACTGCTGTTTTTTTTACTTTTTATTTTATACGACAACCAGCTGTTTTCCGATTAAAAGCGGTAATACTCATTAGTTTTAATAAGCGTGTATACATAAGTATACATATACATATATGTATATGTTGATACGCTCATTTGCGAGACGCCTCGGGGCCACTGAGCTAGTGGCTGATATTAAGCACGGGCGGAAAGTGTCGCGTCGAGACAAAGACAAACAAAATGTGTATTAAAAAAAATGCCACAGCGAACAATGCTCGATTAAATATGTATGTTTTTCAGATTTTCTTTTATACGTGTGTCCTCTGCCCGAATGATAAACCAAATATTTAGTAGATACCAGTTCGGTGCAGCCGACACATGCGGAATTATTTAGGATCGACATTCTTCAAAGCGTCCAAAGGTAGCCCTTTTAAAAAATTTAAATAGATATCAAGCAGAGCTGTTAAACTTAGAGTGCAAGAGCAGATAACAACATAAATATTTCAATAAGACACGGTGGCTTTGGTCTATTTAATGGAACTTCGAAAATTTAAGATATTTAACTACCCCAGAAATTGTCATACAATTTTATATTTTCTAAGAGAATTTTATCTTCGTTGTAGCAAACAATAAAAAGCTAAAAAGCTGCATTGTCTTGTCACCAAATTAAACCACCTATAAAATGAGTTTATTTTCAATACCAAAGAACTTTTCAATTCTCTTCGAAGAGTATTTTTGTTTCGTATTTTTTCTAATATTTAAAGGCAGCCTTGGTTTTTTTTTAAACAAACAAAGCTTTTCGAAAATTCAATATTGCTTTAATTATCCATTTACCTATTTATGCAAAGCACCCAATAAAATATTAATAGTCATTCATTAACTAACAAGCAATCAGTCGAGATGCCAGTACAAATAATTGTTAAAAGCCATTGAGATCAAATATTACACTAACATTTTTGAAGTTATTATTATAACTATTCTTTACAGCACTTATCAACACTCTTCAAGGGGAAAAAAAATATTTATTTATTTTAGTGGCGCCACATTTAAATACGAACACATTTAAATAATGACGAGTGTTTAAATTGTTTAAAATATTTGCTACCGCTTGTGGAAAAAAACTAAAAAGCCTATTTATTTTATAGCTCTCTTACGAATTTTGGTTACAGGCAGCTGTAACCAGTTCTGTTTACACCAATGAATGCAATCAAAACTAAAAATTAAGCCATAAAAAGCCCGCTATGAATATTGTAGTAAAGCGAAATTTCAAGTTAGGTAAACAAGTTGCAAAGAAAAAATTACTGATAAGCGAGCCTCGAGCCGATGGTAAAACGGAATCTGGCGATAAGAATTCAAGCGGCGAATATCGATAAGGTCAACAAAGAAAGCCAACACTTAAAAACACATTTTGTAGGCAGTACATTTCGATTTATGTTTAAATATGTTATAAGTATGTTGTTTTTCTCCCGAACGCTCTCACGATACTCTTTTGATTTGTTTTTATCGCACTGTGATATGAAATTTGTTGGAAAGATATAAAAGTTATATATAAATATATATAAAATTGTTTACCGTATATATTTAAAAAAAATAGCAAACAAAGATTAAGTTAAGAAAATAGCCGAAATACTTATTATAAATTTAACTAGATTATACAAATAAATCAATTTATGCCATATAAAAATGTAGAAGATTTTATGCGAATTTTTGCTTTAATTATATATATTTCAGTCATTATTTTTAAATAACATTTTCTGTATAAAACCTGTATTTATAAGAGAGTATAGAAATAATCTTTTCACACTAAAAATTCCCATATTTCATAGCAACAATAAAATGAGCCATAATCACAGTGCATTGAAGCACTGTGCGCTGCCGGCGTCGCTGCCGGCGCTAATCGCAGCAGCAGCTGGCGACGCAGCAGCGGGTTAAGCGCCGACGCTGCTTCGCTTTGAAGATCGGCCAGTTAGTAGTGTTAGTCTGCAATCGTCCGGGCTCGAAGCGAGTCGTTAAAGCGGCGTGATAAACAAATCTGAACTTTAGTGTTAACACACAGCTTCGCCAATCGCCCAGTTTGAGTTCGACAGCCGAGTGATAAACAAATCGAACGCGCAATTCGAACCGAACAACGATCGCAAAGATCGTTGCAAGTGTTGTGTCGACCACCGATTGGAGCCACAAATTATGGCTAACAATAATAAAGTTGGAACGTAAGTAAACGGGAAAAATAAGGTTTCTTCAAGTGCAAATGCATCGTCCCCAAAGTCAAGGGGCCTCAAAGCAAATCAATGTTAAATAAGCCTCTTGAAGTTCCACAACGTTTAATTGACGTGCTTATCTGCGTGTAGATAAACGACGATCATAACACAGTCCAAGGACAAAATTCTGATTGTTCTTCGCAGATGTGTGTAAACATCTCTTTGTTCAACAGACATTCCATAAAGTTTAATCAAACACTTGTCTGAGCATACTTATAAAAGGCTTTAATCTATGTTCCCATAATCTGGCGCTACGTGAGTCACTTCAGGATGATATGGATTTGTTGGGGGCAATTGGTTTTATGTTAACAATTCGTGTGCCTGAAATCGACCCAGTTTATACTGGCAGACAGCTTGGAGAGCTTGCCAATCAATTTGACAATCTTATATATAGACACATACATACATATGTATTTGTATATAGTACATCATTATAGATAAGCATGTCTGATTGTCAATTTTGCTGTCGTTGACTCAAGTTTTAAGACTTCAATAAACATTTACAGGCCATGCATAATGACACATTCTATAGACAAAAATCCACGTGTCATAAAAACAAATCTAATTAAATTGTGCAAACTAATAAAAACAACACATCTAATACCAACATGTCAATAGAATGACTGCGGCAATTGTAAAGAGTTTAATTATTTGTTTAAATTATCAAATATTATAGAACTAATATTTGGAAATACGGTTCTAAAATTTTTCCTAGAACTTTGCCCCCTTCTAGTTGAGGAAACTCGTCTAGAGCCCTTTTTTTTATTTGCTGCCCGAACACTTGTTGAATAATTCTTGATTGTGTTTGTGAAACAGTTTCAAAGGTGCTGACATTATTTTATAACTGCTTGAATACATTAAATTGATAATGCTATAAAATTCAATTGTAGCAAATATAATACAAAACTGATAAAGTACGTCAAGTGAATTTAAAAAATAATTGTAAAGGCCTATAAATAAATTATTTATAGAGAAATTTAGTACACAGATATTCCAGACACTAGACAATTAATTATTATAAAAACAATAATAAAGGTTCAAATGTGAAATACCCTAACTAAATGTGAAATTAAGGAATACAATTAAAAACTAATTATCAGTTGAAGCTGGCGTATTAAGAGCAAAACTCTTCATGATCTAAAAATAAATATTCAATTATCGCGCATATGTTAAATTTATCAATCAAATGTGTATCCTATACAGACGAATTATATAAACACACATGACAAGCTATTTTTAGTAAATCCGATTGAGCTGTCTATAAAAACAAAGCACTTTTCAAAAGAGCCACAATTTGCAATCGACTGCTCTTAAAGTAAACACAGGCGTATGTATTATATTTTTTAAATATTTTTCTGACTTATCAATAAATGTTGCCAAAATAGTTGACAATATCAAATATACCCCATTGAGTGTATTAAATTCAATGCACTTGTTTCGCTACTGCGTTTTATGGAATGCATTAAAAATGCAAAAGTAAACACAGCAATTTTATTGGGTAACAGCGCTAAATAAACGCAATAAATTGGTTTACATAGCGCATAAATTGATCGCGTGTGAAAATGGAAAATGAAAAAAATTAAACAAACTTTGTAATGACAGGGTGATCAATGGGCAAATTACGTTTTTAAAATGCATTTTGGCATAGACTCATCTTGCAATAAGTTAACTTTAACTGTGCTGCTGACAGTGACTGTCAAAGTGATCTAACGTGCAAAACACAAAGTGGATTGACTCAACTCAATGACACAGCCAAAGTTTGTGTTCTGTTTATACACTGCTCACAGAGTATACAAGAGTATATAGGTTTTGTGCAGTGGCAGTTGTCATAAAAGAGCTGTTAAAGCTGTTTTCAATTACAGGGTATTGAACAGTTGGTTGCCCTCGATTACGTTGTTCAGACTTGTTTCTTGTTGATTTTCCATGTTTTTTTTCGAGCCAACAACTCGATGGAGCATTCAAAATAAATAATTGCTGATGCATACCAAGTTGTTCACTTAATAATTAAGTTTTTTGTGTATGACAACATTTATAATTAATTAATGTGAGGTGAAAACAATTTGTTTAAAAGTTCTCCCTTAAATAAACTTATTTTAAACGTACTTTTTGTTAAATCTTTCAGGCCCTGGAACATGAACTCCTCGAGTGGTGACGATGAGGCGCCCAAGGATCCGCGCACCGGCGGCGAGGACTTCACTCAACAATTCACAGAAAACGATTTCGAGGGTGAGTACACAAACTCAAAGCTAAAGTGCACAACGCGGCGTATACGCAACGCAACGAATTGCAATGCTGTTAACTTGACTTGAAAGCTGATTTTTTATGTAAAGCTTGCACGTTTAACGATTCCAGACACGCCCGCGCACCTGAGAAAGTTCGCATTGCGAAACCAAGTCGCAAGTTTTAGGCAAATACATTTATAACTTTGACAAACACAATTGCAAGAGTAAACGGCAGCAGAGACTTACAGGGGGTTGGTTAGGGTTTGGGGGTTGAGATTGGGGCCAGAACAATGGCTGTCACGAAGTGACTGGCAACAAATTCGTGGTCCGTTAATTGCAAAACTAATATTTCAAAGTGCAACGCAATGCAGTCAAAAGGCAGTTTAGTTATTTTCCAATTGCCAAAACAACCTTTTTAAAAAAAATCACAAACGAATTTCTGTTCCTTTAATAACTGCTCAACTTATTTGTTCTATTTAGATCTCATTGTTTACTTTATTAATGGATTATTCAAATTTCTTATAAGCTTTTTACAAATGATTTTCTTATGCAAATGCTTTTTTATTTTCTAGAGTGTTTAAATACTAATGAGATAAGGCGAGGTAGAGTGCTTTGAATTATTCAAAAGAAAACGATGAATACATTTAAAAACACAATGAACTCAACTAAATGAAAAGCGCTCAATTTATTTTTTAATAATAATTTAATTCTGTTACAATTAATGAATCGTTTTTTGTAGTATTTATTTTTTTTAATTTGATTTACTTATATTCAAATAAGTTTCATTGAACTTTATTACTGTTAGTTTGCCTTGCAGTTGTATTTATTATTTGTATTTGTTTTAGTTATACAATTCTATTATTTAGTCCAACTGCAATTTTTTAATCATTCTAATAAAATTCACAATTCATATCGCTTACATTTCACATATTCGCCTTGTCATCATTCCCGATATCCACATAAATCCGGCTGGAACCGCCTTATGCCCTGCTATAGTGCATATAGTTAATCTGATCAGTTGGGCACAACGTTTCCTGTAAGCACTGTTCACTGTATACGCCCACAACACCTTGATACACATATGCCTATATAGTATATACCACGTACAGTATATATCTATAAGAAGAACAGGCCAGAGAGACGTAATGGTTACTTATAATTAATTTAAATTATGGTCAAACCGAGATACAGCTGCAGCTCAGCACAGATGATCTCACAATTAGTCGACCGACAGACTTTGACTTTGACGAAAATTGTCATAGGGCTAGGAAATCTGTTGAGCACAGTACACACAGTGCTGGAAGTAAGTAATGTACATACATTTAGACTCTGGAAGTGCGCGTATTAAACTGCAATTAAGCGCAGAGAAACAGTTGTTTTCTCTCCCCCCCCCCCCCCTCGCTTTTCCGCCTTCACAACAGCAGCGGCACAAATTATTAGCTTGTAGTCAGGCAGTTCCTATCAAGCATAATAACTGTACGCTTTTGATTGTAAGCCGCACGACAGTGAAAAACAGAAAATTGACTTAGTTTTCCAATAGATTTCCCAGGGCTTTGCGTGCAAATGGTATTATGTATGTGTTTTTTTTAGTTTTTTGTTGGTTCTGTTTGGTTTTCTTTGTGCCGTAATCAATTAAGCGTGGCATTCAATTTGTATCCACGCACACAGGACACCGGGCACACACCGTATATGTGGGCGTCCACGTGCCGGGCGGACGACGCCATTCACAGCGCCGCCGCAAGCATCATCACAGCGGCGTCCCAACAACTGCAGCTGGCGGCGCCTCGTCAGTAGGCGCCTCTGGCGCAGGTGGAGGGGGCAGCGGTGGTGGCCATGCCGCTGCCTCGGCCAGGGACAGCATCAGCGACAAGCAACAGGAAGTGGAGCGTCCAGGTGGGTGGCAATGCCCCAAACACAATCCCAATGTGAACTATATACCCTGCATGCGTATATTGACATATGTATACATATGCATTATAATTGCGTATTGGACACGCTGAAGGCCACGCGAGAGGTGGCCCGAGTTGACATGTGCGCCCAATCAGAGTTGAAATGATAGCAAATTACAGGCCCACAAGATCCTGCCAGCAGGATGCACAAATTACGGTTATCTCAGAAATCACACCCGCTGTGATTACTGTCAACATTCTCGATTTTCATTTTCAAGGCTGACTGAAATCATGCGTCCATTAAATAGATGCACAATTTAACATTTACCTCAGCTAAAGTGTAATTTTACATTTCATTTTCATATGAAACCAGCAAACATAAATATGCTGAACTTAAAAGCTGAAAAATGCTGTAAACAGATATTGTTTAAATAAATTTCAATAAGTACACATTTATAATATTTCAAGTACTTTCTCAATGTTTGATTTTTATGGAGTTTCTCATCTTGAATCTCCATTAAATGGCAAAGTGTCAACACATATCTTTTGTTTATGTTAAGGACTCATTTAACAGTTTATGGCATTCTAATGAATTTATGACTGAGTCGAGTCCTCATCGTATGTGTTTATTGGTAATAAAAAAAAGCATAAACGCTCCTGGCGATCTAACTCGAAACAGATGTGATGTCAGAGCAAACATTATATACAATTTCCAGCGGAAAAAAAGTTAATTCGTTTGTGAAACAACTTTTTGCCAATTAAAATTTGAATTCCTGGAATTATTGAAACTTTATTAAATTTCAATATAAACCCCTTTTTTTAATAACTAGCAGTTGCTTTTACCCAACCTGCCAACTTATGGCAACATGAGCTACCAATTAACGAGTTGACAGCGCCAGTCGAAAATTGCTGAATGCACTAATTTAACTGACAAGTTGACAGCGCATGAGACCATTTTTTTTAATGCACTTTTATGAGGAGCCAACATTTTATCTCATTATGTAGTGTTCAGCAGAATATTGAACTGAAATATCAGCTAACAAAAACCGTAAAGGCTTTGCTTCAGTATAAGCATAAATATTGATTGTTAAAGGATGTTTAGGTTATCTTAGTTATCTAAGTAAATCATGGATCCCATTCTCTACTGTATCCTTCCCATTTACTAACTTGGAATTAAAGCAAGGTTAAATAATATTTAAATTCTCTTAAGGCAATTAGGTATTTATTAATAATCTATTATAGCTAAGCAAGGTTCACACGCCCGAGCTCATTAATAATCAACACCAAACAACATTATGTCAGGCGAAGCCTTTGCCCCATTTTCATTTGAAACACGCAACCAACTAACCCACAGCAGCTAAGTGGCCATATGGTCGAGCGTAATTCCCGCGAGGATCGGCTCAAATTATGCGACCAATTAAACGGGTTACGCTCACTCCTCCTCAAAGGGGCCATAAAGGTTGACCAAACTAATCGTGCACCTCTTTTCGACCCTTCTCAGTGACGCCGCCCGCACAACGCGTACAGTTTATACTGGGCGAGGATGTGGACGACGGTTCGCATGTGTCGCATCCATTATTCTCGGAGATGGGCATGCTGGTGAAGGAGGGCGACGAGATTGAATGGAAGGAGACGGCGCGCTGGATTAAGTTCGAGGAGGATGTGGAGGAGGGCGGCAATCGCTGGTCCAAGCCGCATGTGGCAACCCTATCGCTGCACTCGCTGTTCGAGCTGCGTGGCCTGCTCCTCAATGGCAGCGTCATGCTGGACATGGAGGCCAACAATCTGGAGCTGGTCGCCGATCTGGTCTGCGATCATATGGTCAGCGGCGGCACTCTGCCCGCCAACGTCAAGGACAAGGTCAAGGACGCGCTCCTGCGGCGCCATCGCCATCAGCACGAGTACGCCAAAAAATCACGTTTGCCCATCATACGCTCCCTGGCGGACATGCGCAATCAGTCGTCATCAAAAAGTGAGTATTCCCAGCGGCAACATTTGCCTGGCTATTCTAAGCTCATCTCGTTCGTTTGTTGCGCATCATCATCATGAGTTGACTTTGTCCCACTAAACCCACATTAACGCGAACAACTAATCAAAATCGAAATCAACTGCAAATCCAACTGCAATGGGGATGCTTAGACGCGACTGGGCACTCATCGCCTGGTTTCGGCTTGGATGGATGCCGCACGCCCGTTACGCCCGTCTATGTGTCCAGTAAGGATCAGCGCGGTTGTTATCTCGCTGTGCCCACAGGTACAGACACAATCCAACAGCTCCAACAGCTTTTCCGTTGCTTCCAATGCACCGCCAAACAAAAAGCTCGAGAACCACACGCCAGGCTGTAAAAAGAGCACGCACCCGTCTAGTCTTACAATTGCAGACTCCGAGTACAAAACTCGTATCCATTTGCCAGCTCAATGCACTCCATCAGCAAAATTCATTCTGTACTCATCACCAATCAATCAATCAATCAATCACTCGTCACTTTAGTTAAGTAAGTCACCAGGCAGTGTTGTGCTTGTGTTTGAGAGATCTCTTAAACATGCCTAACATAACTTCTAAACATCGCTCGCTCTCGCTCTTACTTTCGCTCTCGCTCTCGCTCTTGCTCCCTTACGCGTACGTTCGTTTAACCAAAGCCGACATGGGCGCTATTGGCGTTACCACCTGGTTCCATGCGGGCGCTTCGCCCTCGCATGCGCCTCCTGGCCAACAAGGACACCCTCAGCAGCCAACGACGACCCAATTGCCAAGTAATCGCGTAACTAGATCTATTCAAAAACTCTTATACATTATGGTTATATCTCTAAAGTGTAAAGTGTACCTACCATAGCACGCTGTGTAACTAGTTTGAATCTCTCTCTCTCTTCTCTCTCTTAATCTCTCTATTAAGTACTACTTATAGCTTATTTTTACAATTCCGCTGAACTTCACTCTGAACCTTTTTTCGACTCTAACAAACTCTTTGATACACTTTCCTCCCTCTTTGAATATTCCAAGTTAATTAAATAAACACCCGTTTGTGCTGTCTTCGTCCAAGATTAAAGAAAATATATTCTAAACGTGATGCGAACGACTTAACGCGAGATTCTTAGATATCCTCTTTGGAATTCATTTAGTTCAGTTTGTTATTTTTTTAATTTTTTGTTTTTTTTTTTTGTTTTTGTTTGTAATCAACTTTAATCCACAATACAACGCAAATTTACAGTTGAAGAGCAGTCTGGGAACGCTTTAATGGCAACCACGCCGCTGTCGCTGACCGCCAGCGAGCCCGGACCAACTGGCAATACCAACGGCAGTGGCAATACACTGGGAATGGGAATGGGAATGGGAATGGGCCGTTTTCTGACCGTGCCCGGCAAGCCCAGCAACAGAACGCTTGGTAAACAACCGAAACTTCAAAAATCCCAAAAACTATCAAGATCCAAAAGCTATCGTTATCGTCACAGTTACTGTTCGTTTGCGTGTCTGCCTTTGATTTCTTCGTTTTTTAATTCAAACCTATAAAATTAGCTGCAATTCGAACCCAAATTTAGTTCTCTTTGTTTGGTAGTGTTCAAAAAAACAAAAAATAAGATTTAAATAAAAGCGGAGTTTTTAAAGAAAGAAAATTTGCATGCGCGTTGGTTGACGAACAAATTTGGAACCCTTCAACAGTTTTCCAATTACTCTAAGTATGTGAACAACATTAACTAATACTTTTACATTCTTGACACACACACACACCTATACATATATATTTCTGCACGTTTTTCATTCACAATCTGTTTGCTTGCATGAAGATCAGTTCAAAACTCATTTCTCTTTGCTGTCCTGAATACAATTTATTAATGAAACTTTTTGCACTTTTATTATATATTTTTTTCTTTGAAAAATTTATGATTTATGTTGTTGTTGTTGTAATGCCTATATCCAATAAACATCACACAACTACACCAACAACCCGCACGCCTGCAACCAATACCAAAAATATACAAAAAAAAACCCAAAACAAAACAAAAAAAAATACCCAAAATCCTGCGCTATCGAATTTGACTAATGTAGAGAAAAAATCAAATTCCAAAAACTTGCGACCCCCACAAAATCTGCCAATGATCACAGAGGACATGGTTAAGAGTCCCAGCAGCCACTCGATGGCCAGACAGACCAGCGGCACGGAGCTGGCCGAGCAGCAACACAAAGGAAATACGCACTTTATGCGCAAAATACCGCCAGGAGCGGAGGCCAGCAACATTCTGGTCGGTGAGGTGGACTTCCTTAAGCGCACACTCTCCTGTTTCGTGCGTCTCAGCCAGGCGGCTGTCATGGGCGATCTGACCGAGGTCCCAGTGCCAACAAGGTGAGCTAAGCTTTCACTATAAAAATAACCCGACAAGCGACTTAAACGCTTTCCATTCAGATTCATTTTCATACTGCTTGGTCCGCCGGGCAGTCAGAGCAATTTCCACGAGATCGGACGTGCCATGGCCACGCTGATGTCGGACGAGATCTTCCATGAGGTAGCTTATAGGGCACGCAAGCGCGATCATTTGCTCGCCGGCGTGGACGAGTTCTTGGATGCAGTTACAGTATTACCACCGGGCGAATGGGATCCGACCATACGCATTGAGCCGCCGGCGGCAATTCCGTCGCAGGAGGTGCGCAAGCGTCCGCCGGAGTTGCCCAAGGAGGAGATCGACGAGGAGGAGGAGGAGCAGCGTCTGCGCGTGGAGTCCGGTCTGTCCCGGACAGGTCGCCTATTCGGCGGTCTGATCAACGACTTCAAGCGCAAGGCGCCCTGGTATTGGAGCGATTTCAGCGATGCGCTCTCCATGCAGTGCGTGGCCTCCTGGATCTTCTTGTACTTCGCCTGCCTGTCGCCCATCATCACCTTCGGTGGTCTGTTATCGGAGGCGACCGGCAAGAATATGGCAGCCATGGAGTCGCTAGTCTCCGGCTTTGTTTGCGGCATGGGCTACGGCTTCTTTTCTGGTCAACCGCTGACAATTTTAGGCTCCACCGGTCCAGTGCTGGTCTTTGAGTCAATTGTCTACGAATTCTCTATGGCCCAGGGCTGGGACTATATGACCTTCCGGTTCTGGATCGGCATGTGGGTCGCTCTCATTTGTGTAATCCTCACCGCGATCGATGCCAGCGCACTCGTCTGTTACATAACACGCTTCACCGAGGAGAATTTCGCTACTCTCATTGCGGTCATCTTTGTCTACAAGGCCATCGAGAATGTGGTGATCATTGGCAAGACCTTCCCCGTCAATCAGGGCATCTACGACTGTATCTGTACACCGCCAGAGCAAAGTAATAGCAGCATGATGGAGTATGCCAAGTACAAATGGGACGCCTGTGACGTAAGTGGAAAGAGTCTTTGCAATGTTCTTGATACCTTAGAGATTATAATTTATATAGAAATATTTCGAAAATTTACTCACTTTCAATCTTATCATTTTAGTATTATAATGGCACACTTAAAGGCACAGATTGCGGCAGTCCACCCACCGAAAATGTCTTCCTTATGTCCGTTGTTCTCTGCGCCGGCACCTTCATCTTCTCGACCATGCTCAAGGAGTTCAAGAACGCACTGTTCTTCCCATCGATCGTACGGCAATATATTAGCGACTTCTCCGTGTTGATCGTTATCTTTGCCATGACCTTCTTTGACTACTCGCTGGGCGTGCCCACGCAGAAGTTGGAGGTGCCCCACGAACTGAAGCCCACGCTGAGCACACGTGGCTGGCTCATACCGCCGTTTAGCGAAAAGAATCCCTGGTGGTCACCGCTCATTGCGGTGTTCCCGGCCATGCTCGGCACCATACTCATCTTTATGGATCAGCAGATTACAGCTGTGATTGTCAATCGCAAGGAGAACAAATTGACGAAAGGCTGTGGCTATCATTTGGATCTGTTTGTGCTCTCCGGCCTGATTGCCATCTGCAGCATAATGGGCTTGCCCTGGTAGGTAGAACGATAGCTGATCCCAGCAATACATCTCTGACAAATTCTTCCTTCCTTCATTCCTTCCTTCCTCGCAGGTTTGTGGCCGCCACTGTGCTGAGCATTAATCATGTCAATTCACTCAAACTGGAGTCGGAGTGCAGTGCCCCTGGCGAGAAGCCGCAGTTCTTGGGTGTGCGCGAGCAGCGCGTGACCCACATCATGATCTTCCTGACCATCGGTGGTTCGGTGCTGTTGACACCGCTGCTCGGACACATCCCAATGCCGGTCCTTTTCGGCGTCTTCTTGTATATGGGCGTGGCCTCGCTCAAGGGTCTGCAATTCTTCGATCGCATACTGATCATGTTCATGCCAGCCAAATACCAGCCAGACTACATGTTCCTCCGTCAGGTAAGGCAATCAATAAAAAGTTTGTTATAGGCCATGCTTCTAATCATTGCTTCCTCTGCAGGTGCCCATTAAGCGTGTCCATCTGTTTACGATCATACAGTTGGCCTGTCTGATTATCTTGTGGCTGATTAAGAGCTTCTCCCAGACCTCAATACTCTTCCCACTGATGCTGGTCGTTATGATCGGCATTCGTAAGTCCTTAGACTTTGTGTTCACGCGACGCGAGTTGAAAATCCTTGACGACATAATGCCGGAGATGACGAAGCGTGCGGCGGCGGATGATCTGCATCAATTGGACGCTGAGGTGGGCTTTTGTCAGAAATATTTACCCTGTTTCGGTGGTCGCGGTAAGCGCGAACCGAAGGGCAGCCTTGATGGTGGCTTGGACGTTGGCGCCAATGCCGTTGCTCTGATCAGGTGCAATGCCTCAAATGCAAATGAGAAGGAGTATGGGGTACAAAGTAGTTTGCTCAAAAAGTGGTACCCACAGCCAGCACAAAAAAGCAACACACACACAACAAATTTACACTAAACAGCAAATAACACCAAATCACTTTGACGAAACACGAGCCGTTTATCTGGTCACGAAACGAAACACTGAAACACTGAAAAATGAAACTTAAAGTGCTGCCCATTTCGTTTGCGTTTGCAGTGCTGCACAATCCACCACAGAACAACTTTATTTGTATCTAATTTGATGGTATCTTATAATGGAAATTATTTTTAGAGATTTTTGCATTTTGTTGCATAACAATGCATTACTTTACTATATACATACATACATACGTGTATATATATATATGGTATATGTGGAATTTGAAAAACCTCTTTCATATATAAGTATATACGATTGGCAACATTGTTTTGTGTTTTTTTTACCGTATTCTGTAAATGTTTTTCCTTAAATTTGTTTTATATCGTAGCATGCAATTTTTGCATTTTGTTATACATAGTTTAATATAAACATCTTTTTGCTTATACAAATTTTATGTACTCTTATTTAAAACGCTGTACGTTTCTTCTTCTTTTCAAACATAATGCTCAATTAATATGCTATTGCTATAAAAAAAAAAACGAAAACAAAAAAAAAACAATCCAAGCCAAACTGTACCTAAACTCATGGCCCTAATTGTATATGCTAATCGAAATTCTATTATTTCCTAGTGCATATATTATTCAATTATGAAATGTGTTATCCTTACTTACTCTACATACTACTCTTACTATATTGTATTTATATCTATACTATATACACACACGCACATATACATATATATAAAAGAAAATATATATATATATATATTTATATGTTATTGATGAAATCTAGCTTAAGTAGTCTGCGCAAACGTTCACACCAAGTGAATGTATTAAATATACATGTTAAATAATTTTATAGTCAACAACAAGATCATAGTACAAGTAACTAACAATTACAAATTACAAAACAACCGCAATTGGCAAACAAAATAAACAAAAAACCAAATTTGTAGCGACATTGTTGTAAATTAAAAAGCCAACAAAAAAACCAAAAAAAAAACAATAAAAATCAAATAAAACAAATATTTGGCAACAAACAATTATATATATACTATATACTATATACATCAAAATTTGTAGCTTTACACAACACTACACCGCATTGGCTCTTAGAACGACAGCACGCGATCACTTTTGAAAACGCAGCTGTATTTTGTACTCTCACCATTACACAATTTCTATCTTATTTTGCTCTCTTTCAACCGAAATCCACACACACTCTTTCTACTTCTCTTTTAACCTGTGAGTTCTTTCGTGACGCAAAAAACAAAAAAAAAAAAAAACTATGCCTATGCATGTCTTATATTAAAGGACAACCATCATCAGCATCAACAGCCGCCCGGCGCTGGGGCTGCTGCCTACAATGTCAAGAATGAGGGCACGGGCGCGGGCCCGGGCTCGGGCGCCACAAGCATACACATACCGTTATCAGGCAACAAAATGGGCAGCACTGCGACGGCGGGCGCTGTGCCGACGGAGGTAAATCGCACGACTGTCTGGCAACAGATCAACAAGGACGGCACTTCCGAGCAGCTGATCATACCCGTGACCCTTAAAGTGCGTCAAATCAATGGCAATCAGTAAGTGTAACCGTAGTTCAGAACCAAATATTAGGCAGCTAGCCGAGAATCATTTGTCACACGCTCTAACAGTTGATCATAGGTCCATAGGCCGAGCTTTGAAACAAAACTAACTCTCTGCTAAAACCATATTGAAACGAAACATCTCCTTATGTATAAATATCATTCATTTGCATTCGACCATGCTTCTCAGTTCCGCGACAAATGCTGCCCTCTCGCCCCGCCTGTCGCCCATGCACGAGGCCGACGAGTATCTTGAAACCACAAACAAGACGACAACCATCCAACAGCAGACACAGCCGCCGCCGACCAACTGCAAGGAGGCAGCGGCCAAGCTCGAAGGTGCCGTTATTGCCACACTGAACCCGGCCAACATAACACCCGTCTAAATCGTCTAAAACCAAATGGTGTTATTTAGAGAGCACAAAATGCGTAGAGCAAATGCAAATGCACACAAAAACAAATAGATCGTAATTGAATGGGGCTTTAGGATTTACGAACACGCATCCATTGAGAGTGTGAATGTCGAAGATATGAATACCAGTATCATAACTTAAATATATATATATATGTATACATTATTCGTAGTGATTTTTTGACAAAGTTTGGTAAACATTTTTAAGTGTGCCAGTAGCATTTGCCATCTGCCCAAATAGTTGAGTGGTAAACAAACAAAATCGTAGTTCTTGGGCATAGGTACAAGCAATATACAAGTATTATTTTTTAAAGCCTTTGTAGAATATGCATTCCAATAAGAAAAATACGTATATGTATACACTTTTTTAAAGGAATTTTATAACAGATGCATAGCAAATATTATGCACCCAAAACAGTGTCAATTCAAATGCAATATATGAAAGATCCCTACACAGGTACATATATATTGATAAATATGTATATGTCCCATACTACAAATATCTACTATAAATGGTTCCTTTATTTTTGCTTATAATTTTGTTTCTAATTGGTATGGATTGGATGTGATCTGTGATCTTTTGGGGTATGTAATTCATCTAGTGTGTGAGGAATACGAGAAACGCCGTCTTAGAAACATTATAGCCAAAACACACAATATTAAAAATACTTAAAATAAACTAAAAATTAACAAAGATGCAAACAACTGTAAACAAATGTATTATAATTTATGCATTATGCTAAGTTCTAAATGACAAACACACACACACATACATCTATACTTTAAATATACGTATAAATATTGAATAAAAGTAAATATTATATATATCTGTATGTTTCATTTTGTGCGCCCAAAACTAGTTATAGTCTCTTTTGTTTCAGTGTGTTTTGTGCATAGTTCTGAGTGTGGCACATTGTACATATATACATATAGCACCAATTTCAAATTTGGTATCTGCCTGCTCCCATCAAGCATCAATCAATCAATCAGTCATCAAACCACGATCAAAAACTCATTTGCATCGTGTTGATGTCTAAATACCACTTAGAATGTACTCGTTATCAAATTTGTCTTTTAATATCTGTTACTGACAGATTTAGAATTTATCTTCGATATAGTTGCAATTATTAATAAACGAATTTCGCTTTTGCAGAACACAAAATTTGATACGCCGAAGCCATTGTGGCGTGGATATCTTACATCAACAGAAACATCCGTTTGAATCGATGATTTAGATTGCCTCAAAGGGCCATAAAAATATATTTATTGTATTTGTATATCAATTATATGTCTATGTTTATGGTATTATATATGTATTTATGTACAAGCCAACGTTACCGTTCCCGTCCCCTTTTCAAATTTTGTGTGCGTTTTAATGGCACAAAATTGCAACAAACATTTAAACATACACACACCCACACACACAGTTGATTTAAATATTGCGACGTTAACATATCAACACACAAAGTACCAACAACATTTCAATCTACCTGATTCTGGAATTTATTATAAATAAATGTTTTAAATGTGTTTTAATGGTACTTTCAATTAGCACGCCGCACAGCTTAACTATCAAGTACTAGATTATATGATTATACACTCTTCTTATTTAAACTGTATAAATAAGCATTTGAATTGCCCGCTCAAATGGTTAGTCTGTAAATC
Source organism: Drosophila lacertosa (assembly GCA_004143845.1). Taxonomy (NCBI): domain Eukaryota; kingdom Metazoa; phylum Arthropoda; class Insecta; order Diptera; family Drosophilidae; genus Drosophila; species Drosophila lacertosa. The sequence goes on along the minus strand of SCDZ01000201.1, from coordinate 230,250 downwards.
GACTGTAAATTGCATTACAGAGGTAATTATTAACACTGTTATGGCCGTTGTTTTGCAGCACTTGTCTTGGAACTGAGTTCATTCGTTGAGCGTTTAATTGAACTTACAGATTCTCGTCGTTGTTCAACACTCTTTACGCGACCAGCTGTTTGTTGTGGCGGCACCGAGCGCGTGTTTTTCGTAAAATTTGCTTTATTATCAATAAAAAAGCAGTCAAAATGTCGCTTATAACTCGTGTGCTGAATAGCAACCTGTCGCTGCGCCTTAGCGCGCTAAAAACTGTGCGTCAGGTGAGCAAAAAGCAAACGAACAACTCGTTTTCCAGTTTGTCCAATCGGCGCATTATGTAATTTAAATTTCAGCTTCAGTGCGGCTACAGCTCCCATGCTAAATTCGCGGAGCACAAGGAGATCGAGCGCATCCGCAACATTGGCATCTCCGCGCACATAGACAGCGGCAAGACGACGCTGACGGAGCGCATCCTGTTCTACACCGGCCGCATAGCGGAGATGCACGAGGTGCGCGGCAAGGACAATGTGGGCGCAACAATGGACAGCATGGAACTGGAGCGACAGCGTGGCATCACCATCCAGTCGGCGGCCACCTACACGCTATGGAAGGACACCAACATTAACATCATCGATACGCCCGGACACGTCGACTTCACCGTGGAGGTGGAACGCGCCCTGCGCGTCCTGGACGGAGCTGTGATGGTGCTCTGTGCCGTTGGTGGCGTTCAGAGTCAAACGCTGACGGTCAACCGGCAAATGAAGCGCTACAATGTGCCCTGTCTGGCATTCATTAACAAACTGGATCGCATGGGCTCGAATCCTTATCGCGTGCTGTCTCAGATGCGGTCCAAGATGAATCACAATGCGGCCTTTATACAGCTGCCCATTGGCGTGGAGAGCCACTGCAAGGGTCTCGTCGATCTGGTGCAGGAGCGCGCCATCTACTTTGAGGGCGAACATGGTATGGACATCCGCCTAGACGAGATACCGCAGGATATGCGCGTCGAGAGCCAGGAGCGGCGGCAGGAGCTCATCGAGCATCTGTCCAATGCGGACGAGACTTTCGGCGAGCTATTCCTCGAGGAAAAACCTTTCACGGAGGCCGACATGAAGGCGGCGCTGCGTCGCACCTGCATTAAGCGCACCTTCACGCCCGTCTTGGTGGGCACAGCTCTTAAGAACAAGGGCGTGCAGCCGCTTCTGGATGCCATCATCGACTACCTGCCCAATCCCGGTGAGGTTGAAAATCTCGCCTTCATCGAGCACGAGGGCAAGGAGAAAGAGCAAATTGTTCTGAATCCGGCACGCGATGGCAAGGATCCGTTCATGGGCCTGGCCTTCAAACTGGAGGCGGGTCGCTTTGGCCAGCTGACCTACCTGCGTTGCTATCAAGGCGTCCTGCGCAAGGGCGACAACATCTTCAATGCGCGCACCAACAAAAAGGTTCGCATCGCTCGCCTCGTTCGCTTGCACTCCAATCAGATGGAGGACGTCAGCGAGGTCTTTGCGGGCGACATTTTCGCCCTGTTTGGCGTCGACTGCGCTTCAGGCGACACCTTTACTACTAATCCCAAGAACAACATGGCCATGGAGTCGATATTTGTGCCGGAACCAGTTGTGTCCATGGCCATTAAGCCCAACAACACCAAGGATCGGGACAACTTCTCCAAGGCAATTGCACGCTTCACCAAGGAGGATCCCACCTTCCATTTCTTCTACGACAATGATGTCAAGGAGACGCTTGTCTCGGGCATGGGTGAACTGCATCTGGAGATCTATGCACAGCGCATGGAACGCGAATACGGCTGCCCCGTGACGCTAGGTAAGCCCAAGGTAGCCTTCCGCGAGACTCTGGTCGGGCCCTGCGAATTCGACTATCTGCACAAGAAGCAGTCGGGCGGTTCGGGTCAGTATGCGCGCATCATTGGCCTCATGGAACCGCTGCCGCCAAACCAGAATACACTCCTGGAGTTCGTCGACGAAACTGTGGGCACCAATGTGCCCAAGCAGTTTGTGCCCGGCGTCGAGAAAGGCTATCGCGAGATGTGCGAGCGCGGCATGTTGTCCGGCCACAAGTTGTCCGGCATTCGATTCCGTTTGCAAGATGGCGGTCATCACATTGTCGATTCCAGCGAGCTGGCCTTCATGCTGGCCTCCCACGGAGCCATCAAGGAGGTTTTCCAGAACGGTTCCTGGCAAATACTAGAGCCCATCATGCTGGTGGAGGTCACAGCGCCCGAAGAGTTCCAGGGCGCTGTCATGGGTCATCTGAGCAAGCGTCACGGCATCATCACCGGCACGGAGGGCACCGAGGGCTGGTTCACCGTTTACGCTGAGGTGCCCCTGAACGATATGTTTGGCTACGCCAGCGAGCTGCGGTAAATCACATAATTTTCATTGAATTCCAATCTTGACACATCCCTTTTTTCTTAACAGCTCCAGCACGCAGGGCAAGGGTGAGTTTACCATGGAGTATTCACGTTACTCGCCATGCCTGCCCGATGTTCAGGATCAGATTGTGCGCCAGTATCAGGAATCCCAGGGCTTGGGTCAGGCCGAAAAGAAGAAAAAGAAAAACTAATCAACGCGCTCGTTTAGTTTAAATTTTAGTTGTAAATTCGATTGTTATTTGCATAGTTTAATTTTATTTCATACAACAAATTCTTAGTTTTTACTGTGATAACCGTTGCATAATTTAAACCATTGACAATTTGTACAGATTTTCTACAACTTTGAATAATGTCCATAAATTGTAAAGAACCTGCAATTATAAAAACAAAATCTCTAGCAAGTCATTTTTAAGCCCGTTTATGATTAATTTAAAAATCCCGCCAAATAGAAACACAATTTAAATTCGTTGGCTATAAATATGATTTATTATCAAATCTTAAATTATAATCACTGTGATCTAAAAGATAATTTAATTGCCCACAAGACAATTGAATAAATCACGGTGTAGTTCCTAACACTGTTTAGTATTTTTTGGTAATGTTATGGTAGTTGGTCACACTGCCTTAACAGTCGCTAACTTTAACCGTGCCATTTTGAGTTTAACATATGGCTGTTCAGTTTCATGTTATTTCCATAGTTGTTGTTCAGACGTCGAGCAAGTAAGACGTGCGTCGCGGGTGGATAAGAAAAAAAATCATAATAAAGATTAAACAAACCTGAGTGCGAAAAAAAGTGTACAATAATCAAGGTATAGCGAAGCGCAAGCAATGAGGAAGCAACCCAACTACAACAACTAATTAAGACAACAAATGTGTTTTTCCGGACGCGAAATAAAAATGTAATCAAAGAGATTCAACGAACTAAGCTGGCAGCAAAACCGAATGAAAAGTCAGTCAAACAAATTAATCGTGTGAAATGGAAACGGAATGCTTCTTCTTCCTCTTCGTGAATAGGTATAGTTTATTAGGATATTGCTTGGAAAGTGCGCACAGGAAAATCGCTAAAAGATCGTAAAAGACGTGAGCGCGCGCGGCGTTGCAAAAACATAAATAATTGTGGAAAATTCAATACAAAACGACGCGACAATAACAAAAAAAAACAAAACGAAAAAAAAATTTTGCAAAGCAGCTGTGTGTTTCTATGTGTGCGTGTGTGTGTACGTGTAGCAAGAAGACAACAACAAAAAGAGAAAAGCAAAACCGAATCGCAAAAGCAGCAACAACAACGGTAATCAACAATAGCAAAAACAACAACTAGCCACAACCGCTGACTTCCTCTTTGGGCATTTGCAAACGCATTTACACACACACACACACACAATTACCTGTGTGACGACGACGCAGCATCTCAGCAGCTGACATACAAGAGGCGCGCGCTCTCTCTCGCTCGCTCTCTTTTTGCCTCTCACTTGGCAATTTAAAGTACGCCTACGCTGACGCTGACGGCGGCGTCGCTGCCACCGCATAATAATGCCTATGAAAACAACAACTACAAGAACACAACCAACAATAACAACAACTTCCAGCCGCTGGCTTCTCAACTAGTCAACCTTTTTGCATAAGGACACAGCGCGAACAGCAACAACATCAACAAAAACAAATAAAGCAAACATATCCGTCAAATTAAGTACACTTTATAAGGCTATATAACATAATTCTATAACACACACACACACACACAACACCATGGATTGGATCATCAGCGATGAACTGGGCCTGACCGTCGGTCACGTGGTCGGCTGGGCGGCCGCCTCGGCAATGGTCATCGGCGGCGTCATACCCTATGTGCCCCAATACGTCGAGATTAAGAAGACGCAGGACGCCGACGGCTTCTCCCTGTACGTCTGCTTGGCCCTGCTGGTGGCCAACTCGCTGAGAATACTTTTCTGGTAAGTGAAGAAAGTAGCAAAAACTAATTAAGTGCCAAAAGTAGTCGGGAATTTTTTAAAACAAGTATACTTTGAATATGCTTTAAACTGTAGCTAGGCTTAACATTTGACTGTGTTTGATTTTACAAGCTTACCAACTTTTATTCTTAACACGTCCTTGAAAACGGCTTAAAATCATACAAACAAAAGCTGAAACTGTTTCATGCAAGGCTGCGGACCGAAATGATTCGAGGCCGAAACAAGAACATGTAAAACAATAAATCAACAAATGCCTCAAATCGAATAATATTTTCTTTTATTTTATTTTACCAAAAATGTTATATAAATAAAAAATAATATAAAATAATAATATAAAGTCCAGAAAGTAATTCGAACCAAGAACTAATCCAGCTTTAATTTTTGTTGAGACTGCAGGTTTAATGCAATTGTAATCAACTTTTTTTTTTTGCCACCGAGTGGAATTTTCCAAAGCAGCATTTATTTATATAGTTAAATTAAAATACTGTGAGTAATTCAAATTTATAGGACTCGGAATTGGGATTCTGAAAGATGCTTTCAATACCCGCAGCATTTAATGCAGTTGCATCCTAGTTCCGAGGAGGGAGGGACCCTCTCATTTTTGGTTTTGCCCACAAAACAAGAGGCCAAAATGACGCACCCCAGTGGTGTGTGATAATTCTCTCTGTCCACACTGTTATCTGGACCCGGCTGGGTACTTATAAACTGAAGCGGGCGCTTATCAGCGGCTTATCGGGCAATTTAGTCAATGTTTGTAGTGCTCGTATGATCTCATGGCACATGTCTAGCCATGTCATGGTTTTTAGTCGCTTTTTTTTTGGTCTAGGCCTTAGATTACGTACATTTTTATTACATTGTCCAAGGGCTGCATATCAAATCTTTATTGGACAGTATGTGATTAATTCGAATTCTGGTAGAATCAGCATTAATTTCTACTTTTTTTATAGTTTAACGATACAAGCTCAAATTCTTTGATTTGGTCAAGAAAATATTTGTTAACTGTTTTGTGTTTTAGTTTAGTTTATTTAGTTTCTATATATTTACTACTTCGTTTGGTATAAATTGTATTAAGTTATAAAATTGCATCCTCTCTAGTTTAAATTGCATGTTTTTCTTTAGATAACTTTGTGAACTACCGAACAATCAGCGGAAACCTTTTAGTATATATGTATATGGCCTGATGCTAAATTATAATTTATGGGACTTTTTTACCCTTTTTCGAAAAGTTTATTTTACACTTACAATGACAGCGGTGACACACTTAATTGTTTTTAAAGTTGATTCATCGTTTACGCAAATGAATCAAATTCAAGCCACAAATTTTAATTCAATTTAAATGACTGTCAATGTCAGGGTTCCTGCTAACCGATCTAGTTATAACCGCAATTATTCATACAATTTTCACTCTCTGACAATATGTCAGAGAGAAATATTCTTTTGTCATTTTTTAAATTTCTTATTCAGTTTTAAACCCATTTCTAATTTATAAATATTGTTTTTTAACCTTCCCCTTTTACCATTTCTATTTATATTTAATGTATTTCACTTTTTCCGTATTTATATATAATCTATAATTTGTTTTCTGTTCACTTATCGCACTTTGAGTTATGTATTTTTCAAAGTCCCAGATAATAAACTAAAGCTATTTTAAAAATAAAAACGCTGTACTAAAAATATCTACTATTGATTTTAGAAAATATTTATTGTTGTTTTTCTAGTACAAATCCTTTTTATTTTGCGTGAACACTTAAAAGAGATCAACGCATGGCCAAAAGTAAATATTGGTTTCTCTTTGATCTCTGTGCACTTTGTAGAATGGCTTTTGGGCCAACAAAAATAAATGTGTTGCTGCCAATCGCAGCAGCCGATCGAACTGAAGGCCAACAACTCTCGACGGTGCAGCCAACCAACTTAATCAGGGTCAACCACTTCCACCTGCTGCTGCTTTGTGGCTTTTGCTTTTTATTAAATATGCAATTTTAATGCCACTTCCGAACGCGCTCAAACTTAAATAACTTATGAATCAATTGTTGCAGAAGCAATACAAAAATACTTAACTGCTGATGGTTCGAAATTTAAATACCCTTGGAAATATATTTAACTTTAGTTTAGTTAAACTTGATTATTGCGATATATAATTACTTTATTTAAAGTTATAGTTAGTCGAGTGTGGCCACATTATAATTAAACATTTAAAAGCCGCACGCTTGAAGAAATTACACACAATTTTTATAACATAACACGATGGGGGGTTTTTTTTTTAAAGTGCCAGCTGGGCCCGCATTTACAGCTAATTGTCAGTGACGTTATTAAAGAATGGGAGAAATATAAAAAAAAAAATATATATATAGTTGTATAAAGAAATTCGATTGCTGATTTAGCTTTTTTCTTACATAAGCTTATGTTTCGATCAACTTTAAAAGATGATATAATTCTTCGAGTTAATCAAATTTTACTCATATGTCAGAATCAAAGTCAAACTCATAATTGCAAAGTTATGCGTGAATATCTCAAATAACAAAGAACTCAACTCAATGTGTTTCAGCAAAAGCTTTAAAATTTAAAGACAACCCACCACAGACACTGACAGACAGGGACATGTCTATTGAAGCTGATGAATAATATATAGGTCCCCTAGGGTGTCACAGCGACCTTCTTCAACGCGTCACACATTTCGTGATAAAATTACAATACCCTAGAATACAAACAGAGAAGGGCAACGAGCGAATCGTGCAACTGGTGTCAGTCGTCAATTTGTCTGCCACGTTGTGTTAGTCAGCGCAACAACAATCAATAGTTGAATTGCTTAGCTAGAAGGAAACTACTCGCAAGCGAATCAGCTGTATATATATATATATATATATATACTTATACATATATATTTTTATGTTCTAGTCGCTCACGTATTTTCAATGTCAGGCAACAGTTAAGCTGTGAGGCCATAGAGTATATACCTCGCCCTATGCTTTTAGGTATTTATAGCGTGACTCTCGGCACTGCGGGTGGCGACTTGGATCACGCTACAGAGTTGGTCGCCGAGGCGCCACCCAGAGCAGTTAGCCAAAATCTTGATTCTCTGTTCACTACAATTGACCAAAATTTGGTATAAACTGCATGTTTACCGAAGAAATCCATGTATATAATTTTATACATTTACAAAAATTTAGCTGAAAAACAATTTTTTTATTTTTCCCCTGGGAATGCCCGCAATGAATACGGGTGTTCTCCACTTTTTTTTAAGAGAATCTTTATATTCAATTTCTAATTTTCAAACTGAAAAAGCAAAGATTGCAGTAAGCAATAATAATAATAATATTTTAAATCGATTCCAACAATACTTAAATTACTTTTCAGTCTTTATATACAGTCTATATATAGTATAAGCTTACTAAACATTTGGCAAACATTAAATAGCCAACACGTGTTTCAGTTATCGATCCATTATTTTCTTCTTTTTTTTTTGTGTTCATTTACATTATTCTTTTTATTCGCCCGCCGATTTTTCACCCATGGTCCAACCGTAGATTAATTATTCTATTGTTGCTTCCTATTGTGCACAAAAATTTGCCTTGTGTCAATTGAACAACACACTGACAAGTTAATTATCATTATTCCAACTAATCATTGTCACACAGACAGACCTCTCCCCTCCCCCTGCACTCAAACCTCCTGCCCCCAAACTGCATTGGGCAATTTGTGGGGCACTTAAATGAGAACTCGTAAAAAAAAAAAGCAGACGGAGAATCTGTTTTAGTTTTTCCATTTGCACAATTTATGCAACTGAGCGCGAGATATTAAATTCCGTTTTATTTTTGTAATTATTTAAACGTGTGTTTTGTTTACAATTACAAAAGCGAGTTGCGACTTTGTAAATGCAACGATTTAAAAACATTTTGTTCTCTTCCGACATCCATTTGATGTTGCTTGCATATTAAACATTGATTAATATGTAAAATATATATTGTGTATTTTATTATTTTCACACCCACTCACAACACACACACACACACACACACACATTCAGCTGATATACGCCTTATGGTCTCCGGGGTTGAATGAGCTCATCGATTCATATTAATCACGGTCAGCGACACGAAACAAAACCAAGAATAAATGAAACTGAGAGTTTCAGTAGAACAATAGAAAAAATATTGCTATAATAAAATAACTAACTCTTTACTATAAGTATAAATAAAAATAATAAAAAAAAATCTATTTGAAAGATTGCGTCATTTAAACTTTCAAGCTTAGGGCAACTCAAGCCTCATTCAATAAAATAATAACAATTTAAATTGGCAGCTTTATTTCAAATAGCTTCTATTCATTATATTGTTAGCCATAAAATATATTCATTAGCCACTATTGTAATTATTGTAATGCTTTGTAGTGAATGCTAAATAGTTGACATATTTTTTAGCGATATATATGTAAAAGCCTTAGTAATAAAAAGGTAGCTGTTGTTTCTTCCCCAACTAAAGCCCTGAAACTGAAAGGTTTGTTTTAGCCATTAGATCAGCTTTTGGGAACGCGTTGCGATTGCTTTGTTAGTCGACACTTTCATATTATTATTATTTGCTCGCAGCCAACAGAGGAGCGTCAGATTTCCAAACCCAAAAGGGAGCCCAGAAAAGGCCCAAAACAAAAAAAAAGACAAATTCACACTTTTACGAATGACTCAATTCACGGTTTGAGTCGCGAGGCGTGACTAAACCAGAAGTGCAGAAAATACGATAGAAGAACAATCAATTTGAATTATAATAGAAAATATTTTTAGATCCATTACAGATACTCTATACAGACATACATACACACACAAGCTTATTTACAAGTAGTGTGAACTGGTTTTAAATGCTTTCATTATTGGCCAAGTGAGTCGTAGCCCGATTCGTTTATTTGTCGCTCGCGCATTTGCGTAAATATTTACACAAATTGTCTGTAGGAAAAAGAAATATATATACTATATAATGATCAAGTAATGAGCCAACGAAAAATTTTATTAAAGTGCCCGCCAACTATGTGTAATTGTTATACCTCGTGCACATTAAGTGGTTGAAAAGGGGTATGCTTTAAATAAACCAGGTTAACAAAATTATTTTAAAATATATATACAAAGATGTACACACATTACGTATACAGGGTATCCTTAAGTTGTTCTCTCTTGCTAAGGTTATTAATAATTGTTACATATATGTAAGTTTACTTGTCATTTATATATATATTTATATACTTTTAGCCTTTTGTATTATAAAAATAATTGTTAAGTACATGAGCCCCCACTCAAAAATGTTGAGTGCAGTTGGCATTTGGCAAATGTGCAAAGTTGAAAGCCGCTTTAGTTGTGAAAAAGGCCAAAAGAGCGCATTTTATTTGCCAACAATTTCATATTACAGCAATTTGTGGAAAGGGTCTTGCGGGGGGGAGGCGGTTCAATGAACGCCACTGCGACAAAATGTGGCAAATGTGGCGGCAATCACGTTTTATGTGGCAATGTGGCAACATCAAGTGTTGCTGACAGAAATCTAATAGAGAAAGGCCAAGCGAAAAGTTTTCAGCTGTGAGCTAGATAAGAAAAGGTTTACAACCTAAATTAAAATATAAAAATATAAGAGTAAACTTTTTGACGAGATGAAAATTATGTTTACTACATTTATTCGCATCAAACTACAAAGTCCAAGAAACTGTTTAATCTCGACCTCTTAATCTAAGTTTAACTTTGTTAAATGTGCTGTCAGCATTCCAAGCAATCAATACACTTTACTGTAATGCTTTTTTTCCTTTGGAATGAAAAACTTAGTCTTTCCTCAACAGATAAGCTAACACTCAATAGGCCTCTCCGTGGAATCTAGTTGCTGATATGCCCTCATTCATTTTTATGATATTTGTATGTAGAGCAGCAACAATTTTTTACTCGACTTGGGCTGACTTTCTTATCAGCGACATACACAGAACGTGGCCACTCTATATAATAGACTGTTTGTGGGAGATAACTAAATCCTCTTCAGACAATTAATTTATTTACGTAAAAATTAACAAAAGCGCTGACGAAGTAGCTTTTCAGCAATGCTCTATTCAAATAATATAATGGCCTGGCATATCGGATTGGAAAAGCTATTTTCCCCATGCGCAAAAAAGCAATTAATAATTGTCAATTATTGTTAATTTCATTTGAAATGTAGACAATTTAATAATGAATTTCATTTAACTTGCTCGCGAATAAACTGACTGCGGATAATCTTTGGTATTTTCGGCATTTAAAAGTACTTTACGTAGGCAATTTAATTCATTAACATCATTTTAATTTGCTTTGTCAGCCGAAATATGTAACAAAAGATATTTTTCGTTTTTCTTTGATGAAAGCGCTGAACTTTGTTATTATAGCCGTGTCTATAAGTCTTTTCCTATAGGCCTCGTTTGGAGTAATAATATTGCACATCTTGTGGCGCCACAAATAAACTTATAATGATTTTGTAAAAAGCTTTCTTGCCACATTGTTCGTGTGAGTTTTTTATTGCACTTCTGCAAAAGGTTGCCCAATGATCAAAGTTAGTCTTGTGAAACTATTTAAGCAATTTGCGATATTTTCTTTGCTATATTTTCCAAATTAGGAAGCGTACAATAAACAGCAAGTAATAAAATAAAATTTTTGGTTAGTTTAACTTCAAAAATGCCCTTCACTACCCGATTAGATTTAGCTAGAGATCAAGATTAATGTTTTTAACTATTATTTCATATTTAGAAAAAATAAATAAATAAACATGTGCTTAAGGTATTTTTGCGGATCGTTTACAGTTTATGCGGCACGCTTTGCTTATCTTGCCAATAAACAAATAAATTGTATTGCCTCAATAATGCCCGGCCTATCTTATCTACCCCATAAACAATCCGTTAACTAGCAGATATTTCGATCCGTGGCAAATCAACAAATTTGACATTAAATATTTAGTATTTGACCCAGTTTTTTTCTATGTATTTTTAATATGTTTAAAGTAGTTGACCAAATTTGTTACTTTTAAACAAAGGCGCCCAAAATATCTAACCCAAAGTCAGGATGGGGCAGGGGGAGGGGCAGCTTTCAGTTTGGGGGGCTTGTGTCGTGTGTCGGCGGATTCCAATTATTTTTTAGGACCACTCCAAGTTGGACAGACCCGCGCATTGGCCAAATTCTTGCTTAGCCATAAATGTTGATGTGCGTTTTTTTTTTGTTTTTGTTTTGTTGAGGATGTGGCCTTTTGCATGCAAATTAGCGTTTAACACATTTCGAACCGGTTGCTGTTCATAATAATGACGATGACGATGGGTTCTACTTTTTTCTTTAGCTTGCGGCTCTCTTTTTACACATTTATATACAAATATATATGTGTATATTAATTTGTTTCTTTCGCTTAAATTTTGCCTATGTCGACACTTGACTCATTTTGTATACGCTAATAACTTTAATAAAGCAAAGCCTCGATTCGCTTGTGGTGTTGTGTTATGTTAGCTGAGCTATAATTACATTTCTTATCATGAAGTTGTTGCACAATACAACTGAAAAGTTCATCAGCCGCAGTTAAACAACAAATGCTTTTCTAAATTAACTTTAAAATTTAATAGTGCAAATGTAGCAGGTTTTTAAATTAAGTAGTAAAATTTTAATTATTAAAATAAATTGGTATTTTTTTATTGCTTATTGCAAGTCTAAAAATCAATGCAATCAACAAATGCATATTCTTAGAAATACAATAAAACAGGGCTCTTGATCTTTAGACCTTTGTTGTAAACGAATTCTATAGATACTTAAATTAATAACAAAAATAAGGACTATCTCAATTTTAAGATTGCTAACAAAATTCTTCTACCAAAGTCCACACCTTAAATCCTATAATTTTCTTAGCTCTATCCCTAATCTATTGCAAATTGACGCAATCATTTTTAGGCTACTTTTGCTATTTATTAAATGAAAGCCCAACTCACAAACTGGCAAACTTTTTCAATCATTTTCAAATACTATCAGGCCAGAGCTGAGGCTTATCTGGGTTGTGTACGGCAAATTAAATGCTATTACTTAGTTGCAAAGCTTTTAAGGCGTCTCTTGTCTTGATAGCCTGGGTGCGGTCAGTTGGCCTAACCCAAAAGGTCAACTCGGTCGCACTTATCTCCGCCAGTTCACCAAGCACCAGCTCCTAATTGTGCTGAAGACTTTTGTGTAATTAAAAAAGCTGAAAGCGAAAGTCGTTGAAAAGTCTCCAAATATAAATCCTTACACGTTATGTTTCGTGCTTGGCTGCAATCCAAGGACTTTGGCAGCTGGGGCTAAAAATGTGAATTGAATCAGTTGTAAAGCTAAGCAATTTTAGGTTCTTTTGCTTCACTAATTGAATTTTAATGCTTTGTCCCCAAGGTGATTTCGAAGGGCTTAATGCTTAAAAGTCTTCCTGTGCATTCTGCTTTTTTATCTTTTATTATTGTTTATTCCGCCCCCCTGTTGAGTCGTATTTTGTAACGACTTTAAGCTCTCAACTCAACTGATTTGTGTGTGTGGCATTTAATTTGCTGGCGTTGGCAAAAAGCGCCAGCGACCCCCACACGACCCATAAAACTAATCGAAATGTCTAAACAAGGGCACCACCAAACAGCAACAACAATAACAACAACAAGTACAGTCAGCAATAGCAACAAATTCTTCTCCTACCCTGCCTTCCTATTGAAATGTGTTTTCATTGTTTACTGTTTCGGTCTGATGAAAGCCCAGGCGTACAAACAAACGCTGACATGCAGCACACAACATTAGAACCTCCTAGTTTTCCACATACACGACTCCTTGTCTCTTCAACTTTCCCTCACCCTCCCCCTTCTCCACCTCCTGGTCACGCCTCAAAATGTTGCAACCGCTTGACGCAATTGTTTGTTTAGCTTTAAAAGTTGATTTGCCAATTGCATTAAAATATTTGTATATAAAAATCAACAAATTGAGGCTTTTCCAAAAACAAATTTGTAAAATGTAGTGATTTCCATATAAAAGGGGTTTATGCAAATTTAATCGTTTGTTTATTTGATTAACTGGTATGTATGAAGATATTAATATTTGTCCAGAAGTTCCACTTATTTTTAGTATAACAGTATATAGCTGTCTCTTAAGCAGCAGCATTTAAAATGATATACAACTGTAATACTCTTTATACACGAGATAAATTATCATTCTTGCTATTTTAGCTCTGTGATTTAAACAATTGTTTATTATTCTGTATAAGTAAACATTTCATTTACATTTGATATAAACAAATCAACAGTTCCCTAAAAATTCAACAAATTTCTATTGTGCAGTCAATTAATATATTTGCTATGCTATTAAAAAAATCTATTTGTATATCAGCACTTATGAAATTTGTACAACAATTAAATGTGACTATAGATTAGTTTATTTTATTTGCCAGTTAATATATAAACAAATATTTGACACGATAATATAACAGCTGTTGCTATTTGTATCTTATTATCGTTTATGTTAACAATTTATACAAAGTACTTGCTGCTACTTTGTATAACAGCTTGCAGTTACATTAAAGAACCCTTACGGCAAAAGTTTCAGCGACTTTTGAAAATCTTACCACAAATCTAAGATCAATCATACTTGAGCTCGTTGTTGCTTCGAGTTCAACGAGTTGGGTTTGTTGCCTTATCGGGGCCACATAATATAACCCATGTGGGGCGTTCTTCTATAAATATGTATGTGCTTACTGATTTATGGCATATCTGGCAGCAGCTCTGCCAAGCGTATCTGCGCCCATATGCAAATCGCTGGGCGCCCAAGTTTTTTGTTTTTCTTTTACTTTCAATCGGCAACAATTGCGACATTTCTTTCTTTCCATTTCATTTTGCGCATTTTTCTTTTTGTGGTCTTGTTGTGTGCTATCTGCTCTCTTCCGCTATCACTTATGGATGCTGTTGCTGAGCCGTAAATTGGAATGGCTTTTACCACCCAGTTGGCCACGCCTGCGACCATTGTGTTTGGTGTGTGTGTGTTGATTTGCAGCTTAGTTCCCTTTATGTCGAATGGACGACTATTAATTTACATTGAGTGTATAAAGCAATCTTTTGTGCGTTTTGTTTTATCTTCCATTTAGTTAATTTAGGAGTTGTCACTGTGTAATAGTTTGCGTAATCTTCTTGTAATCTTTATTCTGTAATCAGCTGTATAACAGTTTTTCTTTTTGTTTTTCTGTAGATTATTGATATCGATATTTATATTATTACAATGGTTACAAACGTTTCTAGCTAATAGAAAAAAAGAAAAATTAAAAATATAACAATATGTTTTCGTATAGCAAATTTTGGATATGTATAACAGTTGGTCAATTAATTAGTTTAAAGGCGTATATAGCACATTTGTTGCTTGAATTGATTTTAATTGTGGCAATATAAGTTTAAAGGTGTATAAAACAGCGTGTATAACAGTTTGTTTACAAGCGCGTATAACAGTTTTATTACCACGATTGCTTTTTTAAATCACGCAATATTTAAGCTTTTCTAACAGTTTTATGGCTTCAATACTTTCTCCGGTCTTAATATATGAGTTAACAAAACTGTATTACAGTGTTTTTAACACATCAATAGGTTTTATTAATGCCCAAATCACGGCAAGGTCATTTGAAAGGCTTGTGTGAAAAGCTACAGTAATGCATATAGCGAACGACCCAGTTTCGCATTCAATGGTCTCATCACAGGCCGGGTTATTCAATTCAAGGATAATTGCGAGGCTTTTGCGACGCCAGCTGCTCATCAGCCAAGGCGCTATTTACACAAATCTTGGCGGTCGCCGCTAAATAGGCGCATTCAATGCGGCCACACACATAAATTGTGCACAATTCCCGTGCTCATATTTTTGGGCCTAAGTGCCGCTTTGTAGGCGCCGTGCATTCAGTTTGGCGTGGAGGCCTCTTCGCACGGCGATGATGACATGAACTCAATTGGTTTGAGTGCCCAACTGCCAAGTCTAGCCTACTTCCAGGCAAATTAAATTGCTGCGAATGTGCGTGTGTGCGAGTGCGAGTGTGTGTGCGTGTGTGTGTGTGTGTGTGTTTGTGCTTGTGACCAAACAAAACGACACACACACACACTTGAGCAAACACTACATTAAAGCCGGCACAGTTTTAATTATATACACACACACACACACTAAAATGTCTGCAGACGGATATCCTTCACGGACATATGCGCAGGCAGGATGTGCCAGGGGCCAGGACTTGTACGCAAACCTAACAAATAAGCAAACATACAAATTGCCCAACAGAATGTGACTTCATTTGCCTAAGCGAATGCAAAGAGAACGCAAACGCAGCGAAAGGAAAAGGAAAATTTCTTAAATTTATTAATAAAAACTTCATCAGCATTAAGTGACATTTGAAAGCTTCATACACTGTAAAAATAGTTAAGTGTTGAAAAGAGAATCATTTTAATCTACATTAACTTAAAGATTATTTCTTTCTGTTAGTCAATTCTACTTACAGGGTATTTTCTAGTCAATGGGCTTAACTGTCAAAATTTCTCTCTCATTTTTGGCCAAACATGTTTTTCCTGCTGCGGCGGTTTCAGATCCTTCACTCAAATCGTTGCGGCTATTTACACAAATTGCCGCTGAAAATGCGCCTGCAAAGCACGGTGCGAATGCATGCGGCACGTGGCATGTGGCATGTGGCATGCGGCAAAAGTCGGAAGTCGGACAGAGCGGCGGGCATAGCTTAAATTGTTCGCATTTTATTTGGCACACTTCCTCCCTCCCAGTTGAGCCACTCAACCGAAATTTGAGGAGCGACCCTCGCAAAGCGTTTTTTTTTTTTTTCATTTTTATCGATTTTTTACGAGCTTTGCATACATATTTTACACACTGAAGTGTGCAAAATGAACTACCTTCAACTGCGTGTTTTTTTTATGTTGCCAATTTAAAAGTTGGCCAAACTATGGACACGACCAACATACCCTAACACTTTTTGTATAAAGGTTGTAAACTTCTGCTCTCTAAAACTTATTCCTATTTATTCCTAGTGCACTTGTGCCTCATTTTCTGTTTGCCATTTTAAATCAGCTTCAGCTTTTACAGTTTTCATATTCGTTCAGCTTCTGTGCCAAGTTATAAAAACTAAGCAAACAGTTCGCAAGGGGGGGAGGGGAAAGGGGGGAATTGCCATTTGTGTTGCTGTATTCGAGCTATGAGTGAAACGTTGACTTTGCAAATGTCAACAGTGCTGCAAATTGCTGTTGTTTTTTACGGGTTCGCGCTGCCAACGGCAACAAATTGGATTTGATTAAAACTGATACCAAATGTTGTCATAAAGTGAATAAAGTCAAGGTAAAATAGAAACGCTGCAGTTAAAATTGGTAACTGTTAAACGTTAAACTAAACTTAGTTGATTACTAAAGTTAATCAGACTGCTAAAATGATTATGCAGCTGTTATACATATGATATTTCAATTACTATTTTGATATACAACTGTTATATTCTAAAGCTAATCTTAAAAAGGTTATTAAGTTTTTCATTATATTTTCAAAGAAAAAAAAAAAGTTAAATTTTACTTAAAACTAACAAAGTTTAAAACAGACTTTTATTTTATATACAATAAACTTTTATAAATGACGTCATATATAGATAGTTTATCTTGAAACTTTTTATCATTACATACAAATAAACAAACAATCCTAAACTCATTTTAATCTGTTATATAAATCACAGCTTTCATGTAAATAATGATTCAAAATATGGAAATAAATTATGATTGCTGCAGTTTGCTTTTTAAAGCAATTATTTTACTTTCAATATGAACACAAAAACACTTTACTCATATTTATTATTTGATGCTTTATTATCTGGAATCTTAACTGTTATACAATTGTTTGCTTTGACTATATTTAACTGGTATACATTTGAAATGTATGCCTTTATTCTGACAAATTTTCGCTGTACACATAAAGGACCTTCCCTGAGCAGCAATCACAATCCCCAGAAACCATTTCGAGTGTAGTTTGCCCATTTAGCTCTGTTGCCAATTTGTGTGTGCGTTTGTGTATGTGTGTGTGTGTGGGTGGGTTGGGCGCCCCAAATTACAAACGCCATTAAATGGCAGAACGTGTAATTCAATTTCGCCCTGCA
This sequence comes from Drosophila lacertosa, assembly GCA_004143845.1. Taxonomy (NCBI): domain Eukaryota; kingdom Metazoa; phylum Arthropoda; class Insecta; order Diptera; family Drosophilidae; genus Drosophila; species Drosophila lacertosa. The sequence continues at coordinate 212,758 of SCDZ01000201.1, read as the reverse complement.
AGCATGCAAAAAAAAAAGTCAAGGAGGAGAGGAAATAACCAAACCGAAACACAACCAAAGCGACAACTAGATGCCAAAGTTGTTATCGCAGTAATGAAAAACGTTGTCTGCTTTTGGGCGCGCTTCATTTGCCTGTCCCGTAGCTGACATTTTCCGATGACGCGGCCAAAATGTGTGTGATTGTGTGTTTTTATCAACATATTATGGACTGTGACAGCAAGTTGAACGGTGCGCAGAGGCTTATCACAAATCAGGCCGAAACCATCCATTTAGAGCTTTTAATAGCACTTCCCATCGACACACAAACAAATCCACAAACAAATGCGTTTGGCTTGAGTTGTCTTTTTTTTTTTTAGCAGTTGTTGTTGCTGCTTTTGGTGGCTTGCCAAATGTTCAACACGTTCCAGTTCCATTGTTTGCAGGCCCTTTTGCCACAACGTGGCCAACAACACTTGCCGTCTGTCAGATTTATGACAGTTTCGCTTGACACCGAGCACGCTCTCAGCTTTGGCGCCAAGTTAAATATATATACATATATAAGCCCTTAAAGCACACAATCGATTTTGTAGACCAGCTAAGTATTTAGATATATTTTACCTACACACACACACTCACACACACACACATATTGGTGCATAAATCATAATTTCCCAAATGACTGTCAATTTAGAGCTGGGCATGTTTTGTTTAACACCCTGCAAGCAAATATGAAAATCATTAATCATGTTTATATACAAATACACGAGCCACAATTGACTTGATTTTAATATAAATTGCCCTTTTTTTAATCAAATCGAAATGGGTAATCAAACAATAATTTTCTAAGTAGGTAGTGGAATAAAAGAATATATATAATTTTTATTAAATGTTTGAGTTTCTGCTGTGGAACTCTATTTAATATAAAAATGTTTATTATTTTTTTAGCGAAATATTATTAATAAAAAGATGTTTGGGGGCTAGAGAGAAAGGCTGAGGTCCTGCTGAATTCTGTCCTGTTCTGTTAGTGACACAAAATCGAACAGTTCCAATATATCTTCCCTGACCACAAGAACGATGTTTATTTAGCTTCAATCGGGGTTACATTCTCTCATAATCAATGCCAATTAAAATGCCATTTAGCAAATGCCCAAGCCTAATACAATATTGACCCTCTGCAGGTTCTCCAGCCGCTACGAGCTTCCACTGCTGGTGCAGAGCGTCGTCATGAATGTCACCATGTTCCTAATGATACACCTCTGCGTGAAGGTGAAACGCATGAACGCCAATACACGAGACCACGGCCTGCGGGGTAAGTTCTCGATTAAATGGCATGAAAACAAAAATAAATAAAACACAACTTTGCTTTTAGGCGACGAGCTGCACCTGCCAAAAGTGTTGACGGACACGGACACCGGCGCCTCCGTATCCACGGATGGAGGGGTGCTGAAGCGTGCACGTTCCCGGCATTATTTGAATGGTAAGTCAAGACATAGAAAGTTTTTTTAGAGCTGCACTTCGTGACGGCGACTATCCGTTCCACCAACTTGGTTAATGCGCTGAACCTAAAAGCCAGTACATCAGGTTTATGGCCAAGTATAACACGCCCAGATCCTGAACCAGAGCCAGCTCCAATTTCAATTTCTATTTGCTATTTTTATGGTGCTTCCTTGGAGCTCGTTATCTTCACGCGCCATTTGCAGTATTCTAGGCTGTTCCTTATCAATCTGCCCTCGCGCCCCAGGCAACACAATAAAACTGGGCTAGCAGGCGGAAACGTGGCCCGTAAATTGATCAATGAACAGGCGGCACAGCCAAACGTGGGCAGAACACTGGGCTAATTATAGAGGCACGCCTCGGGCTTCTCCATTAGCTTGGTGTAAAGTGTATTTTTATGTTTACAGCGCTCGAAAGCAGGCAGAAATAATGGGGATTGATTTAAAAATATGTTGGCAATTTAAAAGCGGCAGTTAAACAATGTATAACAGTTTTGTTCGCTTAACTCTAATTAAATGTTTATAAATAACAGTGTTTTAAATAGTCCCAATGTGTTTATATTGTCATATAGAGCTTTCTTATAAACTTATAATTCTTTAAATTGTATAACAGTTTTGTATAACAGTTTCAATGTCAGAGAAATAGGCGTAAAGATGATATAAATACGAGCTTAAGCCCATATTAGAATAAATCTATATTCCTGCAGCTGGATTTGTATAACAGTTTCAATCAAGTTTAATAATTTCCATTACTGTATAACAGTTTTTATGACAATTGCTATTTTGTGTACATTTCCATGCCACTTTTAAATATTAACAATGCATTGTAAAAATTTAGAGTAGATGTATAACAGTTTGCTTTTTATAACAGTTTCAGATTTATATTTGTACATTTCAGTTAAGATGTTGTATAAGCTTTTTACACTATTCTAGTTAACATACTCAAACTACTCACTTGTATAACAGTGCTTTGTCTAATAATATAAACAATTTTAGATCTGGACTTCAAATACTTTTGGAACTGGACGGACTTTCAATCATATTTGGATATGATGCTCGTCGTCTGGGCCGTCGGGGCTGCCATCACATATCTAATGCTGCCCGTTCACTGGTTCATGGAATCGATGGGCTTCGTGGCCGTCTTCACAGAGGCTATGTTGGGTAAGTTATGTCCAGATAGATAAACGAGATCACAACTAAATCGAATCTCTTTTGATTAACAGGTGCACCGCAGTTTCTGCGCAACTTTAAGAATAAATCAACATATGGTATGAGCATACACATGGTGATTATGTGGACGCTCGGTGATATGTTCAAGACTGGTTACTTTATCGCTAGAAACGCACCGTCGCAGTTCTGGATTTGTGGCACGCTGCAGGTGAGCATTAACCAACCATAAAACATATATTTAAGATAGGCCAAATATCAATTTATTCATAATAAAATAAATTCAATTTTTAGGAAATTTCAATTAAATTCGCACAAAACGTGATTGAATTCAACAATAAGATTTTTAAATGCATAATTCAATTATAATAATCTATTATTGTATTATAAACATTTGCCGTCGCAGTTTCCCAAAATTTCTATCGCACTTTGTACTTTCACGTCACGTTTGATTGCTCTTTTCAGCCAGACGTTCAATCAGCCAATTGTTTGCGATTTTCAAGAGGCCATAAAAATGTTTTTAATGGCCACAAAGTTCAAAGAATGCATTATGTATTATATAATATATAGAAAATGGTATAGAACATTTTAAATGGTGTTCATTTATTCTGATATAGATAGGATCAAAAACTGTTGTGTAAGAAATATTGCATTATAATTCAAACAGTTTAATTATTTATTTAACGAAGTATAACATTTATCTTTGAGGAGGTTAAGATAAATGCGTTTAAAATCTGTTTTTCCTAAACAAAACTTTATGTTCGACTGAAGGTTTTTTTATAAGGCTATTATAAATTATTATAGGGTAGCTTAAGTTTATTGTTTATTATTACAATTCATAGTTACATATAGTTAGAAAGGTTTATTTGACTAAATATTAAGATTCCAAATCTGTCCCTAACTAATACTCCCTCCTCCCTTTCTATGTGATACAGGTCAGCCTGGACATTGCCATCCTGCTGCAGGTGTGGATCTATCGCAACAATACGAAGCCGCGCGATCTGCGACGCGGCGATTAGCAGTTTGCCCCCGAAGAACAACAACAGCAGCAACAACTACAGCAACATCAACAGCAATCACAGCAGCAACAGCAGCAGCAGCAGCAGCAACCGCATCAGGAGCTGCGCATTTCGCATTCCGAGGAGCGGCAACTCTCGCTGCCCATCACCATCAGCAGCAGCGGCGACGATCATCTGCTGACCGCGCGCGCCGACGACGAACACTTCAAGGCGCTCGACTTTGGCCAGTGCCACGACAATCGCGCCTTTCAGTATCATCACCACCACAACAACAACAACAACAACAATCGGTTGCTGCCACGTCCCGGCGGCAGCGGTAAAAGTCAGAGCAAGGACAACAGCAGCAATGCAAATGCTGCAAATGCGGTCGCCGTTGCACTTGACGCCCTCGAGGTTGTTATCGTGCACACGCCCACGTCGCGGGTTATCAACGGGCCGCCCGTGAAGGGGCGTGGCTGCTGCTGCCAGCATCGCCGGAAGCGGCACAACGCGACGCAGACGCCGGCGGAGCGCAGCTGCTGCTGTGCGTCGGGCAGCCATTGCCATTGCCATGTGACGACGACGCATCATCATCATTGCCATCATCACTGCCACCATCATCATCACTACCGCAACAGCAACACCAACACCAACAGCAACAACAGGCGCCGCCAGCGGCAACATCGCCAACAGCAGCAACACCAACAGCAGCAGCAGCAACAGCAGCAACCGATGCACGCCAAGCGCAGTCCGCTTCCAGCCAGCAAGGGCAACAATCACAAGTCTTCCGTGGACTCGAGCCTGGAGCCGCAACGGCGTCAGCTGCACTCGGCCATGATTGCGATCGAGATCGATGCGGCGACCGTGACGGAGAACAACAGCAGCACGGCCACCTCCAACTTTCCGTACAAGGTGGCCAGCGAGGGCGGCGGCGCGCCCATGAACCTGACGCCGCTCAGCGAACAGCATCGTCAGCGGCGACGCGGCTCCCTCAACTCCAACACCACCATCGAGACGGACGAGCTGTCACGCGACGAGGACGACGAGGAGGACAGCGATGATGACGATGTGCATTTGGGCATTCAGCCCGAGGACGAGGAGCATCTGACGGCCGCAACGACCATGCAGCAACGCGCCAGTAGCTCCAGCAGCAGCACGGCACGCGCCTTCGCCGGCGCCGCGCCGCCACGCAACGAGTGCGTGCGGATTAAGCGCAAGAGATTTGTGCCGGATGCCATGCAGGATTACTGCAGCAGCTGCTCGCGCTGTTCCAGCTGCAGCTGCGACCAGGCGCGTACTAGCTCGTGCTCGAGCCTGGACGAGGACATGGCCATTGAGCTGACTGTGGCAGCCGACTGTCATCGCTGCATGGCCGCCGAGCAGCAGACGCCAGCGGATGGCAGCAGACGCAGCAGCCTGAAAAGCTTTTGTTCCTGCCACACGAACAGCTGCTGCTGCGACGACTATGCGGGCGATGCAGATGAGGATGAGAACGACGACGACGACGACGACGACGACGATGATGAGACGACGGGACAGCGGGAATCGTACTGCACGGCAGCGGATCACACGATTGTCAGCACGCCCACACAGGACGAGGCGCACAGCAGCACCTTGACGCCGCTCAGCACGCAGGAGCACACGATGCGCAGCGACTTGGCCGACGAGGATCAAGCGCTGGACGCCATCACCGATGCGGACGCCTCGTCGCTGAGCCAATCGGCCGAATACTTTTCGCTCGCCTCCACCGTGGCTGGCCAAGATCAGCCAGCAGCAGCAACAGCAGGTGCCGCCGCCAAAGAGGAGCTGCCCAAATGCAGCAACAGCAGCGGCCGCAGCAACAACTGCAAGCCCTGGAGCAAGCATATTCGGCTTAAGCAGAACTCCTCACCACTGGACTCGCATTTATGACGAAGCGTCTCGCTGGTCGCCTGGCCAGCCATCGATGTCAACGCCCTGCTGCAGCAGACCATCCGCAAGGCCGCCGTGCTGCCAGATTCGCCCGTCAAGCGTCGCACGCTGCGACCAGCAGCAACTGTTGCTGCCGCTGCTGCTGCGACTCCTGCTGCGCCCGGCAGCAATGACAGCTCCACCGCCACGTTAACGCCCAGCGTTGTCAGCGTGGCTGTGGCCAAGCAGTTGACCGCGGTCAGCACGCGCAACGGCATCACAAATACAACAACAACAACAACAACAATGGGCACGTTGTCAACGCGACGCAGCGCGAAATTTGTAACAACAGGCGGCGAAGCTTTTGGCTGCTGCGATCCGCTGCAGCGACGCTCCACGGAGATCATACTTTAACTTTACCTCTGCTTGGCTGTGTAGGAAACAGTGAGAGAGAGAGAGAAAATACAATTCTTGGAATTTCATGTGCAAACAACAAAAAAGAAAGTTTGCTGTTAATAATGTTGTTATTCGGGGGTTGCCCTTAAACTAAATAGATGTAGAGAGAACCCAATGTAAATTATTTGATTTGTGAGCCTCTAGCAAATTATTTATAACTTTTATATATATATATCTATATTAAATATGTGTGTGTAATATTAGTTTAAGTCGGACTACGTGAATTTAATGCCTCGGCTGGAGAGTGTCCGCAGCATTTGTCCAGAGCCTATCATAGTAATTAGCTGAACAGACAGACATATCCACAACAACAAATTGCTTTGTCGGACTCGCTCTTCCAATTTGCTGTGGCAACGAGACCTTGTTTCAATAATTTCGTACAATTTATTAGTCAATTCCCTCTTAGCGAATTAAGTCGAAGCATGCATAATTATTGTAAAAATTCAAATAAACAAATCAACCAACGTTAATCTCGATCTTAAAGCAGTACAGAAAATACATTGTATATTTTATGATTTTCTAGCAGAATTTATTAGCTAAGGCTTTAAAATAAAACCAAAAACGACAAACGAATTTATTATTTTCTTTCTTTTTATTTTCATTCACAAATTGGCACATTTCTTAAGTCTAGCTCACCAAATATTATATTTTGTAATTCATAAGCTTAACTATATAGTAGAGTAAATATATACCAGAAGAGAAAAGAATAGTAATAATCATATAAATAACAAAACGCAGCCAAATATCTTCCTTGCAATGTTGAGATTCCGTTAAAAAAGAGAAAAACAAAAGAAATGAAATGAAAATGCTACACACAATTTATTAACCAAATATCTAATTTATTTTTAAGCTAAACTATGCGTCAAGTGCTTGAAAATATTTTAAAAATATTACAAAACTAAGTTTAACTAACAAAACGAAAAACTTATAGCTCCTTGAGTAAAACCAATGTGTTTAAAAATTTTGCCTAAGAATTTGTTGATTAGTGCGTAGACGATGTCTTGTTTGCATATAACAAAACAAAAATATACATAAATATTGTATCGATTATTATGCTAAGCTATTGAGTATCCAAATCATGAGTTGCCTGTTACAGGATAAAAAATAACGATTTGTTGACCACCTTGTCGAAGAGTTTTTCTTTCAAAATAAATCCAATTGTAACGAATTACTTATAACCAATACTCGTAATCATAATTATACACAACTGTTCAACTATACAATCTATGTCTAAATTGTGCGCATTTCAATGTGGAAAGATTCTACGTATATTATATATATTCTACTTAAAAATCCAAATAATATATATACATCTATATATAGTATATATTCGTAATAATAAGTACATAATACAAAGCAATATTTGCATACAACTTGAATTAAATGAATTATTACAATTATTAATGCGCAATTCACTTTCTTCTTCACAAATTGGTAACAAAATTTTTCTGTAATAGATCAAATAAAATAATTATGAGCAAGTATTTATTTGGCGGTCAAAATTTAAAATGCTTGGTATTTTTAGTATATCAATGATACCACAGGCTGGCAGAGTTGTCAGCATTTCGCAGTATGTATATTAGCGAGCTATGTTAACCGATTCAAAGCAAATGTTTTTATCCATGGAATTAATGAAAAACCCAAAAAGCAAATGTTGATTTAAAAAATATATATCACATTTACCTATTTTTGAATGGCAACTTTGTTGCTTAGTTGTTTAACAGAGATCCAAAGCAGCATCAATGCATTCCCCAACACTTGTCCGTCCAGCTTAACAGCTGTTGCTGTATTCGACATATCGATATATCGATAAGCGTTTAACATTAAGAAAACAAAGCATCTGCTGGCGTTAACATTAATGGGTCGTGTGTCGCTCGAAGTCAAAACAAGAAATTTCAAGCCCTTCGTCTGGTGTTTTTTTGCGTGCGAGTTGCAGCAGCGTTCTGCTAGCGGTTACATTCGTTTAACTACCAATTATTAGGGCAAAAATACGCGGCATTAGTTGTAAAGTGAACAACAAACATTTGATTAATTTTGCGCACAAACGTAAATAAGAATTCCGCAACAGAAGGCAAATAGTGAACACAAAACCTCTTGGCTGATAAGAACGCTTTGACAGAGTAGTAGAGAAAAATTGCAATTGAGCTCTTGGTAAGTATTACACAGCCAGCCCTAAAAATAAATCTCTAAATGTGTGTGTGTGTGTGTGTGTATTACGTATTTGTGCGAGTGTGCGTGAGAGTGCCGTTATCTATCCCTTTGTTTACTGCTCTGCTCTTTTGGGTCGGAACTGTAGCAATTGTCAGCATCAATTAGCCTACTATGAGCTTTTGACCCCCCCAAACAAGTGACAGCATCAAGTCTTTATTAAATTTTATTATTATTTTCAATATTCAATACAAGTCCAACACTTGCCTCATTTCTATTTCTTTCTACCCTCTACCTGCGCCATTGTTGTCATTCACAGTCATTTGTGTGTGTGTATTTCTGTGTTTCTGTGTGTTTGTCTTTTGCACTGCACTTTAGCTTTTGACATTGCTTTTGGCAGCGCTTTAAAAGCTGCAGCATGTTGTGCAGGGGAGCGCGCAGAGGGTGGCATGGTTATAGTATGGTCGTTTATTCAATGTCAGCTATTCAATGAACTTGATACTGAAAATTTGAGTGGGTTTTGTGCACACTCAAGGCTAACGTCCAGGGACAAGGCTACAAAGATGTCAGCTAGCACCGCAGTTATCTTCAATATTTTACCAATCAATTAAAATCCTAAATCTGAATGCACAGATAGAACGACTTCAAAGATTTCGAAGTATAAGGAACTCGAAATGTAAACAGAATCTAACGTTGTATCGTTTAGTGTCCATTGAACGGGTTAATTTACTTCAACTAGTGAATTTACTTAACGAAAGTTGTAATTGGTCAGTTATTTAGTTAAGTTCGTAAACGACGCAATTTGCCGCGCATTGTCCTCTTTCTTGATTCTACATCAAAAACTTTCGCAATTTTTTGATTTTAATTTTTTTGTACTTTTTTCGGAAAAAACACTGTACTCTTCCCTGGTGAAATTTCACAAAAAATTTTTTTGAAAAATTTAGAATCCTCCGATTTTATTTTTAATCGATTGCTGGTATCAAAATTAGTATAAAAATCCACTTTAAAAGTATTTCTGAGGGGGTAAATTTTTTTGTCAAAAATCATGCGAAATCTGAGGAAAAAAAGGCATGTAAACTTCCCAAATCCATACAAAGTACTCCTCAAGGACTTAAAATTCCAATAACTTTGCCAAAACTAAACCGATTTTAATGTTTGATACCATTTTGATCATGATTTGTCCTCTTTCTTGATTCTACATCTAAAACTTTCGCAATTTTTTGATTTTAATTTTTTTTGACTTTTTTCGGAAAAAACACTGTACTCCCCCCTTGTGAAATTTCGAAAAAAAAAAATTTGAAAAATTTAGAATCGAGCGATTTTATTTTTAATCGATTGCTGGTATCAAAATTAGTATAAAAATCAACTTTAAAAGCATTTCTGAGGGGGTCAATTTTTTTGTCAAAAATCATGCGAAAAATTGAAAAAAAAAATGGTTTGTAAACTTCCCAAATCCCTATAAAGTACTCCTCCCGGATTTCAGACTTCAATAACTTTGCCAAAACTAAACCGATTTTCATGTTTGATACCATTTTGATCATGATTCGTCATTTTCCTTGATTCTACATTTAAAGTTTTCTTATTTTTTCGACTTTTATTTTTTTCGCCTTTTTTTTAAAAAAAGTGCAAGTTTCCTAATTTAGTTCTTATATTTTTTTTTATTCTTTTGATTGATATTTTTTTTTAATTAAAAAAAACTATAGTTCTTAGCTAGGTTAATATATAGTGTCACTTTAAAATTATTAAATATAAATGAATATATTATGAATGTTTTATATTTAGTTAATATGCAACAATTAATTAGAGAAATCATTTTGTTTTACGTATATAACCTAAGCTGCTTTTCGCTTTCCATTCAAAATGTATAATTTTGTCACAAAGTCAAAAGCACACCCCAAAAAAAATGATACGCTTTACAAATGCTCCCCACACACACACACACACACACACAGACACACAGGCATTAGCGACTTAATCAACAAAAGTACTAATTGCATAGAAGACTCACTGACATTGATGTCTGCCCTTAACCGGCATATCCAGCACCATTGCCACCTCCATGTTCACATCTACTTCGAATTTCATTTGCGCTTATGTGCAATGAGGTTGGCGTTGGCGTTAGATCTACCTGTGCCCGCGCTGATGCTAAGCTGTCTGTCTGCCTGTAGAGGGAAGCGACCCTGTTCTTCCTTACCATCCTCCGTCGCCTCCATCTATGTGAGGCAGTCACATGGCCGTGGGGCCAGTTGGCGCACAACTTCATTAACGCAAAGTAAACACACGCATGCAGTTGGTGCTGCCAGCAAAGTGTTTGATGTTGTTGCTCTTGTTGTTGTTGTTGTTGTTGTTTGCCAGTTTAAAGTTACATTTTCGACAGCAGCAAAAGTGCAGACAAGCTATATCTATACCCTGCCTGTGTGTGTGTGTTTGCGATTCACTTAGACGCAGTTTAAAGCAAATGAAATTGCGCATACGCCGCGTGTTGCGGCAAGATCTTTGGCATCTTTTAAATGCATGCAAATTAACATGATTTAAATAATTAAATATAATTTGATATGCTCTTGCGGCCTCGCTATTGTCATTGTTTCTGTTCCCGTTCCCGTTCATATTGCTGCCACATTTATGAGACTCAGCGAGAGTCCATTAACAAAACATAACGATGTGTCATGTGACTCATAACGAGCGCCAAAAGCCACACACACACACGCACACACTGACACTCACACACACAAAGCATTGGCAGACCGCAAAAGCGGCACTTGCTATCTGTTTTTATTTTTCTGTTTTCTTTTGGCTGTTTTTCATATTTATGAGTCTCGACGAATGTGTGTGTGCCTTTTAACAAGCCTAACGAACTGCCAAATTACGCGAAATAGCATTAAAAATTTAAATTTCGTTCGTGCCTCGTCAAAAGCGTAAGCGCTCAAAAGTAGGCAACAAAAACAAGCGCGTGTGCCGCGCTCCTAAATGGCCATACAACTTTTGTTGTCCCTGCTCACGTTGTTGTTCCACTTCTCGAAATAAATCACTTTGCTAACGGTACAACAAAAGTGCTGGTAAATAATACCAAAACCAACAACAAAGCAGATTGGAATATGGTATAAGGTCTTAGGACTTTTTCATTTAGCTACATGCTGAACTTGCTGAATCCTGACTGAAGAAGAATTACTTTTTTAATGCTCTTAAGTTCTAAGAACGAAATAAACAAGTTTATTTTAAGCATAATAGAAAGCATATTTCAAAAGCAAGAAGTACAAACGAAGCAACGATTTATTAACTTTTGTTTTAAGCAATGAAAATAGAATTCATTGAAAATAATAAAATTGATAAGTGTTATAAAAGAGGGTTTTTAATTAAGATTGAAAGGTACTTGCCTGCTAATCGGCATACAATACAATGAAAAAGATATCTCTTAGCACAAGTCTTTGTTCGTTTAACGAAACTTTTATTTCATAAAATTGTAAATCAGTTTTCTGCAGGACCTGCCAGGAAGCCAGGCTCCTGGTGCATGGCTGGGCCCATATGACAAGAGTCAATTGTGAAATGAAAAATAGCTTGATAACCGCATGTTAAATCAAGTCCCCTCTGCCCCACCTTCACTCGCTGTTTATCGTCAAGGCGTAGGCAACACACAATTGCACAATATTTCCGGTAAGGTAATAAATAAATTGCATACGTAATTAAAATTGACGACTGTGCAGGCCTCCGGTTCGGGCTTGGACTGCAGCCGGCAGGAGTCTATGGCAATTGTTACAGCAATTACAGCAACAACAATGGGCCCATAAAGAAGAGGAAGAAGCAGACGAAGCAGAAGCATAGCAAGAAGCAGCAAGAACAAAAGTTTTCCGACTTGACTTGTGCTTCCTTTTAACGTCAACCAGTTGCCAGTTGCTGCTGTTGGCAGCTCTTTGTTTTTTCTCCTTTTCGTTTTCGTTTTCTTATACAAGTTGCATGTGAAACATGGATGTGGCTATCAGGACTGAAAAGGGGGAGGGGAGGACGGTGGCTGGTATATGAAGGTAAGCACTGTAAACTTGTCTGCCTGCCTGCTGTTTGTTTTTAATTTTATATCGTTGGTTTGTCTTTGGGGGTACGCCCCGCTTGTTGAGCTATTTGCATGACAAAAGCTCAACAGGAGCTGCCCACTGTGGTGTGTCCTTTGGTCTAGGCAACACCTATTCGATTGTTCCCTGTGCCCGGTGCGCCATTGTTTTCCGCAAGTCACGCAACTCGTGTTCCCAACAAGAACCTTTCATGCTCATAACTAGCCCATAACTTGATTTCTTCACAACTTAACGAACAACAACAACAACAACAACAACGAGCATTGGGCGCCCTTTTCTGTTAATTCATTTACAGTTTGGCATTAAGGTTTGATTAGAGTGAAGAATGGACTGTTAATTGGCCTTAGGCCTTGCTTAAATTATACTTTAATGAACGATTTATTTTAATAAAAGTAAAAGTCAACGCATAATTAGTACTGATTAACTGTTTTGTGATATGGGTGCATTTTTAATAAGAATGAGTTGACAACCCTGTCATTTACATAGCTCTATCAAAGTTAACAGCTGTTAAGGTTTACAGGAATGAGTAGAGAGCTCGCAATAACATAAATTGTTAACATTAGGTAAGTAGTAGTTAGAAGAGTTAAAAGACTTTAATTACAGATTTTTATATATACTCAAATGAACATTAGGACTAACTTGTTTGCATGTAATTGCAGTGAAAAGCATTTTTTATTTACAAGTAAATTAAACATGTTTTTTTGGTGCAGCGACTCAACATTGACAGAAGCTTTAAGCCAAGAAAAGGTATAGGAGGCATTTGTGTTGTCGCCGTTGTTGCGGTTGTTATTGTTGTTGCTGGCGCTGCTGCTGCCATCATGCGAGCTATTAAAAAATCAAAACAAGTTAACAGTAACCAACTAGTAGCAGGCGAGCCGGAAACCGGAAGTGAGAACAGGGCGCTGCCGCAAGTTTGCGGTGGGGTCCGCGTGCGGCGTGTGCAGGAAGTGAACAACGCAGCAGCAGCAGCAGCAGCAACAACAACGATTGTTGTTGTTCTTTTTCCATTGTTGCTGCTGTTGTTCTTGTCGCTGTGTGGCTGTGTTGCATAAAAGCCATGCTTTGTGGCGCTGAAGCGCCAGCGAGCGGCTCGCGATAAAGTTGGCAACACGTTAACAAGTTTTAGCTGTCTGTATGTGTGTGTGCCAGTCTGTCTCTGTGTGTGTGCTGACATTTGTGACCCATGTAGTCCAATGTCAGAGCTGTTAGAGCTGACCCCTTGTTTGGACCTTAACAAACGAGGGTCATTTGCAACGGCCTCGACAGCGTCTCCTTCTTCCTCCTTCCCCTCCCCCCTTCCGCACGCTGCCACGGGCGGCAAATAATCGACAGCGTTTTCGGTCACAATTCGTGGCTTTAACTTGCCACACGGCGCTAGGCAGCGTTTCATGAAGCTGCCAACTTAACGGACAACCAGAAAGCCCCCGGCTAATACAGCAACAACTCGATCTATCTTGCTCTCTCTCTCTCTCTCTCTCTATCTCTCTCGCTTCCCCTTTCGGCAGTCAGAAAGCTACGCTTTGGTATTATAATGCCATTAGCTTTGCCAGAATTTAGCGCTCCACATTTTCGCAGTGACAATTTATGCATAATGAGCTCAGACCTACATGCAAACACACACACACACACACACACACACACTCAAACTCACACACACACACATGCAACTGGCCAGAGGCTGTGGAATACCCAGCAAACATTTTGCTTGAAACATCAGTTCAACTATTATGAATCTGAATACCCTCGATATTATCCAGGGAACTGTGAAAACATTTTATAATTTAAATAATGAGAAAGTGTTGTAAAATAAAATCAAGCTTTAAATAATTCTAATAAAATGTAAAATATATAAAAATAAATCAACATACTTTTTGTATAAAATATAAAAATATTTAGAAATCTAAGGAAAGTTTTGACTGATTATTTATCAATAAATATGATAAAGTACTATTATATAATATATTATATTTGCTCACTTTTAGTTGAATATTATTTAAGCAATAGTTTCTTGTAGAACACAAAATTTGTTTACTGGGCTATTTTGGTTGCCAAAATGAGATTGTTTATGACAGCGGCTGCACCCGCTGGGTAACTAACTCCGTGCAACGGCAACTAGCTTTGGCTCTGCTGCATGTGGCACTGGCTGTGGCAGTGGCAGTGGCAGTGGCAGTGGCACTGACGACAGCAAGTGGCAAGTACGGGTATTTGGCAGTCATAGACGTCAACTACTCGTAAGCTAGCCGGCCATAATACCACTAAATATCTTCATATACATGAGAGAGAAAGAGCGTGTGGTAGAGTGAGAAGGGGGGAGGGGTATTTGTCTAGGGTTGCCATGGCAGGTGAAATTTCTTGGAAACACCGCACAGCAGCAACAGCAGCTGAAGACTGAGACACTGTTGGTAACTGGAGCTGAGACTCCGACTGCTTGATGACTTGCATTGCAATCCTTTACGAGTGTGTGTGTGTGTGTGTGTTGTGTGTGTTTGCACTCTTCTTGACTTTGGCCTCACATACACACACACACAAACAGAAATGTGTAAACGTCAGCGTAAAATTTTTGCTATTTACCCTGGCTTGGCTGGGTTTTTGTGAGTTGGCTTCGCACTGGCGAAATTTATGACACCGCACACAGAATTTTGTATATTTGCACTGGGCAAATTAATTTCGCCTTGCTGTATTTGCGTTCTGTTGCGGTAGGCAACGCCCGAAAAACAAATGGCAAATAGCAATGGCAAGTGAATATATTCATACAAGCGTTTGGTTAATTAAAAATTTTCATCAAATTATTTGAACTGCTGACACAACGAACCCAGCGCCGGCTATAACTTTTTACAGCCCCAGGCTAGTTATAGTTATGGCTGTTATTTAAACATTTTGTTGGTCTGCATTTGCAACATATAGTAAATCAAAAAAGTTGCTGTTGCTACACCAACAAACTTGTATTAAAAAAAACGAGCTCCAGTTTAGTTTTCGCAATTGACTTTAAATAAATATGAAATAAAGCACGCTAGAGTATAAGAACTCGATTGCACTAAAAAATATATGTTGCCATTAATTTTTATTTAAGCAGCACTTGAAGCTGACGCAAACAGAACAACAATAAATCAAGTATACAAAAAAAAAAAAAAACTGTTTCAAATGTTTACAAAAATGAACAAAGGCACGTTTTGGATTTGAAGTTACGCTATTGTCAAGTGTGGTGAGGGATTTTATAAAGTGCATTGTTTAGTGGAGTGCCAAAAGGTCAACTCTTGCTCTTCAGCAAATGGAGTCGTTCTATTTTTTTTCTCAACTTTTTTAGGCGTGCAAACTAAAATGCAACTTTATACAGATAGCACACATTGTATGTGTGTGTGTGTGTGTGTGTGTGTTTGTGTCTGGAGTGTAGGCAAAACTTTGACATTTGCATTTGTCACAGTCGGTGGCAAAAGTTTTCAGCTTAAATTCCTGCATGCATTTCAACACGCAATTGGCATGTGACAGTCAAAATGTTTGCGCAAGATGAGACAGTCAACACACACACACACACATACACAAACACAAACACACACACACTCATCGAATGTTTGATATATCAATTTGAAAAGTTTGACTTAGTTTCCCTCACTCGAGCGTTTCGATTAAAGTTTTCCATGCGGCAGATTAAAAACTTTTGTGCCCAGCTCAACTTTTTGTGTGCCAAAACCAATAAAAAAAAGAAAACATTTTTGCATTCTCCGCATTACTTGGCAACATCCTGAGTAGGTTCAATATGCATTTGGCTTTTTGGCATTGTCGCACTTTTTGTTTTGGCCAAGTGGGCCATGGGCGGCAGCTAAGTGAATAACTTTAAATATCAATTGGTAGAGAGAAATAAAAGATTTAATAATGTTAGGTTTATACATACATATACAAATAATAAAATAAATACCAGCAGTAAATAAAATCGGGCAAATCAGGCATGTTCATTCATGCGTGTTTACTTATCTCCAAGTAGAGTATTATTATTGTTATTATTATAACTGTTCTTTTTTAACCATTACCCAGACAATGTGCTGTAAGTTGCGTGTGTGCCGTAAATTAGCGTTTCATTAAAAAACAGGTAAAATTTGTTCGCAATGTTGTCGTCGTTGGTTCGTGTCCATATCCGTGTCCATGTCCGGCCAAAGCAGAGCTAAACTAAAAATGGTAAAAGAACGTAAAAATGGAAAAAGCTAACCGTAAATTAGTTGCATTACTTGATTAGAGCTGCACAAATGCTATTATTAAAATTCAATTTCCTTTACGTGCGCAGCGCGTTTGCGTGTCTAATCGAATTTAACAAGTTTTCCATTTGCATTTATCACGTGTCCGGCCCCAAAAACCAAATTAATGAAACTCCGTCGTAAGTGCAAATTCCGGCGTGCAATTTGTCGTGCTCCCTTTGGTGGAGCGTGCTTATTTTTGTATCCTTAGATTTAATTGCTTTCGATGTAACTTGCAGGAAAATCTAGTATTTTAAGCTTACTTCGATGACTTAAACAAAAACGATAACGATAGCAAGTTATCGGCAGTCTAGTGCTTAAAATTCCTATTGAGAACTGTTCGACTCGCCTGAATGCTGTCCACAGCTGATTTATCAGTCAATCTAAAATAAACCCAGATTTTTAAAATTCATAAAAAAGTAAACCTTGTGACGACCAAATTTTTTTCAGATTTGTGTGCCTCGAACTAAACAAAAGCACAAGGTAAGCGAATCCTTTTGGGTAGCGCGCATTTGACCGAAGTAATTCACAGATAAGATAAGAAAAGCACAGCATCAAGATGTCAGACCGCAAGGCAGTTATTAAGAACGCGGATATGAGCGAGGAGATGCAGCAGGACTCGGTGGACTGTGCCACACAGGCACTCGAGAAGTACAACATCGAGAAGGACATTGCTGCCTACATCAAGAAGGAGTTCGACAAGAAGTACAACCCAACCTGGCATTGCATTGTCGGACGCAACTTTGGGTCGTACGTGACCCACGAGACGCGCCACTTCATCTACTTCTATTTGGGGCAGGTGGCCATATTGCTCTTTAAGAGCGGCTAACGTGCCACCTGCAGGGGCAGCACTAGAAATGTTCTTATTGTGGATAATAAGGACGATATGGGCCAGGGATTCTGAATTTCTGAATTTTAACATGTTCGGGATGAAGCAGATGTTTCTTACATTTACATTTACTTTTCTCAATCAGTTTCCTATAAAGCAAAATTTCATAGAATTCTGTGCTTATTTTAATAAAAATTAGTTGTTAATATTTATACATTTTGCTTATTTATTGAAACAGTCATTATGAAATATCGAAAGGTCGATTAATAGTAATCGGTTCCAAAGTCGATATTTAAATTCAATTGTGTTTTGCAACACTAGACAAATTTCAGAGGCCTTGTCATATATTTTGTGAAAATTGTCAGTAAATTAAATTAGTGAAATTGTTTTGTGCGTATGTCTCCAGTACACTTGAATCGCCTGGGAGCAGTTACATTGATTTAACAGTCAAATTTGAACTAATGCCTGCTTATTTTTAAAAATTAGAAATTTTGTGACTAAATTATCCGATATCGGTGTTCGTTGGATATTCTGATAGTCGAAACGACCACAATGTAAGTTCTCTCTCTCCCCCAGCCAGCTAATCATTTGCTCCTAATGCGTATCATACCCCGCAGTACTGGAGATACGTAGCAAGCTTTAGCGCCAAGATGTCAGATCGCAAGGCAGTCATCAAAAATGCGGATATGAGCGAGGAGATGCAGCAGGATGCTGTCGACTGCGCTACCCAAGCCCTGGAGAAGTACAACATCGAGAAGGACATTGCTGCCTACATCAAGAAGGAGTTCGACAAAAAGTACAACCCAACCTGGCATTGCATTGTCGGACGCAACTTCGGCTCGTACGTGACTCACGAGACGCGCCACTTCATCTACTTCTATTTGGGGCAGGTGGCCATATTGCTCTTCAAGAGCGGCTAATCGCCTTCCTCCTTACACACACTCACACACACTACTGTCAAGTGGCAGTTGCAGTTTGACTTTGTTGTTATAGCCCCACCCACTCGCACTCCCTCTCTGCACCCACAACAAGTATACACACACACACACACTCGCGCTGAACTCTGATTTGAAATGGCACACTGTTGATATCTTCTATCATTTAACACTAAGAACAATTGAAGAGTATGGAATGGCAAGACACATAAACCGATCGAAACTCCCGAACAACTGATAAATGCAATCATATTTCAACAACAAAAAATTACATTACTACAAGTTTCGTGTTTGCACACATTTCGACAATTATTAAATCAATTACATCAGTTCAAAAGTTAGTTATTATTTGATTGTTAGTCAGAGATCGTAAATTGTTGAAAAACCAAAGGGTTTATGAATAATCTAGCAACGCTTTTATATATAAAAAAAAAACAGAGCTGATAATGCGAGAGTAGAAAGGGTATTCCATTTATGTATTATATATTTCTTAGTTTTATTTGATATTTTTTTGTTGACAGAGAGAAACTAGTTCCCGCTTTTGTGTGGAGTATTAAGAGTATTAAATGTTCAGTCTCAAGAAAAAAGCTTTATTCATGTGGGTTTCAGATGCTTGTGGTTTATTTATAAAAAAAACTTGCTGATACGGCCTGTAAATGTTAATTTGCGAGTCGGCGAACTGAAGAAATGAATTTAGTTGGATTTTGCCTATCAGCAGTTAAGCTTAAGCGAAAGAAGCACAAGAATGTTTAAAACAAGCTTTTTGCTACTCGTCGGAAGTTTGACCTTGGTCATGTTTCCTCTCATCCAAGGACACAGCGAAATTAGCAGCCCTGAACAACAGTTGAGATTAAACGAGGAAAATATTGAAAAGGACGAAGCGAAACTGCTGGATATTGAAGCTAAGATAAAGCGAATTTTTAAAAAAATTCTACCTAATCGACCTGAGTTCAGCTCAGCAGTAATCGAGAAGTCCAATATGCCCGAACAGATGCAAAAAGATGTGTTGGACACAGTGAAGAATCAGACAAGCTGGAATAACAAGTGGGAATTCTCCAAGAAAATAAGGAACGCATTCAGAAGGATTTACTCGCAAAACAAATGGCAGTGTATTGTGGGTCGTCAAATTGCGTTTAGTGCCTATGAAAATGTCGATGTATATGCGACAATAAGATTGGGAAACTGGCAGATCGTAGTCTATAATCTTTATCGAAAGCGAAACAAAAGGACAACGAGATCACATTTAATGCAATAACAACAGCTTTAAAGTGAAAATGAAATTAGTGAAATGTGTTTGTTTTAAATGAATATTTATGGCAGTTATGCCTTTTGTATAAAGTAGTTAAAGTAATTAATTTGTGTCATAGAGTTGAATATATAATATGTATTAAAGAATGTTTTTATATACGAAAAAAGCTCATCAATATAAACAATAAAAATCTCAGAAAACATAGTTAAAGATTGTCACAGCTTTTGCACAGATTTAAAGCAGTATATCCTTTAGTGGAGCATGCTTGCTCACTTTTTTTTTGCATACACTCATCCATCAAGTCCTTTGAGTTAATCTTTGTGTATCGAACTGCATCATAAGGTAAACAATGCACGCCTGCTGTTATTGTTGTGCGAGTGTGTGTGTGCGTGTGTGGGTGTGTGTGTTAACACCTGACCGTGGCAAATAAAAATGGCTTAATTAAGTTAATTAAAATATTGTTGCTGCTGGACGTGGCACGTTGCACGCGGCTCGCATTTATGTGCCTTTATTATCTGGGCGATTGGCAATTTTCGGACAGCAGGACCTTTGCCACTGAGCGGCCCAAAGGACGCGTAATTATGCCGCCGCACGTACACCAAGCCGCAGCAACGGAGGCTGTTTCGAGAGCAGAGCCAATAGAGCCAACAATACTATTAATAAAGTTGGAAATATGTGAAAGTGTGTCTGTGTGTGTGTGTGTGTGCTTGATAAATACTCGCAATGGAAATGTTTGCCAGCGGCCAAACATATGCAAATTGCTGGGAATGTCCTTTGAGCCGCTTTCACAGTTGGACGACTTTTGGCCTGCTGCACTCGATATGTGATGCATGCGATGAATTCAATTCAATTCAATTGCTGTCCAGCTCCGTCCGGGCACAGACAGCGTCTCATGCATATTTCATGCGGCGCTTAAACACAGTCGACTGTCGACCGTCGACTGTCGACGGTGGAAATACTCGCCGCGCTTAACAAAATCCTTTGCGCCAATAAACATTTAAGTGCCACGCACGCACAGGACTCGCAATCAGGTTTATGACCGCTCGTCCGTGCTTTATTAATATTTTTACGTTGTCAATTTATGGTAATTTTTTATGTTCTAACATTAAAAACAACCCATAGCAGCCCAAGCTATACTCGAGTCTGCAAGCCACCCCCCCCCCCCCCCCCCCTGCAGGCCATTCCTTTGGACAGATTGGGACCCTTCGAATGCTCTTTCGCTTCTGACCCCAGGCCAGTAAACTCCTCGTCGGTTCACCCAGTCTGAGGTGGCTTCAACAGCCACGCCAGCTTCAGCAGCTTCAGCAGCTGTTCCGTTAGCTCCACTTGGAGTTGTCTCCCCTCTCGAGCTGAATGAGCGCAACAAAGTTGAGTTGAGTCTGCGCACAACTCGCGCCCTCTCTCGGCGAGTAGCCCGATGGCAGCGAGTGCCAAAGGACTCGCCCATTCAATATTTCAAAGGTTTTCGAACATACGAGGAATTCAAAAATTGTTCAGCTTACAAATGAGTTCCAACTTTTTAATCAGCTCTATTTTTAAATGGCAACAATCTGGGGATTTAAAGGAAAGCCCTAATAATCTTTTAGTATACATACTGATATATATAATTTAAACTGAACATATAATTATTATTTTATATATATTTTTTTTTATTTTTTTCGGTTGTTTATTTTATTTTTAAATATTTTAAAAAGTGAGTATAGATCAGCTGAAAGCTTGCAAACTTCATTAGGCCAAGCTGAAGTAGCAAAAGAAAAAAAAAAGTGGTCATGAACTACAGTTAAACTCCGTTTTAAAGGGATGCAATTTGATGGGCAATTTCCATACGGGAAATCGCATGCGATTCGAGCAATTTCCACGCACACACACACACACAAACACACAAAAGGAGCAACCGAAACTTTTTGGTCTTTTTGAGCTGTGTGTGCTGGGTCAAACAGAATGCCAACTTTTATAAATTACAGTCAGCAGCACTGACCTCAATATAAAATTACACAACATGACTTGAATAAACACTCGCACACACACTCGCACACACGCTGAGAGACAGAGTGCAAAAAACGAGAACAATTGCAAGTGCCATAGATACGAGCGTAATTGCATTTTACTTTGTTGCATTTGGCCAGGCAAAAAGCTAGAAAGCCAAAGTCAACCGACCAACCACACACACACACACACATATATATACACACACGCACACTTGCACATGTATGCGCTTTTTGCCATTTTATTATTATTATTATTATTTTTACTATATATTTTTTTTGTTGCTGTTAATTTGTAACTGTAAAAAGCAACAAACGCCAAGCCGGTCAGCTGCAAGCCAAACGTAGGGAAAGAGGGTCGGGGGCAGGGACGGGGACGGGGACGGGGTTTTCAACAGGGCCAAAGTCAACACTGCGACTAGTTTTATCAGCGAGCGAACGCAGAACGAGTGAGAGACAATGACAAAAGCAAAAACAAAAAAAAAAAAAACTTAATGAAACATAAACAAGACACAGGCTGAGGGCGAAACCCGGCGCTGGCAAAAACCACACACATAAAAAACCTTGCTAAAAAAAATAGTAATAATCTAAACAAGAAAATTCTCATTTCTTGCGCAATTTAACATAACAAAAAAAAAAGATATGCATTACAAATAATTGTCAAGTTGAACGAAACGAAGATAATACACTCTTTGTGGAAACTTTTAATAAGTATATATATAAAATATTAAAAGTTAAATAATAAAACTTTAATTAATTATTTACCAAAGCCACATATAGATCTTAAAAAGAAACACAAAGTCAGACGAAAGTTTTAGCAGCTATGGCTAAAAAAAAACCATTAGCTTGAGTTTTAAAAAAAAAAAAATAAAATGTTGATTGAACTTTATTTAAATGTTAACTTAGATTTGACTTAATAGAAATTTTTATTTTTCGTCTTGTAAAAATATTTATTCCTGTAAAGTTATTAACTCTAAAGTAATATTTAACTGATTTTTTAATTCATGCATATTGAAAATATATTCTCATATATCCAAAGTAAATAGAGTAATTCCACTGCCATGAACCACTAGATTATCGCACTACACCAACAATAATAATCGCCCGACAGGGCGTGCTGGGTAGGGGGAGGGAAGGGGCTGCTTTTGGAGTTTGCTCAACTGAGCCGGAAACTGGCATCGCTTTCGGCGTGATGAATGGAGCCAAACGTTGGCCCAGCGAACCCGCAGAGGGGGCGTCAATTTTTCATTTGCCTTCCTCCACATCCACATCCACACATAGAGGAATCTGTCCGATTTTGAAAATGTGTATCTTGCTCTCGATTGTTGCTGACCAATGTTGGAGTTCATCTTCTCGTCTTGGACTTGGATTTGGTTTTGGTTTTGGTTTTTGTTTCTTGTCTGTCAACTTTGCTTTAAACAATTGTTCGCAGAGCTTTTGTTTGGTTTCGGCTAACACGTTCAAAGGGAATATTAACTTAGATTTGGCCAAGAAGAAGATTTCAGCAAACATTTACATGAAATAAAATAAAATCTTTAGTCATTTTTTTATAACATAGTATTTTGCAATTCCCATTTACTGTGATATGACAGGGTATTTATATATCAGGCAGTCCATTTATCTGTGTGGTTTTTGTCATGTTTTTGTTACTTTTCGGTTTGTTTTATTGTTTCTTTTGATAAATTGTGCGCCTTTCGTTCTGACACATGTCAGCATTTGTCTGCCCATTGTGCAAGCACTCGTAATAATAATACAGAGGCTGTCCTTTATGCGCTCCTCCTCCCGATTCCAATTGTCTAGGCTGCCAAGCAAAGGTTAACGCTCTTTTTTTAAGATTTA
This sequence comes from Drosophila lacertosa, assembly GCA_004143845.1. Taxonomy (NCBI): domain Eukaryota; kingdom Metazoa; phylum Arthropoda; class Insecta; order Diptera; family Drosophilidae; genus Drosophila; species Drosophila lacertosa. The sequence goes on along the minus strand of SCDZ01000201.1, from coordinate 189,500 downwards.
AGCGCAGAAGAATATTAAAACTTACGCTCAGGTATTTTAAAGTTACCCAAATGAAGTGGGAAACCAATAAATATTGAAACTATAAATATATATAAATAACTATATCAGATATCGGGGTGATCTTTGGTTTTGTTGGGATGCAGTCAACTATGCGCTGTCATTGCAGACTGTGTCACTTGAACTGACAGCGCTGGGTTGCAGTTGGCATCAGATACTTGGCAGGACAACAGGACAACAGGACACCAGGACACAGGACACGCAGGGATCACATGTGCTGTGTGGCTGATGTCTCTGCGTCAGCCATGTCAGCGTCACTTTATGCGCCTGACAGCGTCAACAATTTTATTTACTTAATTTGGCTTTAGTTTGTCATTTATTTACTTGCTTGCCACAACAGCCTGGCGTGGCACTCGTGCTGTCTCGCTCGCACGCGCCTGCCACCTTATCGCCCATCTCAGGGGCGGCTCATGTGCGTCTCCTAATGTCTGTTGTTGTCACTTTGACGCTTGACGTTGTTTCATTTATTGTTGTTGTTGTCGCTTTGTGCCCCTGTTTACACTAACAAGGGGTAGTTGTGACAACAACAAGTTGTTTGCTCAGGGAGATATTTTGGCTAGCCCTTTAAAAGTTACCTACTTTTTATAAGACATTCAACAACAGACTAAATATACTAAATATTTATTTATATATTTCTTCAGTGTATTCGATATTCGCTTTTACAGATTTTTCTTAGTTTTTCTGCTTTCTTTTTTTTTGATTTTTTGTGACACTTTTTGCTGCCCGCACTTTATTGCATATCGTTGTCATTGTTGTCCTTGTTGTGATTGTTTTTGTTGTTATCCTCTTGTTTGCCGGCACGTGCTTTTGCATTTTTTATGAAAATTTAGAGCCTGATGTTGTTGTTGTTGTATTTGCTACACTTGCGCGCACTTAAATTAAATATTTATTTCAATCATTAAGGCCAAATGGAAATGCGTTCAGGTGGGATCGACAAAATCAGTGCTGATAAAAAGTGAGAGAGACAGCCTGTGAGTGAGACAGAGAGAGAGAGAGAGAAGTTGCACTAACATTTGTCATTACACATTAATAGCGCACCATTAATCTTTTCGTGAGCTGTTGGCCAAATGAATGCTGCTACCAAGGGCCAAGTCCCGTTAATTAATGTATGCCATTTAGCCGGAAAATTGCAGGGGTGCACATACACAGCCCGTGTGTGTTTGTGTGTGTGTATGTGTGTGTGCCCATCATAATGAGCGCCAATTTAGTGTCCTTGTGTGTGTGTGTGTGTGTCGTTGTCGCCACCGCAAACAAGCAAAGGCCAAAGCCGCAGCCAAACCCCCAAACTGAACTCTGTCTCCCTCTTGCTCTCTGTTGCCATCCCGCTCGCACTGCCCAGCAGGTATGCTTGATTAATGCTTTATAACAGGACACAGTACACACACACACACAGCCAAACAAAACAAGGATATTGCTGCCTATACGGATGCTGACCGCCCCAGCTGACGGCCTGTCGTCCTTTCGCCCGCTGGGTCCTTGCATTTAAACATTAATTTAGTGGAATGCGACAAAGGACTATGAAAGCTTTTCAGCGTCGTCGCCGACACATGTTAATCCCGTCGTTGTCGCTACCACAACAACTCACATCCCCGTTCGAATTCGCATTCATATTCACGTTAACATTCACATTCACATTTACATTCACATTTACATTCATTTCAACTCACGCCGCATCAATTTGAGCAGCTTAATTTTTGGGGATTACGTTGTAAACTAAATCGGGAAAATTGCTGAAGAAATTCATAGATAAAATTTGTTGGGGGTTAATTAAACAAAATAAATATTTTAAATATAAATATAAATATTATATTTATATAAATGTATATAACTTACTTTACTTTTTTTAAATACCATAAATTGTGTCAGAGTTAAGAGATAAGAGAATGTTTGAAGCTAGTTTGCCTTGACACGTAGTTTATATTTGGCTTTGGTTGGATTCCAGAAATTCTTTGAAATTTTAGAGTACTGTTTTTGGCCCCGCCCACCACATGTGCAATAGAAAGTGCCCCCTGAGCGCACCGCCGCCCTGCTGCCTGCGCTGCTGTCCGCCCTGCGACAATCCCAGCGCCTGCTGTCCGCCCGCTTGCTGTGCACCCTGCACATCCTGCTGCATATTTGATCTGGAGAGCGCAGTCTTTGGTTGGACAAAAGCCTAAAAAATATCTATATCCTTTCCATACTAAGCCTTTCTCTTTGCAGACACTCGTCACATTTATCAGCGCGCCTGTCGCGAGCTGCTGGCCAGCTATGACAAGACGCTGCCCGACGAGGTCCTGATGCGCTGCGGACCGATGGAGACGCACGAGATGGCGCAGCTGATCTGCCGGAAGTGCCAGCTGCCCGTGCTGTGGGAGAACTTCCTGGTGCAGCTGAACGAGCACACCTGCGAGCTGATCGGCACGCCGCCGCTAATGGAGGGCGTCGAGCGGCTGGTCTGCCATCTGCGGGAGAACTGCATCGGGCTGGCGCTGATCACGTCCAGCACGCGTTCGATGTTCTGCAAGAAGATACGCGGCCGCGAGGAGTTCTTCCAGAACTTCCATTATGTGCTCTGCGCCGACGACTACAATCGGCCCAAGCCGGAGCCCGATTGCTACTTGATTGCGATGAGCCTGCTCTGCGATCCGCCCTGTGTCGAGTGCTGTCTGGCCTTTGATGGCACCACCAAGGGCGTCCAGGCGGCCAGGGATGCGCATCTGCGCGTGATCATGCTGCCCGATCCCGAGCTGCCCTGCTGCTGGTCCGAGCTGGCCACGGAACGGCTCGAGACCCTGATCGATTTCGATCCAACCGAATACGGCATGCCCTATTTGGAGCCTTTGCCGGAGCCATCGCCCGAGCCGAGTCCTCGCGGCAGCGCGGACGATCAGCCAGCCAAGGAGAAAACGGAGGAGGAGATCGTGACCAGCGGACAGGACGAAGAGGAGGCTCCGCGTGCCAGCGACAACGAGGAGCCGCCCCCGGAGCCAGCCTAGATTTGATTCTTTCTCGCGCGAAATTCGTTAAAGCAACTTTAGTGATAAATATTTGATACTTTTGCATGCATTTATGAATAAACCAATCTCATTTGTTTTGATATATAAACAATATCTACTCTAGCCAAATATACTTGATAACAATTTTCAATTTCCCAAGTTCACCTTTTGTCGTTTTAAACAAACAATAAATCAGATTTAATTGCTCAAGCAAATGCAAGCAAAGCATTTTAATGACTGTCTGTTTGTCTGTCTGCCAAAAGTCAATTGTTGACAATTTAATTATTCAGCATATTGCGCATACGCCGTGTGTGGCCGCCCAACTTGCAACTGGCAACTGGCAACTGGCAACTGGCAACTTTTGCTGGCAACAACAAAAACAACAACGACTCTATCCTAACTTATAATTACTTAATGTTCCAACCAGACTGCCGACAGCTGCCATCCAATCCAATCCACAGCCTCAATCTCAATCTCTTCCTCTATGTCTCATAACCGCGCATAAAAGTAAACTGAATAAACCTTTTAACTCTTTAGACTGCGTCTGGTTTTTTATTTTTTATTTTTTTTGCGATTCGCCTCCCACTTCCGTTTTGCCTAATGAACGAACGCCACAGGAAGCACTCAAGGGCAGCTAAATAAAAGAGTAGACGTCAAAATAATATGAAAAAACGTATTATTATTAAAAGGAAAGTGCACAGAAGTGAGAAATAATCAGAGAAAGAAGTTTTTCATTTCTTAATTTAATTAAAGATTAAATTAGCGCCTAGAGAGCTCTGTTATGCATTTAAAATTCGCGTTTACAAATAGTAAAAAAAAGAGTTTAAAACTTTTCAATTGGCTTGATAACTTTTAGTAAAAAAAAATACTTCTGAATTTTGCAACTAGCCAAATGTGAATCTCTCGCAATTATCAAAGGGCGGCAGGCCAAAGAGTTCGGGCTGAAATTCCTTAGCGCTGCGCAGCACCAACGTGGCCAGCCTGGTGATCTCGGCCGGAATACGCGGATCGGGTATCATCACCACCTGCATGCCCGCGGCCACCGCCGCCTGCACGCCGGCGGGCGAGTCCTCGATGACCAAACAGCATTCGGGCCGCACCCTTGGCCTAAAGCGCGATGCGGCCAGCAGAAAGATGTCCGGCGACGGCTTGCTGCGCGCCAGTTGGGGATCGTCGCCGCAGACAATCGTGCGAAAGACGGGCATCAGGTTGTAGTGTGGACGCGCCTTGCGCTGGAAGGCCTCGTGGGAGGAGGATGTGGCGACGGCCATCTGCACCCGATGATCGTAGAGATGCAGCAGCAGATCCTTGATGCCGGGCATCAGCGGTATGTCGATCGACAGGCGTTGCACCTCGTGCTCGTACTTGATCTGGAACTCCTTGGGCGTCAGCGGCAAGTTCAACTCTTTGACCACCGTCGCGCTCAGCTCGGATGCCGCCTTGCCCATGTTATGCATTTTCAGCTCATACGTGTAGACCTTGCCATAGGGCGCTATCACATTTTGAGCCGCCCTCATGTACATGTCCTCAGAATCTGCAGCATATGCATACAAAACAACTGAAAGGACGAAGGACCGCGTTTACTTTACCCATTAAGGTGCCATCGTTGTCGAAGATGACGTGTGTCACTTTATGGAAGCATCGCGGCTGTGGGGGCATCATTGACGGCATCTTCTTCTTTCTGCTACCTAACTGCGGTTTTGGCCTAAAACATATTCCAAACAAAAATTTTAAAAGATTTCTATAAATAAGTTTAAAAGTATCTACAATGAAGTGAGAAGCTTCTACGACTAAAAGTTGAATTTAGTTTAATTCTTCATTCTTAAATCTCTGTTTGCAATCGCAACTTTACTTTCTATACAGTTATAGTCCTTTTAACTATAACGAAAATAGTTACTTTATTCATTATCGTGCAATTAGAGCCCAGCTGACGTTGAGCAAGATCACGTTAATTTCATTATGCAAGCCAAGGGAAATGTTTGAAAAGAAAATGCTTCACATGCATTTTAATTAAACTATTTTCGACTTTTGTGCAACGTGCAATTTAAAATAGTTTGGCGAACTTGCCACGCAGTTGCAAGGTGTTTGCTGCAGCTGTCAATTTAGTGGCGCCTCCGGAGAGCTGCCCTTTTTTTGTATGCCTTCTCCTGTCTTAGCCTTCGAGTTAGCCCGATGCATGCCACGTTCGAGCTGCGCGGGCGTTTTGTGCCACTTGCAGCCTGTCGCATGTTGTTACAAACTTGCGTAATTGATTAAGCAGTTGGCAAGCGTGCCACAAGACGCTCAGCTCAGCTCAGCTCTGCTCTGCTCAGCTGTGGCAGCGACAAACTTCGTCACAGACAGCACGTGCGGCACGTCGACAGCCGTTTTTCGGAGGTCTCCGCTAAACGGGGCAGCAACTTTCACATGGCTTTCATTTTGGCTAATGGAACTGAAACCGTTATGAGTATCTTTGTGAGTGAATAATTTTGTTCAAATATGGCATCTAAAGGATACCCCTTTAAAGTCTAAGTAACTCTGGAAAGATTCTAAGAAAGAAATGGAGGAACAGGGCTAAAGCTGCTTACCATTAAAAAAAGTTCTATTAACTTAAAAACTTGCCCAACTTTGTTGGCTGTACAAAAACGGCTAAGCTCGGAATGATTTGCGTATTTATTTTTTTTGGGGCAAGCGTCGCGACAACCAGTCAATAAAACGGCTTTAATTAATCGGAAGCACTGCGTCAGCTGTTGCCACAAAAACAAGGCAACAAAGTGGGCGCTGAGCATTTGAATGCAGCGACGAGTTGTGCGCATAAATTATGCAGCCAGCCATTTGGGCCAAGCATTTATGGCCACGTTTTTTGGCCACAACGGAATTGGACGGGGGGCCACCACGGCGAACGGCCGACTGGCCAGCAACAATATGTTGTAAACGTTTAATTTGAGCGCGTCTCTAATCGCTGTCCTGGCAACGTGCAACGTGTGGCAGCCACCCAGTCCACAGTCTGCCTCGCCAGCAAACCCAACCAGGTCGCTTGTAATTGCGTTCATTGAATTGTTAACTGGATTCGTTGTCTACGGCTAGCCGCTGCCCGTTGGCCGCAACCGCAACTTGCAGCGGCGACGGCGACGGCGACGGCGGCAGCGGGAAAACGGCTAAAAGCCGTTGTTATCCTTGTGGTTGTTGCGGCTCTTCCTGTCCGTCTGTCTGTCTGTCTGGGTGTGTGTGTGTCCCTTGAGTTGATTTGGCTGTGCAGCGGGCCAGGACGCATTGGGATTTGGCTTTGGCTTTGGCTCTGCCAAAATCCCGGTCAATGCACATCAAACTTTTGGCTCGCTCTGCATTTGGCATTTATTGGTATTGTTCCAATTAAAGTTCGACTAGCCTCATAAAATATGCAAACACGTAAAAGTTGCACAGTTCGATTTGGCTGCCACAGGACATTAACGCTTAACGGTCAATGCTTTCCACTGCAGCATCCCATAAAAGGTAATAAAACTGAAGGAACAGCATTTCCAGTGCTGCTCGAGAGTAGAAATAAAACTTCTTCTTGTGGCTGAATAAGCTTGGCTATATGGAAAGGAGGTTGACTTAAAGTAAATGCAAGCCTTTTTTTTAGGGTATCCTTTGCTTTAACTTTCAACGAAGTTTAGCCTAAGAACCCTTTGAAATGACTCTATAAAAAGGTGATTCTTTAGTTGAACTATCTGCAGACAGCGTCTATTTCATCTCATTATTGTGAATAGCCCACATTTTTGGCCTTGTCCCAAGGCAAATCGCACTTGCCGTTGCTGAGTGTTTTTTGCACTCAATAAATATTGTCTGACCGCAGACTATCATCCATCGCTCATCGAGGTCGCACACATCCTTGTCGAGTCATCACGCACGGCCGCAGACGTCTCCTGGGCGCCCCGAGGCGCATGTTGAGCGATTTCCCAACGGTGGCAACCAGTTCCAGTTCCAGTTTCAGTTCCAACTTCAACTTCAGCTCCATCTCAATTTCAGTTGAGTCAAAAATGCAAGGGCCCACAACAAAGTACAAAAAGCATGGCACAAAGTCCAATTTGTTTGTAATGGCATTTACTTTGTTTACAAAATAAATTTTGTATGCATAGCGAGTAGTTGGTCCCTCCAAGCGAATTCTCTCTCCCTCTCTCTTTGTCTGTCTCTGTCGCTGTGTGCAGTCGCGGTAAGGCGACTACAAGTTGGCTAAAAAAGGGAGCACGAATAAAATAGATGGATAGGATGCATATAGTAGAAATTCTAAAATCGCTGTACCATAAAATTTGCCCATTGGGCGTTTGGGTTTTTATGTTGTTATGCTGCTCAAGGCAAGGACGATTCTCTTGCCTTTTCGCTGTTTAATTTCGCAATTGTCCTTTTCGACAAACGGAATCGGAGTCGGAGTCGGAGTCGGAGTCGGAGTTGGAGTCGGGAGTTATCTATTCCGGTCATGGCTGTTGCGGTTTGTGATTTATGTTTGTTTATGTTGTTCAACATTTGTTTTATTTACCGCACATGCTAAAATAATAATAAAAAACGAGCCCCAACCAAAACAAATAAGCCGCTTAGAGACAACAGCTGCAGGTACTAACTTGGTCAAAACAGAATATATATATATAAATGCTGTTTACGTTCGAGTCTGGCTTTGTTTTGCGTTAGTTGGACCACAACTCAGCCAAGTCTTTGTATTCGCAATTAAACAAATATATATATTTAAGAACTATTATTAGTTTAAGGCCTTCGCATAAACGTAGAACAAGTAACAAAAGATTTTTATCTTAAATCAGCTTTAGCAACCAGTTTGGTTTTCGCCAAGTTCATAGAACTGATTCATTGTGCACACAAATTAATCCAAACTGGTTTTTAATTTAATTTTTTACTATGAAGTACTCAACAGTCATGAATTCCATTATAATTTGTTATTTAAAGAACCAAAGGTTTTTATTAAGGCTGGTCAGTAACAAAGACAAATTCTAATGAATCATTTAAATACAAATCAGCTCTTTCTTTAGATCACTCTAAAATAAGCTCAAATGGGTCTGATTTGTAGGACAAACCTTTTAAAACATTTAAATCAATCAAATCAAATAGAAAAAGCTTAAAGCTGAAAAATATAAATTTGATTAATCATTTTTATGCTTTAGTTCAGCTTAATCGATTGAAGTGTATCAAATTTTAAGGCATGTTTTAAATAGGTTGTCCCAGATTCTTCTAGAGAAGAAGCTGCTCTGCAACTGGGGTTAAATATTATCAGCGAACTAACAACAATTAATAGATTTACTTAATTTTTAAAAATGATCATAATTTTCAATTTAATTTGTTAAATTTATTTTTTGAAAATTGCATTCATAATTATTATTTAATTGGACAGCTCTTCTGCTGAACATATTTCAATTTGTCTACCTTAATGCCCGAGGCGATGGCCAGTTGCTGAGCCTCGTAAACAACCTCCTCGCTTGGCAATTGGTCCCGTGTATAGATTCCAGCCCACTCTAGAAAATGCCGAGTTATAGACGATTATTATAGACGATTAAGGAAACTCGATCTTACGGAAGTGGAAAATCTTATGGGACTCCAGGCACATGTACTCTATGGAATATGATTCATAGTCCGTATCAAGCACATAGATTTGCACGCCTTGAGGAAACTCTGCATAGAAGAAAGCATTATCATCTGCCTTCAGATTCTGCAGTAGCTACTCACTTGTATTAGCTGCCAATGTGAACGCTCCAGCCCTGGAATCGACGTTGGTAATATCCCGTTTGAACATTTTTAGCGTATCCGTGCTGTGTGCCAGGTCAGAAAAACATTTGCGAACCTTAACTTTGATTAGATTTGATTGCTTTGAACTTACCCCTTGCTGACCTCCGACTTTCTAGCCACAAATTTGCCATCGGGCGTCTTATCGAACCTGACCTTCCTGCAGTCGTTCACCGAACCAACAATCGGAGGATACATCGAGTACGTATACCACGTTCCCACGTAACGGTCCATATCGAAGTCACTGACGGCCGTAATATTGTCGCAGGGGCCCTTGAAGACCATCCAGGCCCGGCCACAAAACATCTGCATAAATATGCACGTGCTGCTGAGTAGAATATTATTTAGCAATTTCCTCTTAGTATTTTCCTAAATATATATACGTACACGAAAACCAGCAGCTTTAACATGTTGAAGAGTCGCGACTGCAAACTGATTGAGAAAAAAAAGAAACTTTGCAGCTGTCTTAAATGAAATTAGTTTTAATTTTAGCTTTACAAATTGATTCGGTACACAAAACTTGTAAAAAAACATATAGTATAAAATACAGAAAGGTGTACAGAAAGTTAAAAATTCAAATGATTATTTCATTAAACATTAATATAATTTAATAAAAAAATTAAAATAGATAAAAAAAATATATATAATGTAAGTGTATACAAAATAAAAATATTTGTATTTTATTTTTTAATATAAACATAATTCTACACATTATATATAAATATTTAAATATTATTTATATTTATATAAAATATGCAAAGATATTTAAAATTATATAAAATATGTAAATATATTTAAATATATTTAATATAAATATCAAATACATATTTAAAATTTTGCAAAATATATTTAATATTTTATTTACCTAAATAATCACATTTTGTATAAATTTCGTCTCAAACATGCATTAATAGCATATTATTTATTATATAAGAACGTATATACAATATAGAAAATGAACTTTCTTAAACTGTGTGCAAATTTAACACCAATTAAGTTAATGTTAAACTCTTTAGTTAGGATTATTTAACATTTCAAGTATAGTTGGAGGAATTTAAAGACATTTAATCATTTAAGAAGTTCATAAATATATCGAAGAGACGCTCGTAGAAGCGTCCAAGCCACTCTCATGCCGTCTCAGAGGCCTGGGGCAGAGCGTTGGCAACGATATCCTCCAAGTCCTCCGGGCTGGATGCGAAGTCCGTGCCATTGCCCGCCAGCTGGGGACAGTCCCGCTGCAGGGTGTTGATCAGCGGGAAACGGGATATCTTATTCTCATCCAGGACCTTGTAGGCCGCCTCGACAGTCTCCTTGGCGGGCTGGCGTTCGCGGGTCAATATCCAGACGATTTCTGCAATGGCAAAGCGTGCGTTTGTTATTAACGTGTTGGACAATGCGTCCCCGGCTGGCCATAATGCGATTAATTATGGAGCTGCATTAATTATGCCAAATGCAATAACTGATTTGTCGCTTGCATGCCAAATTAGCCAAGGCCAAGGCGCCCAGCTTGGGGCTATGCTTCCGCATACTCACTCAAGTGGGCCAACGGGGTGAGTCCGGTGCAGCTGTAGACAACTGCATACGATTCGTAATCGGTGCCCAGCACCAGATAGTTGGGCTTATTCGCCTGCTCTGCAAATCACGAACGCAATTAGAGACTCAAATGCAGATGCAGATGCAGATTCAGCTACAGATTGTGGCTACTTACGGTTCTTGGAGAAGGTCACGGCCAGCTGACCGGGCGCAATGACCTTGGCCGTGCCCGTCACATTTGTCGGATTGCCCGTGCTGTGAAATAAGGATTAGGATTAGGTCTTAGGAGCTCTTCAACCCATACGGATGCTACTCACAATCTGTTGATAGCCGCATTCACCACAGACACTGTGCTATTGTCGGCAATCTCGTAGCGCGCGTAAATACACTTCTTGCCTATTTCGAACGCAAATGGATACTTTGAGTGTTCGTACCAGACGCCCATGTACTGGGAAAAAAAAGAGCATAATGAAAATGTTTACTACCTTTGACAACTCGTGTTTATGGGCTGTTAAACTTTAAAAATCATAGCCTGTGAGTCATTTGTGTACAAAACAACACCTGCAAATATTTTTTTATGCTCGACACCTATGCGGAATAATACACAATTATTATAGATAAAAAGCTCATATATCAATTGGAAATCTATTGTTATCGAACATATGTTGCTATGCATATTGCTGATAACAGTTCAGGTAAACATTTGGTAGTTGACATAGGTTATTGCAGCCTAAGCAAAAACATCTCAGTTTAATCTAGAACAAACTTGTTTACTAAAGCTCAAGAAAATTCTATTGTTTTTCTAATTGTAACTTGATCAAGTTCAACTAAAGAGGGAAGTTAATTAAAAAGTAGATAGCCACACGTAATAAACATGTGATTCATGACATTGTTGTTTGAATGCCTTGAATGTAACACTAGATAAGCATTCACAGAAAACTAATTTGCCAGGCTGAAGATTGCCCTGCGCACACTTAATTGAAATAAGTTTTGAATCGCGTTACATTTAATTTGATTGATTGTCAAGTGGGCGCAACTTGTGCTCGAGTGTTTGAGAAGTGGGCGGCACTTACCGCTTCCAAGTCGAAGCTGTCCACTATCTTAACCTCTGGACACTGGCCGGGAAAGGGCACTTGAGCCGCAACCAAGACTCCATTTACGGCCACAAATGCAAGCAGCCAAAATGAGCCACTACAAAAAAACAATAACAAAAATGTAATTAAAATTATTATTACATTCCGGCGGGTGGCTTCTGTAAACTCACCTGATGGATTGACGCATGATTGTAGAAGCTGATTATGTATAAAGTTCTATATAGTTCTCGAAGAAGAGGAAGAGCGTCGCCGTCTGTTGTATTCTTCGTTAGCTCGTTCGCTGAGCACTGAAATGCGAGCGGCTGCAGTGCATCATTTATAGATTTATCCGTTAAAGCTTTTTTGCATTGTTGCTGCCTTTGCGTAGTTGTTGTTGTTGTTCGGCTCGATTCCACAAAGCTTTTTTTGCACTGCGCCGGCGCTGCTTTGTTTTTGGTCAAGTGTAAACAAACGAAAAGTGAAATGCTCACGATCCAAACGGAAGGGCCGAAAGCTGAAAAGGGGGCGGGGGTGGGTTACAAGTGGATCTGTTAATGTTCTCGTTTCAGTCGCTGCACGCGACGCTTTTACTCAGCTTATCAGCAACATCAATATCAGCTACAACAAGAACAACAACAACAGCATCAAGATCAACTCAATAATGCAACTGTAATTGAATTGCATATATATAAAAGTCTTCTATGAGACTTACAGTTGGAGTAGCTTAACTTTTTTGTTATTGATATATTTATTTACATATATAAACACATAAAAGGGCAGATGAATAAGTATTCACTTTAATTTGTTTATAATTTAGCAGAAAGCATAATAAAAATGCAATTTTTGTTTTAATTAAATGTTTTTTAAACAAGGAAATAATATTTGTCATGGGTTATTGAACCCAAAAGTGTTCAGTTAAGTTAATTGAGTAATAAGAAAACTGATTACTTAATGAGTATACTCTAAAATATACTTATAAACTTAATTAGTGCATTTTTATATATTAATAAAATATTTTTAATTATTATGAACCCTTCACATATCAAATTTTTATTATAACTATTGTAGTTTATCTATTTTGTTTAAATAACTCATATCAATTGGCATCCACAGCGCACAAAGCTTTTGTTAGCATGTGGAATACGTTTGCGGCGCCATCTATGGGCAGCGCACAAGCGCGGCTGCGCTGGCGCCATCTGTGCGGGACTTTGCGCGAAACGAGTGGAATCCTCATCGGGCTGGCGGCTTAGCGGTCGTCTTGGCCATTATTTATTGAAATCTGTGGCACGCACACCTGCACAAACTCACAGAGGACAAATTGTTGTGCTGCGGTTATTTAAAAAAAAATTACATTTTCGTATTATTAAATTAATTAAATGTAAGCCACAAATTGAGTTAAATGTATGAAAATGCGACCGTGGCAAAGGGCGAAAAACTCTGCAAGCCATTCACATATGCCCCGGGCTGCGACTGGCCTATAAATATATTTGTTTAAGTGGGTCTCTTGCAGAGTTTATAAAATGCGGCTTATGGCTCATAATTAAGTATTCGAATAACCCTCGCATAGTTAAATGCAGACAGTTCTGTGTGGATAGAGCAGATCTGAATGGCCTGCCAACTATTTGCGAATGGAAATTTATGGCACACCACTACTGAGCCATTGCGACAAATGAAAGGATCTATGGACGGGAAGGGGGGAGGGGGGCAAAGGATATAAGGCAGGGTAAATGGGTTGCTTGATCTGCTTGGATGGATGGTCGGCTGGTTGCTTGGATTTGGCGCTGTAGTAATTAAATTTAAAATATGTATACACAACGGATGTTTGAGTTTTGAAACAGGTGCAGGACGAGCGGCAGCTGCGTGGCAGGTGGGTGGGGATAATTTTATCAAAGGCAACCGACACGACTGCGATACCGATGCCATAAGCCGACCGAACTGGGCAACTGTGGAGCTGCAGTTTTGGCGAATGCAACAAAGGCAAACAAACACACTCACACACAAACACACACACACACACACGGACACTCGCACACAATTCAATCATTTTGGCTCCATTTTAAGTGTATTTTGCGGTTATGCGCTTTATGGGCATTTTGTCCCATGTAATTTGATTTATACAGCAATCTCTCTCTATCCCGCTCTTCCTCTCGCTATCTCTGTTGTTGATTAAAAAGAATCAGTGTCCTGGCCACAGGATATGCGTGCGCTGTGTGGCCGTTTAATTGACTGGCTGCCGAGCCTTTTAAAATATTGCTAACAAATTAAATTACATTTTATTATTGCCTCGGTTGCAGCTGATTCTTCTTCTTCTCAACAGTTGCAAATAACCAACTGTCAAACGGCATCTTCCTACTAACTGCATGCTGACCTTTAGCCCAATTCCATTTGGACTTAGCTGCGGGAATTGCGCAGCCTGGCAATGACACACACACACACACACACACACTCACGCACGCTAAGCTACTTGTGACGTGGCTGCATTTTTGCATGCCATGTGGCAAAGGACTTTAGCAGGACTCACATGGACTTATCGCCTAACATTTGCTGACAATTGAAAAGCGTTTAAGTTTCACTTTACTTGCAGAATTCTTCAGCTTCAATTTAACTCAATTAATTATCCTGTAAGTCTGCTATTCCTCCGCTTGATTTTGAATCCTTGAAATAAGTATTTATTGCAAATAAGCATATTTAGTTAGCGGCTTGTTGTGCGAAATGATTTATTATTATTTAACTGCCCCAGGCACAAAAACAGCAAAGATCTCAATGTAATTGATGCTACAAATGCTTAATACATAATTTATTTAGCACCTTGTTGTTGTTGTTGTTGTTGTTTTGGGGCATCAGTTGTTCGGCGAACTTTCACCCGAGTTTAGGAAAACAAAAAGCAGACAACAAAGACTGAAGTGGAACCCGAAAGTATTTTGATTTGTGCAATGCTCGAAAGTATTGTCGTTTGGCTGCCACTGGCGGCAATTTCTTAAATTTTTTATAGCGCATAACCTGTCTGCCACACATGCGCTTGCCGCCGAGTTTCCCCCCCTTCCCCACCCCCTGACTTCGTTTTCCAAGCACCCGCAGCGCCTGTTTGGCAGCTCCTTGTTTGTTGTAAGGCTCAAAGTTAGCGCAGGACTAAGACGCGAAACGGGTCTGAAGCCAGGACGAGGGTAAAGACGTCGTCGCTATCGTTGGCTACGCTTATTGCATTATGCCAGCGAGCGCCAAGTCAGTCAGCGTGCGTGCACAGCCAGATAGAAAAAGGGGAAGGGGGAAGGGGCGGCAGGAAGCGGCTCAGGATATATCCCCGGCAAGTGCAGCTGATGCCACTTTTGGCCCGTGGCAGTCGCGAGCTGTTTGCCGTTGTTGGTTATGGTGTGCTAAGAAGAAAAACTCAGCGCAAAAATAACAAGAAACGAGTTGGAAAAAACGTAAGAGCGAAGTCTGAATACCCTTAAATAATGGGGAAAAGGTTTAAACTAGTTCAAAGCAAGCTTTCAGCTTTCAAGTGCTTTAAGCCAAGTTAAACTGTTTGATTTAAAAACAACTAAATGAAAGGAATTGAATTTAAGCACTTGGCAAGCTTTAAGGAGCTTTCAAAGTCAACTAATGGACACGTATGCTTTTTAAGGAGCTTTTTTTACAAAGCAAAAAGCTGTTTATTTTTTAAAAGATTTAACTTGTTCTTAAATATTAAAAACTAAAGACTTAATCTTTAGCTTAATAATATAATCATTCATAATTTAATTTACTTTATGCCTATTCTATATGTTTCCTGTCAAGCCTTGTTGCCAAATGACTGAAGTCTCTTCGCAAAGGGCATATAAATATGGGAATTGGCACAGCTTCTGCCATGCTGACTCCCTTACGCCCGGCCAACATTTCCTGCATCAACTATCCCCCTCCTCCTCCTTCTCTCCTTCGTCTTGCTGGCTGGCAAGAAATGTTAATACCAAAAACGAACCATTTGCCGCAATGAAAATCGCGTAAATTTCATACTGATTGTAAGTGTCGCCGTTTGCTTGACGTTGTCGGAGATGAAGACGTAGTCGAGGATGAGAATGAGAATGAGGACAAGGATGAGGATGAGGATTGGCAATAGCTTGATTAGGGTGGGGGAAGCCGTCTGTTTGTCTAGCTGGCTCCTGTGTTCGCCTGTCGCCTGCAGATTGTCAGCATTGTCACAATTGCAATTTTTAGTTTGCGCTGATTTGCTTGCCATTTTGCGGCATTTACCATAAGCGTCTGTTTGGCCATAACCGAGCTAAGGCCCTTAGCCAAAATGCCCTTCGATTGCATTAATGCCAGAACGCGTCCAGTGCCAGCTGCAAATATCACAAATGAGAAAACTTTTACCCACTGTTCATTTTTTTTTTTGTACCTCGTTTAGTTGTCTTTGCACTTGTTTATGTTCGCATACATTGTTAGCTTTTTTGATACTTAAATTGGACTAACAATAGTTTGGGATGAGGAAAAGATCTTAAACCAATTCTTCATATTTGTACTACTTCAATCGAAGCCACGTTTGTGCTTTGTATTGATTTCCACTTAACAAGCAGCTAGCGACATCTGAACTGTGATTAAAAAATAATTTTCAGCGAAATATGACAAGAAATGAAAATGCAGCGAGCACGTCTCCTGTTTGCCTGTTTGCCTGTTTGCCGAAGAAAAGCGGGCGGGAAAGTCAAAGAAAACATTTGTCAGACATCGGGCGAAGACTGATGGCGTTTTTGATGGCCGAAAATCAAGTTTGTTTTTACGTGCCTCGTGACAGGCAGAGGAACGTGGCGCTGCCAATGCGGCAATGTGGCAATGTGGCACCGACTTTGGGTGTGTGTGGGAATTTGGCTGTGGATATCAAAGGTCGCAGCTGCTGCAAATGGCTGGTGCTTTGCCGAAATGAGAGCGACTGGCGACTATGAGAAATCGCTCGTCATTATTGACGCTTGCGAAAATTCGCTAGAATCGCACACATGTCTCGGCTCCCCGTTCCAATCTACGGGCGGTCCGCCATAAATTATGCCACTTTCAGCGTGTTGCCTGCCGCACGAATATAGACATCTGTAGCTGTGAAAAATCGTGCCCCAAAAACTTTGACCCGCCCCCCGCCCCAACTTATTGAAAATCACTTAGACACACATGTGACGCCCGCCAGGACGAACGCTTTACGTGCGCATAAAACTGGAACTCCTTGGCCCCGAACTTTGTATAATTTATGTTTGAGCATTCGCATTTATTTGTAGCCCCCGTTCGGGTTAATCTCGTGTCCTGTCACAGGACTGACAGGCGTGGCCAAAGGCGACTGGTCGGCCTTTCTTCTTTTTTTTTTAAATTGTTTAAGGCAATTATTGGTGATGGATATTCCCGGAAATTGGCTGGCAACTATTTATGTTGAGCACCAGTTTTCACATTAACTAATTGAACTCAAATTAACTGAAAGTAAACTGGATTTTGACTGAAGTAATATTTGATTTTTAATTTAATATTTAAATTAGTTTTATACAAAAAAAGAAATCAATATTTCACTCAACGTTTTTAATATACTTAATAGATATTTGATCTGGCTTATTAATTTGTTTAAGATGTCTTAAAAAACACAAAAGTCGTTTATACAAAAACTTAATTATTTGTACCCAAATAAAAATATTTTTTTGATTTATGAAAAATATTTTAACACACGCTAATAATATGTTTTTGCATAAAAATAAAGCAACAGATTAAACTTAATGTTCTGATCAGAAATATATATGAGTGATGATATTGAAGATATGCCAATCCTACTGAGAACTCAACAAGGCTATAAACATTTAAGAATCAGCATATTCAATAAAGATTACCCCGTTCTTTCTGATAAGCAAATCCAGCTTATCTAATCTTCAACTGGACACATCGTTCTAATCCGCAATCACAAACCTCAAGCGCTGCTTTAAAGTCCGTTAAACTGTGGCCAGTGGTTGGTGGGGGTGGGGGGTGTTGGGGCAGCTGTCGCGCTTGGCTGCACTTGATAAACGAGCCGCCTTCGGAAGGATGTGCGCAAAGGCAACGGGTTTCGGTCCAAGGCCAGCGAGAGAGCCACAACCAAGCCCCAAACTAAGCCTAAGCATTGTCAAACTCGGACATTCTAAGGCTGCTAATAGACACAACCGAGTGGCGGCCAGCGACGACATATTCGTTATTTATGACCAGGGCCGACATCTCGCTGAATGTTATCTTGGCACTGAAAGCGGACGAGAACAACGACGACGACGACGAAGGCGACGGCGATGGCGACTATCTCTGACTAAATCGGGCAGTTTGGAGTCCTGGACAGATCCACGCAGTGCCTTTGTGGCTGTCAGTGGTCGCTGCCCGTAATTGTTTTCCTAATGGAACGCACCCCAAACATTGACCGCACTTAAGTTGTCATGCGAGTATGTGCCGTACAAATTTATGAGCTGCCGCTAGGTCCTTGTTTGTGTTTGTGTTTGCTCCTGTCCTGTGGCGGTTGTTTTGTTTGTTCTCGTCTTTATGGCAAACAGCTCATTTACACACGGAGTGAAATCCAATTCAAGTTTTTTACATACCAATCACAACAACGATTTTAGCTTTCTATAGATTAAAAGTAATTCGGTATCTTTAATTCTTATCCCTTGAATTCTCGTTATTTTCATTTCATTTTAAAAATGACTTTTAACCTCTTGTTATTTTGTTGGTTTTGCTGGCACATTTCAAATCCTTGTGGCCATTAAAGACTAAGCCAAAAATGAATTTATGTAAAAAGGTTTGCCAAAATGCAAACATGAGTCCACAAAAGCAAATCCTTTGCCTGGCTGGCAGCAAAGGAGGCAACTCAATTAGTTGCACGCATCCATTAGATATTCCAGGCACAGTTACAGAACGATTGCAAAGCCATAAAATAGCCAAAGGCCGCATTGAAAAGACCAAAAGAAGATTATTTTTATGCGGACCAAAGGAATGGGGAAAGGGGAAAGGGGAAGGGAAAGGACCCAAAAACAAAATGAGACCGAAGATGTCACGCAGCGAGTTGCCCAAGGGATTTGCCTTGGCACAGCAAAATATTATATATGACATTTTGTTATGAATACTAATCTGAAGGGGGGAACTTTAAAGGGCCGCCAAACACTTTGCATAACGGGACAATAGTGTGGAGCATCATGAGTTTTCCACGTATTCGTGTCGAGAAACTCAAACAAACTTGTTGATTTAATGGAGGAATCATATTTGAATTGAAAACTGAGAGTGGATAAAACTCAAATATAAAAGAATTGTTGATTGTTCTTGTTGTTTTTGAAAAGGAATTCTAAAGGAATTATCGTTTTAAAAGCTAACAGAGAGAACACTAAATAAGTATAAGTGATTTTATCTAAAGATAGTCTGCATTAGTTTTAAGTGTAATTGATAAAATAAATACAGACAAACAGATACAAACTAGCTAAATGATTAAAAAAGCGACTTTGCAGCGATGTCAATCATGGGAATAGCTTAAAAAAGAAAACTGTTAAGGACTCTTCGACAGGACGCGCAGTCAGCTGCGTCTAATGCGTCGCCATCCGATTGGCTCTGGGCAGAGACGCGACACAGACATCGATTGATGGAGATTCCATTCTTTGGTTGCTTTCTGTTGTTTTTTTTTTTTGGTTTTTTGAAGAGCTTTATTTTTTGGCAGGGAAATGGTCTAGTTTGCGGCACATGTTGGTAAGCTGGTCGGGCAGCGGCTTGCCGGAGAGGCTCTTCACGCCCTGGGGCTGGAGTTTCTTGAGTAGATTCTGAATGCACTGGTGATGATAGTTGATGCCGCTGGAGGCCTGGCCGCAGTAGATTTTGTCGTCCACGTAGAGTATGTCGATACCCTCGTTCATGATGCGCACGTGGTAGTGATGGTTGCTGGGAAAGAAGTTGAGCTCGGTGCCCAGCTCCTTGGTGATCAGCGTGTTCACCTCGTATATCTTGACCAGGAACACCACAATCTCCGACCCACTCAGCAGCGTCTGCCCCGCCGGCAGCACCGTTATCTCCACCACGCAACGCTCGCAGCAGATCAGCTCCGGCTCGTACGGCTCCAGAGCGTGAAAGGTCAGCAGCGTTGAATCGGGCTAAGTGCGGCCAATAGCGAGAATTACCGTCTGGTCGGTGCAACATTGGGTAACATTTGCAGCTCACCTTGAACCGCTTGCGATAGCCGTCCAGCAGCTCCTCGGTGCTGTAGACGGTGCCGTGCCAGCGCGGCGGTATAAAGACCTCAATGTCGGCCGACGTCAGCAGCATAACGCCGTGCTGTCGAGAAACGGGCACATGAAAGTGACAGGACCTTTGATTTGGCCAGGGCTCACCAGATCGTAGGCATAGTCGTGCAGATTGTCGGACGTCACGTCCTTGGGCGTTCCGAAGGCATCGAGAAACATTACGAAATTTGAACACGAGTCCTTTATTTTTTCCTATTTACAACTTGAGCTCACAGAAATTTAGTTCGTTTGTAAACTCAACTCGATCAAGGCCATCGAACGAGGTGTTCGCCAAGATGACAGCTTTTCCAATGAATGTGTCAGTAATTATTGCTCTTAACTATCGATAAATACTATATATCATATAGATATCGAAAAAAGGATTTGATGAAGACTAACTAATAAATAAATTCATGCTGACAAAACAGTAAAACATAACGTGTTTAAAGTACATTTTAATTTTTCTTATGACGTCAAACGAATACAATTTTTAGTACATTTATTTTCAAATTTTTTCTTAAAGAAATTAAAGGTAAAAATAACTTAAAACTTAAGCTTAAACTAAACAGAATAACTAAAAAACTAAAAATGATTATTGTCTAATTTATACAGTCTTAACTTAGTTTAATCTTATATGATAGCAATTTCTATATACTGATATTAAGAGTATATAAATGCACGTTGGACGTGTTTATGTAATATAGTAGTAATAATATATTCCTTTATTTATTGTATATGTATATTGAAAATATAAGAAAGAGCTTTTTGTGCTCTCTTTTACCAACTTTAAGTTTCTCTTGAAAAAGGCCAAGTTAGTTTAAGGACTTGGCTACAAAGACTACGCACATTCATTCAACTGATTAATGTAAATAAAAAATATGTTTTTAAACAGAAAAGGAAACATAATTGTTGTAGACATAGACTTTTCCCTTTCTCTGCTTCATTTGTCACCTGTTGCCCACATGTTCTATAATTAATGTTAAGCTGTCGACATTGTGAAGTGTCACAGCCTTTTCCATTGCCTTTTTCATGTTGCTGTTCAGCCTTTTTGAAGCCACTTGAAAGTAGGCACAAACTAACTAAAGATACTTTATGGAAACTGTGCAGCTTGTTGCCATAAAGAGAGAGGCTCCTTTGGGCCATTTGGACTGCCATTGCTAACCCATATCAGCATTTGAACTTATGTGCATGAGCACTTGGCAAATGATAAATAGCAGGCGAGTTAAAGAGGACGCACATCCTCTCACCTTGCACCTTGCACCCCTCACCTTGCACCTTGCCTCGTTGCAAGTGGCAACATGGCTGCGGACTAAGCCCGAGTGTAATGAAAATGAGATGAAAATTATTGCACCGTAAATCAGCTGGGTCCTGGCGCCCAGCTGCGTCCTGGCGCCCCCCAAAAACTGGCTAAACGATTTCAACTGCTTAATTTGGCTTTCATTGCGTCTTTTCTTGTACGATTTAATTTTTTTTTCTGTTTTTTGCTGGGGTTCTTTTTTTGCGGGCCTGACATGAATTATTTAACGATCTCCAGCTGCGTTGATGCGATTTCCCGAGGATGCCTCTAAATTAAAGCTATAACAAGCTTAATGCACGCCAAACCGCAGAGCGGACAGCCGGACTAAGGCCGACCAGACTAAAGCCAAAAACTTCATTTAATGCTACAATGGTGGCCCAAACAATAAGCTGCTGTCCGCTAACCAACTCCGCTTTCCGCCACTAAAGCAACCCAGAGATACATGGGAGCCAGTGGCATGCCTCACGTGGGGACTTAACTCTTTGTGTGTTGTGCCCCCAAAACGTCGCCGACGACTTTCCAATTTCAAGTGAAAAATCCCGCGAATGAACATGTAAACAACAACGCAGCGATAGGTGGGCAAAGGCCAAAAACACAACACGAAAACAAGAGCACAAAGAAGGAGACTTAGATTGATTGTTAAACTGAAGAGGACGACTACACAATGCTCTACAAAAAATGATTTAGGCTTTAAGTCTGAGAATGTTCATGGATCATATTAGGTTACTTCTGTTATTTCTGTTCTAACAATAAAAAACTTCTCTCGTTTTCTTCTCTCATGCTAAAAAACATTTCTAGCTTGAAAGCTAATATGCCATAAAAAAAACTACTCTGCAGCTCTGAGAATCCGGCCAAAACTTCTGACAGACTCCGTTGGGCGCATTCAATGCCAACTCGCTCGCTTCCTGTATCTGCAACAGCAAAAGTATCTTCATCTGTTGGCTGCGTGTGTATCTGTATCTGTATCTGTATCTGTTTGCTGCGTGTGTGAAAAATTCGCAATGAACGTTTGCGTCGGAGCAAATCCTAAAAGCAAATAAAATGCGCTGAACCCACTTGAAATATTTTGCCAATGAAAATAACCAAAAGCGAGATAAACACACAGACATAATAAATGGAGTGAAGCGCAGAAGCGCTAAACGGAGCGCCGAGAATGCGGCAACATTTGCAATGATGCAACTTTTGCTGCAAGCCAAAAGCTGCCGCTGCTGCTGCTGCTGCTGCTGTTAATCCCTGCAAATTTGTCTAAAAACCCGAAAATCCGCGCCATTTCGTGTCCTACGTAAGGCTGATGAATGACGACGTCGTCTTCGTTATTGTTGTTGTTGTTGTTGTTGTTGTCACTGCTGTGCAAATTATAAAAGCAATTTGCATTATGTGGGTCGCCGTTGTCCTGGATTAAATGTAACGGCACGCGGTTTGCCCCCGCCCAAAGCTACCCGCCAAATTATTCACGCTCAGGAATTGTTTGCCCGTCGTTAGTTGTTGGCTTTGGCCTTAAATTACCTTTGTGCTGTTTTCATTTAATTTGTGTTACCTTCTGAGATTTTTCTGCTGAGAAGTTAAAGATTTTTTCTAAAGCTTTGCATACAATTCGATTGGCAATATGCTTTTTAAATAAAATCCATTATTTAATGTGGCTTTAATGTTGTTCAATTTATAAAATCTCTTTTGCAGCTTTAATGAGCTTTTAAAGCTCAGCATTGTATTAAGCAAGCTTTAATCACATAGTAAGCTTTATATAATTTAAAAGCTCTTTCACTTCTATCTTTAATGAGCTTTCATAGCCATAAAATAAACTCAAAGCAAGCTTCATTAACAATTAATTTCCATTTAAGTGTACATTTTTAATTTAATTTAAAAGCTCGTTCGCAGATATTGCTAATCTGCAACATTTAAAAAAGGAAAAGCTGATGTCATGCATTCACAAAAACGCTCAGTGAATAATGAGTATTTAAAAGGGCTTCATAAAAGCAGCTCATTCAGGAAATTAACTACATCCATTAACGCCATCGATCACTATTGCGATAGAAATGAAAAAAAGAACGAAGTGAAATCTAAAAATGTGTTTAAGTTTTCATTTCAATCAACTAATTGCAATCCAAATGAAATCGACAACTAAAGCCCGCGGCCTCATTGACTCGCTTTGATTGTGTGACTCAATCCTGGATGCTGTCAACAGAATCCACCCCGGGTGGGTATCCTGGCCGGGGCACACATAATTGCGAATACATAAATAAATTGATGCCAGTGCATGGTTTAAAGCGTAATAAATTTTTGAATGCGCCATTAGCATGATTTATGCCTATTTAATTTTTCATAACAATGAAAGCGCCACAAGGATAATAGCAGGCACAATACGCACACTACAACAGCACACACAAAAAGTGACAACGCCGAGCATTAGCGACGGGACAAAGGACAAAGGACAGACTGGACTTGGTCCTCCATAAAGAAGAGTGCATAAAAAATGTGACGGGAGTTGGCCACATAATTGAATAGTAAAAGCGTGCACTGAAATTAACCACCACAAATGACGCAAATAATGTTAAAAGTGGGTGGCCAGGACGAAGGGGGGGGGGGGGGGGGGGGAAAGTCCGCATGTACGGACGATTAAATTTCATTGAAATTGAATTACATTAAAAAGTGCAAAAGGCGACGCAGCACAAAAGCACTAGACATGAAATGCGACAACATCCGCAACAACAACAACAACGACAACAACAACGACAACCACAAAGAGGACAACAGCAGCAGCAGCAGCTTTACAACCCTGAGGGTCAGGACAATAGTGCGCAAATTAACTTACAAAAGCGAAATAAAAATCGCTTATGCGACCATTTTTACCAGCCAACTACAACGTGATATATGTTACCCTTCCCTCTCCCTCTCTGTCGCCCTCTCTCTTTCGCACTCGCTTGTTGCTTTGTTTAACCGCCATCTGCCGCAATTTGGCTTAATGCTAAACAGGCCAGTTCTAGTTGCCACTACCACATTCGGTTGCATGCCTCCCCCTTTAAGGCGCTTTGTTTACGTTCGCGTCTTTTGTCCTTGTCAGCCTTATCGCGTTTGTCGTCACCGCGAAAAGCAGTTGCTTATTAAGTAATTTGTGGATTTATTAAAAGTTTGCGCCTTTTGTGAGCCAGTCAACGTCCTTCCTTCCGCCTGCCCCCTGCCCATGGTCTGATTACTTGACTAATTTTGTAGGTGAAGCGCAAAAAGGATTTGCATTTGAAAAGCCATCAGGCGTAAATTTAATTTACGCGGTTTGCCAAATTACATTTCATTTAATATGTTAAGCTAATCGATTTCTTAAGTAGCTTAAATACACATAAAACAGATTTCCTGCACTTTAAAATATCATATTTAATATATGTAAGTTAAATGTTCTCTTCGCTCTTTAAATGTTGTTCTGCTTTCGTGACATTTGTCGGTGGAAATAAATCAAAACAGAACTCATCATTGCAGATTACAGAGCTCGCCAAACATAAATCTACATGACGCAACAGGACCCCAACTCCAGTTGGAAAAAAAATACTGTTAGTCCCCGGGCGCAGGTCCCTCAACGGGCACAGCGGGCGTGCTGGGCGTTAAGATTTATGAAACAGTCAAGTATTTTCTATTTAAGTTAATAACAATCATAATAATGGAACTATGAAAATTGATGCAGCTCCGAAGTGGATGAGTGTGTGTGTGTGTGTTGTTGTTGTTGTGTTAACCTGATGATAGATTATGTGCATATAAGCTCAAATAAACACACAAAATCGCTATTGTCTACACAATAAGAAACTTTGGGGCGCGAAAATAAAAAAAATAAAGAAAGAAAGAAAACCAGCAGGTCGTATACGTAATAAGCTGCTGAGGTGGGCGTGTGTGCGTGCGTGTGTGTTTGTGAGTAAAGTCTTTGCATATTTGAGCAGATGTTGTGCTGTTTTGGTGTTCTCCTCTGCATTTGTGACATTCACTTAAAAATTCCATTACAGTAAGCTCGAATAACCACATGAGTAGCAGACGCCACCGAAATGTTATTTCAGGCAGCGTTAAGCACACAAATTGCAGTTGACAATAAACGAACTAAGCGGATGACGTCCTATATATATATATAAATTTCAGATTGAGGGACATACAACTCATTAAATGTTGAAGAGTCCTTGAACAGCTGCTTGAGACACTTGAGTTTCTTTTAAAGTTGAGTTGCGTTTGACCTGCGGCTACACTTAGCGAACACCTCGAAGAGCAG
Organism: Drosophila lacertosa; assembly: GCA_004143845.1. Classification (NCBI taxonomy): domain Eukaryota; kingdom Metazoa; phylum Arthropoda; class Insecta; order Diptera; family Drosophilidae; genus Drosophila; species Drosophila lacertosa. The sequence continues at coordinate 164,364 of SCDZ01000201.1, read as the reverse complement.
TCAAATATTTTGGCATAATTTTGACACATTTCAAAAAGACAACCCTCAACAAGTCCGAGAGAGAGTATGGAAACTGCTGGCATTAAAGATACTCCTTTCTTTGATACGCATAAACTTGAGATGAGTTTTATAATAATCTAAACAAGTTCTGTTTAAAAGATAATTCTTAATTAAAGTATAATTTAGATCATGGGTACCATATATTTTACAGCCTTCATTTTCTTATAAGCCCTTTATCATTATATGATTACAGGGTATTGATAGACGCAACCAGAAATCAGCACCAAAGGCGATCAACTGCCTTGTAATTTTGTAATCAAATTAATGTTGTGTATTTACCAAAGTTTACGCACAACTACAAGCTGACAACGAGTTTGAAGTTGAGTCCCCCCAAGCCAGTCCCCAATTTTGCACCCCTCGCAAAGGCAAACAGAAACTGGGTAGCGTAACAATGGCCAACAGAATGTGGCCTGCAGCCAAGTGCAAATCAAAAGCGTCAAGGAATTCACTTTCATATCAACGAGAAAAAAAAAACGAATGGGGCCCTCGTCAATACCAATACCAAGTAGCTGGCCCAGGGCTGCCGCATTAAATGTTTAATCAGCGCAGTTCGGCAACTGAACTGAACTAAACATAAACTGTCATGGGCAAATATTGTGTGGCACTTCAGTCCACACAAATAGATCTAAGCACAAATGTGCCATGTATGCTCCGAGTGTGTTTGCCTAAGCATCTCTCTGTGGTCATGTGTGTGTGTGTGTGTGTTTGAGTGTGTGTTTGAGTGTGTGCAAACATGTTTTGGTCATGTACATTGGTTTAATTGTTGGCATGCCTTTCGGGGCTTTTAATATTTTAAGCAAGCTGCTTGCCCGATTTAAGCAAATGCTGCTTCAGCATCCTGCTAATTGAAATGATAAGCAAAGACTTTTGTCACAGTATTAGTGAGCTTTCAAAAGCAGCCTGGATGAGCAACAATATCTTGTGTACGTGTTTTGCGTCTGTGTGAAAGCTTCGCTAAAAGTCTTTGAGTAAAAGCTTTTGAGTAGATAAGAACAAGTTAAGATCAGTTAACTTACTTTATTACAGAGCATTCCAACAAAGCGAATAACCTTACCTTACAATTTAGCTGTCTGAGCGAAATGTTTACAAGGCTCTAAGCTCTTATAGTTATGTTGGCCAACTATTCAAGCATTGTCTGTCTGCCAGTAATTGCTCAATATGCCAATCAGCACATCATATTGCCAATAACGTGTACCGTTACAGTCCCATGCAGCTAGTTGCCAACATTAAGCGGCTCAGTTTAAATATGCGCAAAGCCTTTAAGCGGTTCTCTCCGTCTCAGACAGTTGATGGCCAAACAATGACAGCTAAACAACAATAACGACAAACAAGGATTTGTGTTTATGTGTTTGTGTGTGTGTGTGTGTGTGTAGGTATGCGATTCAAGGCAATTTCCTTAATGCTATTTGAGGAGCGTCTGGCGTCGTCTAGCAGATGGCCATAATTAACGCACGTTGTCTGTCAGCCAATTCGACTAAGGAAAGTTCCCTTTATGAAGACACACGAAAACTTTGCTTGACTACACTACAAAAAAATAATAATAATAGAAATATATAAAAAATAAAACTAATTTTCTTCAATAATTGAGAGTTCATTCTAACTTATTTTACAGAGTTCTTCTTCATTTATAAGCTATTGAGTTGAGCTAACATTTTTTCGCTGAGTGCACACACATGACAATAATTATTATTGTCTTTATTATGCTCCTGTGCGTGTTTTACTGTTTTACTTATCCGAGTTTTGCCATTTAGCCAAATTGCCAGACATTTGTCTTCGGGTCGGCAGCCTCGTCCTTATTCTCAATCTCATCCTCATCCAGTCCTGTCATTTCTCATACTTGCTCAGTTATAACTATGGCATTTTTTTCTTGACTAACTTCACCTTGATGGTTTTTGCTTGAGCTGCTGGGAAGATTGCTTAAAAGCTTTTCATTTAGCTTAATTAACTTATAACAATTTGGTGGTTTATTATCTTAATTTATAACCTCGAGCCATAAATCGTTCCACTCTTTTGTGTGCTCGTCTGCGTCCTAATTAAACTTTGAGTGAATTTCATTTATGAAGTTTGCCTCGTTTTCATGTATATTTAATTTTGTTTATAAAACATTTTGTGTTTGCTGGTTTTTCCTTTGATTTATCAGCTGTGCGCAGAGGCAAAGCTAATCAAAGCTCTCTATCGGCAGCCAATCAATTTGACAGAGTAATTTATTTTTGGCTCATGTCTCGAAAAGAAAATCAAATGCAACTGTAATACAACTAATTTATTTAAAATGCTCATTCATGCCATGTCGAATTCTTGTCCATTCATCAAAAGCCAAATGCCAAAAAGGACATGGGTCAAAGCCTTTTGTACGCTTGCGCTGACCCCCAAAGATGTCCTTTGCTTCGATCCCAAAGCAATGCAATTAATATTGAAAAGCTCAGCACTAAACAAAACTTGGCAACCCAGCCCCGAATGAATGAAGATGATGGAACTGATGAAAGCGAGCGTGTGACAAATGTGCCGTCTGTCCAAAGATTTACAAATCTGGCCAAGCATTTCTTGAAGGTAATTAATTAAACTTGGCCATTGGTCAGGCATAAGATTGCTGAGATAAGTAAGACTTAATGCCAATACTTTTGTGGAGCGATAAATAAATGAAGTACATTTATAAATCAGGAACAATTTTATGCTGTTAACAATCAAAGCTTTTCTTATCCTAGAAATCTTAAAGAAGTCCGGCTTCAGCTACATTTTGTTGGTCTAATTTGCAACTTGAAGAATTTGAACTGTTTTGTGATTTATTAAACGTTTGGCTGTTTTCACAAATGTTGTCTGTCAGTTGGCCTGACTTGCACTTTTGATTGGACGCTTGCGTCGGCTTAATGAGCTATGAGTATCTGGCCAAGTCGCCAAATGGCAGCACACTCATTTGGCTGTCAGCGAGCGCCGCTAAGTATGCAACAACTTTTGACAAACGACATTGCGGCCAATGGCAATTAATTGCATGAGACAGCAGCCAGCAGCCGAATCTACTTATAGACCAGGCCGGTCTATGAGTAACCACCAGTCATGGACGTCACATTACGTCTCATTAGCGGCTGCGGCTGCGGCTGCAGGCGGAAATCATTCATTTCCGCCCGTCAAAATCAAAATGAAAATGAAAATGAACAGTTTTTCGGCAGTTTTCAATTGAAATTTTTCAAGCCAACACAAAAGCGGCCATGTCATCGCCGGAGTGTCGGGTCGGGGTCAAAGTTCCCCAATTCCCAAAGCGAGAAAAAAAACGTATTTCAATTGAATTGATTTTGAATGCTGCGCTGTCTGCCGCCTGTCTGCTTTGGCCCCCATTCAAAAGTGCGTGCGTGCTTTTTTCGAGGGGCTCGCTTCTATTAAGTTTCAGACTGCCCCCCAAACAACCCCCCCCCCCCCACCTCCCATCTCCCCTGTTTGCACTGATTGACTTTTGCGTTGACATTTGCGCTCGGTTATCGCGCGCGCCGCCCTTCGCTTGTTCGGGGAGTTTCCCGGGGCTTTCCCAACTGACTGCGACTGTCTGTTGCTGCTGCTGCTGCTGCTGCTGTGTTTGTGATTCCACAATAAACGCATTATGCTGCCATTAGTTGAGTGCCAGAGCCTTCCGCTTGTTTGCCAGCTTCCGTTTCTGTTTTTGTTTGTTTGTTTGTCACGTTTTTTTTTCTCCTTTCTGCTTCTTGTTGTGTTCAGCCCAACAATAAAACTGCTTTGTCAATGGGGGGTCCAGTGTTACCTATGTGTGTGTGTGTGCAAACAAAATTTCAAAACTTTTCATGCAATGAATTGTTAATTTACTTAAACAGTTTCCCCCATTTGCTGCCATTTGCTTTTCCATTTGCCATTTTCCACCTGCTTTTTAGCCATTCTCCTGTTAACAGGCTCAGCCTCCAAAATCAACTTTAAAAGCATTTCTGAGGAGGTCAATTTTTTTGTCAAAAATCATGCGAAAATTGAGACAAAAAAAGACTTCTAAGCTTCCCAAAACCATTTAAAGTAATCCTTAGATATTTCAAACTTCAATAACTTTGCCAAAATTGCATTTCTATGTGCTGAGCCACATAAATTTACAGAATCTACTGGTAGTTCAATATTAGAGCTAAGAAAGGACTTTTCTTTGTTGCCTTTTCCAGCGACTTTTAATTGGTGATTATGGAACTGAGGATAAGAGTCTAGATTGGGCTTCATAGCAGCTTAAACTAAAAAGTTTATTATAATAAAATTGTATTAATCTTATTACAACTTTCTAATCGATTGAAGTTTAGCTGATTTTCTTTGGTTATCCTTTCAATATCTATTTCACGTCTCTTCTTGTTTAGACTGTTGGTCATTTAACCCGCTGCTTAAAGGGCTTATGGCAGTAAACGGCGGTCAGTGTGAGCATCGACACCCACGCACTCACACGCACACAGAGAAAGGGGACTGCGTGTGACTGTCACCTACCGTTTAACGGTATTTTGCTGACAGCGACAACGGATAATTAGTTTCGCTAACGAGAAAACTTCCACGTGCTGGCCGACTAACACACACGCACACTAGCAGGCACACACATTAACACTTGACACATGATGGGATCTCTGCTGCAACATGTTAACTCAAGTAGCGTAGTAACAACAACAACAACAACAACAAGTGAAACATGGCCAACACGTACTCGACACACAGTTGCTCAGTCATTTCGAGCGTCGAGCAACAGGATGAACAATCCACCGGAATCCTTTGCCGCCGCTTCACTGCGTCCGCCGTTCCGCCTAGCTGCTAATAAAATGATTATGTGTTGTTTTTATGCTCGCCAGCCAGGACGAGCCAGGACCAGCTACAAGCAGTCAGCTGGCATCATAACGATGTTGTCTCTGTGCCTGGAAGGCACTTTCAAAACAATTGCTGCGATTGTTTACATATTAATGACAGCAACTTTTATGAACTGGCAACATTTTCTACATAATTGATTGCCTGCCCAAGTGCTCCGGCATTAAATGAGAATTTTCCCAGCTGAAAATGAGGCATAAATTGCGCACAATTTTTAACAACAGCACATTAAGCGAACATAAAAGGAATATGTGAATATTGGCTTGTGAAGGAGACTTGCAAAATAGTTGCCTGGCAATTATTGATAAAGCCTTAAATGATCTAGATAATTTTTCAGAATGACAAATACCAAGTTTAAATGAAATTAGAGTTGTGCTCTTTTATAATACCTGCTTATCTGATAACTCTTTGTTAATCATATATACAGCTTATTCCTGTAATCCTACAGACAGCAACATATGTAACAGTAACCACTCCAAGGCATCCTTCCCAGCCTATCAACCGGTGATTAAATTTGCATTAAGCACATTTTGTAATGCATTTTCCTTTTTATTTTTCCGGCATGTTACAACAAACCGCTCATAACAAATGTTGCCTGTCCCTAACCCAGGTCCCATTCCCCTCGCTTACGCGCACCGGAAGTGGCTGTCGATTTGCAACAAATGGCTGCCGGATGTTGCCACATGGCGCACGTGAGTCTCCTCGCGCTGGCTTTTTATGGTACTCTAACCCCTTGGCAATTAATTGCCTAGCACGTAATTATTTTGTAGTTAAAATGGGCGCGGTTACACACACACACACACACACACACACACACACACACACACACACACACACACAGACACACACACACGCGCACGCAGTGACGTTTGGGTCTATGCATAATTTGGGTTTTTGCAGCTAATTAAAAGCGCGTTGGTTTGTTGAAATCAAACGCAAAGCGGGCTCCCCGCGGGGGGAGGAGGGACATACCAACTAAATGGGCGGTTAGTTGTTGCATGGGTAGCAGTTACACAGGTGGAGAGCTGTGACTTTTCAATTAGCACTGCACTCGAGCAATTGTTTGCGGAGTTTGTTTAGAAATTCAAAAAGTGTTGCATACTTTTGAGCGCACAAATTAATTTCTTTGAATATAAGAAAATTAGGTAAGCAATTGTTTTTAATACGAAAGAGAAAGAATATTTTTTTAAATGTTTACAAAAAAAGGGCTTGGCTGTCTTTTAATGTGCTCTTAATAACATCAAGCTGTCATATAAAAAGTTGTTCACCAGTTTAAAGCTAACTTTTAATTCAACAAACTTACAATTAAATCAAAAATTTCCCCGTTTCATTCTCACTATCCAATCTAATGTGTAAACAATATTACAAGAGAAAATATTTTGTTTTGAATTTCATAATTATGGCATTTTTATTTGCATTTTAATTGCTACATTGTAAATATGCGTATTCAATATCAATAATTACACATAGACATACACTTAATTTCAGTATTTCAATATTTTCTAATGGATAAACAACACACGAATATTTAATTTTATGATATATATATGCACTTAATATTGTATGCTGTATATTATATGTTTATATGTCTGTTATATATATATATATAGATATATATATTAGATTAATGGTATGGGCGCAGTCACATAATGTAAATGCATATCTAATTGCCTGCCTTGTGCCAAAGTACAGTTCATTAGTGCGGCAGTTACGGTAAACGTTAAGTTAGTCAAATGGGGTTCACCAATTGCGTGTTTTAGTCAGTAAATAGTAAATTGAAGGAGTTTTGTCATATATGCCTGGTGGTAATTACGCACTAATTACATAAGTAGTTCTCTAAATATATATAAATATTTATTTATATGTGTGTATTAAATGTGTTCGTATAACAACTAAATAAAGGGCTCTGCTAAATTACTATATGCACAATTTGATTCACTTGTTATTCATAGTTCTAATTGCATATTCGAAAATATTCAATTGAAATTTCGTTTATCGCTAGCTTAATACATTATTTACACTTAGGGTCTACGTTTACATAATTTATTAGTTTAGTTATCAATTAAGTTGCTTTTGTTGTTAAGTAACAGTCTAACTAACCAGTTTAGTATAACTTTAAGCGCTGGCTTTAGCTGCCCGCATACTTGGAGGAACTTATCATACTTTTCTTTAACATTTACAATCATCTACATCTAATCTAAGCCTAAAGCAAGAGAGAGAGAGAAATAGGGTGAGGGTAAGAGAGAAAGAGAGACAAGAAGAGTGTGTGGGTAGTTTAGTCTATCACTAGCATAGCTCGGATTGGCACAGTTTACCGAATCAGCTCCTTATGAGTACAAAGTTGAAGAACGAAACCTTTACGAGTAATTTTTTCTTTTTAATAAACAGCTTAACTCACAAATGCACTCAGTCTTAGTCACAGCATCGGTGACAAATGCACTCAGAGAAACTTAGTTTTAACAATCTAAAATCAAACACATTTTGAGCGCACTTAAGTTGAGTTCAGACGCGTCAGCTAAATGAAATTGAAGCTTTAAAGCACATTTAAGCTTCAAGTGAGCTTAAGTTTTATATAAAGAAAAAAGATTGTAGTTTAGAGAAGTTTTGATTAGATAAAGGATTAATAAATTTAAAGCACATTTAAGCTGTAAGTGAGTTTAAACTTGAGGAAAAGCTCTATGTTAGAAAAAAGAGTGTAGCTTAGAAAAGCTTTTAGTGAATGAAAAAAAATCAAAAAGCACATTAAAAAGCTTAAATCGAGCTTTTTTCGTAAGAACGTTAAATTTAAAGCAATTTGGGGATTATTAAGGTTTGTTTTGCTTGAAGACGCGTTTGAACTCAACTCAACTTTGCAGCTTACTCGAAGTTCTCGGCGCCGCCGTTGTTAAAGCGTTCGCACCAAGCGAGCAGCTCGCGCACCTCGCGGGCATAAAGCTGCTCCTGGGCCTGAGCCTGCTCGGCCAGCTGACCCGAGGCGAGGGGTCAGACATTGTGGCAGGGCTGCTGGCTGCTGCTGCCGCTGCCGGAATTGCTCAGCAGGCTGCGCTCGCTGGCAACGCTGCCGGGCGCGTAAATCAGCTCGGCGGCCTCCTTGGCCAGCGGCTGATCCTCCGGATGAGCCTTGCGGCTGCCGCGCGTGCTCTGGCCGCGCCAGGCGTGCGGCTCCAGCGGCTGCTGATGCGGCTGTGGATGCGCGACAAGTGGCAGCAGCTGCTGCTGCTGCTGCGATGGCTGCTGCTGATCGTCCACCTTGACGTAGAGACGCTCCATGTCGTCCACGTCGCCGTCGGCCGTGTGATAGAGCGCGTGCTCGTCCTCGTGCGACATCAGCATGGCCATCGGCGAGGGCGAGCCGCCGCAACCCGAGTCCGCCAGTCCGTTATAGCAGAACGAGCTGCCGTCCAAGTCCAGCAGATTCTGCTGATGATTCTTCGCCAGCGTCTGCTCGACGGGACTGGAGTTTAGGACCTTGAAGCGCGCACTGTCCCGCCCGATGCTGCAGCCATGCGGCTGCAGCTGCTGTCGTCGCACGCTGGCGAACTGCGCTGAGCCGCCGCCGCCGCCGCCAGATGGCGCCACCTGCTGCTGATGTGCATTGGGCGCCGCCTCGTACGTGTGACAATTGCTTAGCTTGTTTTCCGTGATGTGCATGTGTGCGTGCTTGTCCTTGGGATAGTAGCACTGATCCGAGTAGACGGAACGACCGCTAACTGAATTGCTCGGATAGATCTCGCCCGTGGTCGACATCTGTTGATAAATGTTGGCGCTCGAATGCGGCTGCTGCAGTTGCTGTTGCTGCAGTTGTTGCTGCTGCTGTTGTTGGTAATGCGGATACATGGGTCGCTGCACGCCATACGAGCCGGGCAAGGCGGCCGGGCCTGGACGCTGCTGATAACGTGGCTGCTGCTGCTGGTGCTGCAGCTTCTGCTGGCCGGGATTGAGGATGGCCGAGGTGGCGTAGGGCGCGGGGGAGGCGTTGCCGTGACGTCCGTACTCGCTGGGCGCCTTGCCAAAGCTGGACACCTCGGCGTACTCGGTGGGTATGTTGGAGTACTCGCCCACGTAGCTGCAAATGAACAGATAAAACAGAAGAAAAAAAACAATCATTTATTGCCGCCTCTTGTTTATTGCAATATTCCCACGCCCACCCACTGTCCAAAAAGGGTTAGTTGGGTGGGGGGGGGGACGAAATATTTTTCGGTTATAAATTTGTCGGTTCGCAGGGGCGACTGGGAATTTATGGCGTGCGGTCTGCAGTCGGAGCGGAAATTTGCATTTCGGCTGCGCCCCGGAACCAGATCGCAGTGTTCCCGGCGCCAGCTCATGTGTAAAAATGGAATTTATTTCGGATTTAACATTTTACATATTCACACCTGCCACGCCCCCTCACTAAACCCACTAATGCTGCGCTAACGAACTGGGCCCTAAGCAGCGATAACACTTATCGCCCCCAGCTCCAACTGGCCAAGGTATCTAAGTAAGCTCTGAACGCGACTCACGCACTCAGTTAAATTAGCGCGGAGATTAAAAATACCCTGTATTTGGCCTATACATATATGAAAAAGGGAGCCTTGAGAATACCCATTTAAAATAAGTTAAAGAAGAGCGAAAACATTTGGAATAAAAAGTTGCATAAAAAAGAATTCCAATAAACCATAAGGAGAAGAGATTAAACATCCTGCGTATGCAACTCATTCTACTTTGTGCTGCACTTACAGGGTATTTAAAATGTTCAACCGAAACACAAATTTTTTTATATTATTTTCGTATTTAAATACTGAAAGCGGATTAAATAGCAACCAGGGCAAAAATATAAAAAAAAAGAAAACGAAACCAGCCAAAAGCTGACTAAAATATATATACAAACATATATACATGCATATATATATATGTATATGTATATATAGCGGTGTATATGGCGTATTGATGGAGTCGCCATGGAGCAGTCGACGTGGAAAAACTCCGATGCGTGCATTTCAAAATACGCTTTTAATGCCCTTAATGAGTTTTCATTTGGCGAAAGGGAAATGTCTGCAAACGAATGAATTCTTTGTGCCCTTGCAAAAGGAGGCGTGGCGAAACAAAGGAGGCGTGTTGCAAAGGTAAACATCAGTAAAAACTATGTACAAAAAAAATGGTACTAAGTAGTTCAAATGGGACATTTTTTTTTCAAATTATGTAGGAGATAATTCACAGAAAGCAACATGCAAAAAATTATATTTGTTGCTTTATTTAAAAAAATACTCTTTGTGAAAAGGGGAATAAAAATTTAACTGTTGGTTTGGGGTATAAGCTGAATGAATAATATATTAGCTATATACTATATATTTCTTTCTTTTTATATAACTGCTTAAGGGAATACCCATTGTATGCTTCATCTTGACTTTAGTTAAACTCTCACAGAAAGCGCATTTTACTTTCATTATAAAATTGTAAAGTATATTTAACTGACTCTTGATAAATGTTTTTTTTCGCTTTCGCACATATGACACTCATTATTATGTGATTACTTTTATATTGTTATTGCAATTGTTATTGTTATTGTTATTATTATTGTTATTGTTGTTGCCATTGCACATTTCGTTCTTTCGCGCAATTTTGTTGCAATTATTATTATTAATATTTGCGTTGAATTGCGCACATTTTCAATTTGTGTTTTTAATGACTAATTAAGTGTGCGAAAATAATTTTAATTATGTCGTGCGGAAATTTATACACACACAGTAGTCGCTGGCCGCGTCGGCAAATTGGCAATAAAAAATGCATAAATGGAAAATTTATTTAAAATTATTTGCATTTCATTTTTTGTATCGATTTACGCAATTTGCTGTTGGGTGTCGTCCTGGGGAACAGCACTTCAGCTTTTCACGCTTGATTGGCATTTAATTGCCATTTGGCAGACAGCTGTGATTTCTGTACGCTGGCAAATTATTATCAAGTACTTTTCACATTTGTCATTCTAAAATTCTTTAAAAACGCGCACTTTAAACATTTTGTGCTTATCAATTATTTAATTGCATTAAACTACCGCTATGCGTAATTGTTGGCATTTTGTGGCCAGCACGAAATTGGCCACAAATAAATAACAATTACGATTTTGACCATTTTGGCCAAATTTAAACAAATCTGCATAGCGCCAACAATTATTTTATGCCTTCTGATGCCCAGACAAATAAATTAGGCCCGCCTGCAATTGCCAATGCCAATTGCTCTTTGCCAGCTTTGATTAACCATTCCACAAGGCGTAGCATAAATAAATTATGCGAAATGTTACAAAACAACAAGAAAAAAATGGATAACATGGAAAACATATTTCGGACACAATTCGAAAAATATTTGCACAAATTTAAAGCTACAAAAAGTTGCTTTACTTTAGGGCTACGAATTTTGCAATACTTTAGCTGATTTTATTTTTTAATTTTTTTTATTTATTTTTGGAGTATAAAATTTTTATTGAGCAGAATGAACAAATTATGGGTTCTAACTATTTGACCGATATATATTTATATATTATATATTTATTTTATATATATTTATTATTTACTTCTTTGTCGACTGATTTAAATATATAAATTTTAAAAATGAAGATCAAATTTATACATTCTGTAGAATCTAAAGTAACCTAATGTAGCTTGAGCCAAAGCTTGACTGATTTAACTAAGTTTTTAATTTTGCTTTAGTCTTTATCTTCATGCAATCTTAAGTGCATGCCTCAAAAAAAATTAAGTACTATTCAATACTCTGATTAAAGCTGCCACAAAAGAAACTTCTTAGACACATTTCTTGCTTTAAAGCGTACCCAAATTTAGCAAGTTAAAGTTCTGCCTTTAGTGCTAGACAAATGTGTTTTTCAAGGTAGCCCAACTAAACGACAACACGGCGATAATTACATTTGTGCCGAGCTGCGAACTAGGCAGCCAATGTGAACTGTCTGCCGGGAGCTGCTGCTGCTGCTGCTCCTGAAAATCAACATAAATAGCGGGGCAACATCTCCATTTCTAACTTGATTTCGAACGAAGGCAAAAAGTTTGCGACGCGCCAGAAAAATGCAATTTCACAGTTTGGTGAATTTTTATTGTCGTCGCTTTGAGTGGGATTTTTTTCGCGCTGTTATTTTTTGGTATTTTCCGTTGTGGACAACTGTGGAAAAACTTACCGCTGGTGATTGCGTTCGCTGGCATGTCCATGTATATCGTCGAGGCCGCCGTTGCCGCCGCCATTCCCACCGCCACCGCCGCCGCCGCTTTGGCCAACGCCGCCAGGGCCAGCACCACTTGCTCCACCACAGACAGGCGCATAGTCCGCTATGTGATCCTTTTGCATGTCGAGGGCGTCGCCGCTGGGCGAGGGACGCCAGACCATGCCGCCCGTGGAGGCGTCCAGCCAGTAGCCGTTCCCGTTGCGCGTCGATAGACTCGGCATTTTCAGCACGTCGCTCGTGTGATTGCCTGCAGGTAAACAGAGAGAGAGAGAGAAAGAGAGAGTGTGAGTGAGAGGGGGAGACGCGTAGGTTGCCAGAGCAATTAAATGCCCTGCAACAAATTGTGAACCAAATAAATGGCTGGCGGAAATTAACAAAAATACAAAAGAATCAACTCCGCGCCGTGTTCCCAAAAATAATTTAGACCCTATTTCAATTGATTTTTTTAAGCTTTAAAGTTTACGATTTAAAAAGTATTTTCTTAAATTGCTGAGGCATATTAAAAAAAGATAGAAATGCATTTTTCTTTGTGTTCGGTGAGTTCCCAAAAGCAATTTCTACTCAATTTCAACAGTTTTGAAAGATCTCCAAAAATATTTTAAATTATTCTTTTGGCTTTTTTTGAATTTATTTTTAACTTTAGCGAAAGTGTTTTTTAACCAGCTTAAGAGATTTCAATGTCAGCCTTTGCAGTGCTATAAATTCAGCGCATTAAAATAATATTATGTTGGCGCGCTTTCAAAGGGGCGTATGCGCAATTTTCCCTATTGTCACACACAAGCACACGCATACAGTGCAAAATCAAATAAATTATTGTCAATTTTCCAGTTGGCGCCCGTCGCTTCTACGAAAATGTGTTGCATACTTTCGAGCGAACAGCAACAACAATAAAAGCATAAAAAATGCACCAATTAAACTGTCCCCGGGTTATAACTGTGCACTAGGCGAGGGGGAACACTAAAGGGGGGTAGGGCGGGGGGGGGGGGGTTCACATTTTATTGTCTATGGCCGTTCAGGTGAGCTGCATGAACAGCTTTGCGCTTTTTGCTGCTTAGTTTATGGCAACTGGCGCCCATGAATATGCAATGCGATTTTTTCACCTCGATTTGGCGTTTTTTGCTCGTTTTCGCGCTTGTTTTTTAAATTGTCGGTTAGCTGCGGCTTGTTGAACAATGCCAAAAGTTGAAAAGCAATGTTGTTGTCTACACTCCGCGCGGGCGCGTTTTAACTATATTGTAAACTATTGAAATTGAAAATAATATGCCACAGCTTTTAACATCCCTTTATTTTATTTTAATACGCTTCGCTGCATTTTCACCAAAAAGTTTTTGCACAAGAGCTTAATTCGTGAAGCGTTTTAAATTATACATTTAAAAAGGCGATAAAGCCATGTGAAGTGCTTACTAAATGGGAATAATAGCTGGCTATTTTAAAAAATAATAAAAGATAAGTAAATAATAAGTAGGTAGTTTTTTTTTCTACTTATCATGTTATGAAGTTGAAATTGGGCAGTAAGAATGGTAAGATGAGTGTTCACTTATATATATATAAAACTATACTGGATATACTTATATATATACTTAGACCTTATACAATTTATTTTATGTGCAAATCAACTTCTCTATAAACTAAAGGCTTTATTTATTCATTGTGATAACTTGAAACTAAATGACATCCTCTCCCTTTTCCCATATACCTTAACATAATCAAAATGTATCTGAATAGATAAACATTCCGATTGCAGGTTCAGTTCAGTTTAGTTTCCTTGTGGCACGTTTGTTGCCGCGTTCACTAAGCCCAGTTAACACGGCCGCACCGCTTTTGGGTTGGCTCGTAATGCTGCTAATTTCAATTAGACCACAAGGCGAGTGTGCGGTACATGCCAGGGACACAAATGCCACACAAGCGACTTGTTGGTTAATAATGCACACAAAACTAAATGCATAATTGCAGCTGACTACGCGCTGGGCACGCGGGCAACGACGCGGGGAATCCCCGTCACGTGCTAAATGTTAATTTCTATTATGTGCCCCGGACGAGAATTTGTGCTGTGAAATATTTATTCGCACCTATTTTCTGTACAGACTCTGTCTCTGTGTGTGTATGTTGTGTGTGTGTGTGTGGCGCGAACAATGCAAAATTAGCGTTATTTATATATGCAAAACTGTGTATTGTGGCTGCGAAAAAGTCTAGCTAGGAAGGAAGGAAGCGCCACTAGCTGGCGGAACGCAACGGATGCGACCCCGGAGTTGGGTCCTTTGGGTACTCACCTCCCATGGTGTTCATGGCGGACTGTTTCATCATCATGTGCTTGCGCTTCACAAAGACCATGGCGCCAAAGGACAACATCATCACGGCCAGTATGGCGCCCAGGAGTATTATGAACCAGGGCTGCGTCAACACATCGTTCACATGATCCTGATTGATGGGATAGCTGAAGATGAAGAGCAAAGAATTGTGATTAAATAATTGAGGCTTGTTTTTAGCGAATGTTAAGTATGTGAAAGGTTTTAGACTTATAAAAGTTTCCCTTCTCAATCAAACAACAATTATTTTAGTTAACCTTTCTTTTAAGTTAAACTTACCGCTGATTGATAAACGGATCGAGCCGTTTGGTAATCGGATCCAGACGCAGTGTGGCCGGCACACAGTAGGGTCCAATGCCGGCGTTGTTGCCCGCTGCCACGCCCACCGTGTACATGACGCCCTCGGTGAGATTGGCGAGGACCAGAGTGGGCGAGGCCGCATCAATTGTCACATTGGTCAGAATGCGCGAGAAGTTGTGGGCCGTGTCGATGCCACGCACAATTACGTGATAGTAGAGCAAGAGTCCTGCGAAGGGAGAAAAGTTGAAGTTTAAAGGGTAAAGGATAACTGGTTTGGTGTGGGTATAACGTACCATGCTCTTCCTTCAGTTCGGGCGCCTTCCACTTCAAGAACACCGCAGAGGCATTGAGCAAAATGGCCTCCATGCCAAATGGCGCCTCATTGGGCACTGCAAGAGAAAAAAGGATATATGAAAGTTGAGTTAGGTTGGGGTTGAAATGCCTTTTTGATTGTTTTGCCAGCCAGCTGGCGTTGCTCTAATGAGCCGCGTCTGGTTTGCTGGCTGCTCTAATTAATTGCCATTTAGTGGGCTCTACTTGAGTTTTGGGCAACAGTTCCGGGTAGAGTCCTTCCGTTGCAACAAAGGCAGGGAGTCGTACTACTTTAAGGACTGGGAGTAGCTGCATTCAACACGACGTCACCTCACGTTGCCACACTTCAAAAAAAAAGCTCATCTTCATTTGTTTATTTATTTCCTGCCGTCGCCAGCATTCAAAGCCCGTTCAACCCCCCAACTAGAAGATCTGCGTCTGAGTCTGAAGCAATTTCTTTAAATAAACACACGTGCGAATGCGAAACAAAACAACAGCAGCTACTCTAAATAGGTGCCCGACTAGGTATATATATATATATATATATATGTATAGGGTTAGCCTAGGTATACTTAGGAGCGTGTTGCTGCGATTCCTCCTACTGCGACATGCTAAAGTGCTTGTCAGGCTATTTTCTTTTTCTTTTCTTTCTTTTATTGCCGCGGCTGATGACGCGCTTAACACGTAGCTGCCATTGTGTGGCATATACGACGACCTCGAGGCAATTGCCAAAGAGAGAACAAAAATGTGTTGCACGTCACATTTGACAAACCAATTGGAAAATTGCAATTGAAATGACACTTTCCATCCGTTGTTGATCCACAACTGTATCAGTTTAGCTCGACTCGGATGATCTGTCAGCGGACTAAATGAAAGACACGGGTTTCCATCAAGTGTTGAAAGTTGTTACCTAGTTAGGTTAAAGAGTTCTTCTCTGATAGAGCATTTGCTAGTCGTTGGTAGCTAAATCCTTTGTTTGCCCAGTTCTGTTGAAGGACCTGTGCCAAATGCTTCCTGTGTGGATTTTACCCAACGCAACAAACGCGCATCAAATTTGCATTGCAGGCACTTTCCAGAAAGGGGATTGTTTAGGCCTCCACGGGGGAGGGAGGAGGGAATGCGAGGGCTGCAGCAATAATTGTTGTTTATCTTTACACAATTGCGTTGGCAATTTCTTCTTCTTTCTTTGAGCTGTTGCTGTTGTTGTTGTTGTTGTCAGCAGAAGTCAGCAGACGCGAGCAGCAAGTGAAAATGTGATGCATACGAAATGAGTTCTGATTTGAAGAGGAGACAACAGCGAAACCTGCCGCTTGCCACGTGGCAAGGCGCGACGTTTGTGCATTTCATATTGCAACAGCTGCCGCGCAGCGTTTGTTGACTTATTTGCGGCACTGTCAAACCCCCCTTTCCCCTCCCTCGTTCATTCACTGTTTGCCTTTGGGGGCTGCGTCGCATTCCTGGACCTCAGCCGACTGTCTTCTGTTTTTAGCTTTGACTGCGAGTTGTCGTTCTTCTTTTTTTGTATTTAATTATTTTCTAAAAAGTCGCCTCATTGAGAATTGTGCACTTTTTGGCGCGTTCTTTTGAAGTTTTTTTTTCGGTGATAAAATGGGGCGATAAACCTGTCTGCAAAGTTTTCAGCGTTGAGTTGGCGTCTTTGCATTTACTGCTGCATGCAACAGCAAGATAAATAGCAGCGACAGCAGCAGAGAAAGGGAGGGGGAGGAAGGGAACGGAGTTGAACATTCGGACAGTCTTATCAGGTGCAGCTAGCTGGGAAATGTCCATCTGGAGGAGGAGATGCGTCTTAGTCAAGAGCAGCTTATGCTGATATCAGCCGAAGTCGTTGCGATGCCAACTTTTGGCTCAGATATGTCGAACTTGGCTGATATGTGGGCGAAGAATGAAATGAAAGCTTGAACTAAGCTGTGGAAAAGACATAAATTGAAAGTTGTTATGGTAGGGTATTGAATGGCACTGATATGCCTCACACAAGCAAGTTCAATACTTTAATAAGATACCCTCTTTTTCGGGTTTAATCTTAGCATTTAAAAGATTTCTTGCAAATGTTAAGTACTTTTTACCATTGGAACCTATTAAACTATCTATAGCCAGGTTAACAGGAGTGTTAAGTATGAACACAATATTTATCTTAGGCTTAATGGTATCTAACAATTAGCTATAGCTAAGCCTTAGAGCTTAGAACAGACTGTCTTTCCTTTACTCTCTATAACAAACTAACTAAACTTGTCTTCGGTAGATTTAAAAGTCTATTTGCAATTCCTTTTAAACTGTTGCAAGTTTAGCTCGGACACATTCCTCGAGCACATGTCGAGTCATTGAATCCTTTCACCTGCCCCCAGCAGGCGACACATGTAAATGGTCACATCAAGTATTCCACACACTCCACACACAGACACTCGCATGATTTGAGCCCGCTAACTCAGCCACGTGTGTTGGAAGCCTGAGCCTACGTGCGGATATCCTTTCGCTGGTATTCCTTTTTTTATGTTCGATGATTGACATACTTTTTATTTGGCATATCCGAGGCGACGCCTTCTGTGCGATTATTTGGACCTGGAACCCGCTTGGCAGCTGATGCCAGCTAAGGCTAACGCAGTTTCTATTGTTGCATTTGTCGATAGAGAGAGAATGGGAGTGGGAGAGAGAATGGGAGAGGGAGGGAGAGAGCAACCCCTGCTGCTGTTGAGGGTTGCTGACAGGGGTTGGTTGCTTGGCTTGGTTTGGCTTGGCTTGTGTAGCTATTTATTTGGTTTGCTGAATTTCGCTGCGATTTTGCTGGTTCATTAGGCGCCGCTCGCAGACAACTGCATATTGGACGCCACGCATAAATAATACATCAAAGGAGCCCAAAAGGATGAGCCCAGCTAGGAACGACGGGGGTAAAGGATAACTCACCATCTTCGAGGGTGCGCGCCAGGCGCGAATTTGAAGGTTTGCCCTCGACGGATTTGTAAAACGGCACAATGAAAAATTCATAGAGCGTATACTGCAGCAGTCCTGTCAGCGTACAGGACGAGGCGCCGCCGCCGTTGAGTATCGTCAGTATGCGATATTTGCCGCTGTACGCCGACTGGATTTGACTCTGGGTCTGCTGCTGCTGCTGCTGCTCCAGCTCCTGTGTATCCATCGCATCACGTTTGCCGGCAGCGGCAATATTTGGCTTTGTCGAAATCAAAGCCGACGCGGAGGCGGATGTGGAGGCCAGCAAAGGATTCGTATTGGCCGTTGCCATGTTTGCCATCTGGGGGTTGGGCAGCTGACGCGCATAGATATAGAAACCCTCGACGTATTTGCCGTTGATGATCTGCACGGGTGAAAACAAGTTGGGGATAGGTTGGTTGGATGGGATTAGGGTTAGCTGCGAGTTGTTGAACTAACCTGCCAAGTGAGCTTCATGCTGGTGGAGTCCACCACGCTGGCATTCGTCAGCTCCACGACGTCGCCAGACAGGAGACTGGCGCGTGCCTCGCTCAGGTCCAAGCCGCTGTTGAAGTAACGCTGCAGGGCAAAAGAAGGATTTACCTTAAAGGAAAAGGACCCCTCCTCAATTCTACTTACCGTGCCGACCGCAATGGGTTCGGACATGGGACTGGGCAGTGAGAGTCCGTGCGAGTTCTCGGCGCGTATCAGGAAGAAGTAATTGACGCCCGGCACAAGGCCCAGCTGGGTAAAGGTCGTGTTCTGGATGCGAGTCCCAGCGGCCACCCAGCCGTCGGTCTCGTTCTTGCCAAACATCTCGACGACGTAGCCAACCAGACTGGAGGCGCCCACTTTGTTGCTGCGCGTCCAGCTGAGCGTGACGGAGTCGTCGCCCTTCTCGACCAGCTGCGGCTTGCCGGGCGGACCCGGATACGTGGACAGCTCGGGAGCGCGATAGAACTTAATGTTGGGATTGGTGGGCGTGTCCAGGCGCAGATAGCCGCTCCAGGAGGACTTGCCATTGCGATTGCTGGCCACGCACGTGTACAGGCCCTCGTCCTCGTTGCGCTGCAGCTCGGAGATGGTCAGCGTGCCCGACTCCGAGAGATTGCGCCGCTCGTGCTCCTGCACATCGATGGGTATGCCGTCCAGATACCAAGAGATCTGCGGCGCCGGCGTGCCCAGCGTGCGGCAGGGCAGCACCACGATCGACTTCACCGGCAGTGTCTGATTGACCGGACCCTGCTCGATGATCGGCGGCGGCAGCTCGAACTGTGTGTCCACGTTGACGACTGTGCGGCTGCTGACGCTGCCGACGGCGTTGAGGGCATTGCAGACGACCACCTTGCCGGAATCCTCGCGAGCGAAGCGCGCTATGGAAAGCACCGAGCGACCCTCGGGCGTCAGCGTCACCTCCAGGCGGCCATCGCGATAGCCGGGCAGGAGCAGGGAGCTGTTGCCCTCGACGCTCCAGTAGAGCGTGGGACGCGGATGTCCGTTCGCCTGGCACTCGAACAGGACCTCGTCGCCGATCTCCACCAGCTGATTCTTGGGACGTGTAACGAACTTGGGCGGAGCTGCGGAAGAGCGAGAAAGAGAGAGAATGGGAAATAGGAGTGGGTTAAGTGGAAGAGTGAACAGCAATTAGCTTACCGTGAACGGTTAGAATGCCCGTTGCGGTAATCGAACCGACGGCATTGTCCGCCTCGCAGCTGTACTCGCCCATGTCCTCGAGCGTGACGTCGTCCAGCTTCAGACTGCGGTCCTCAAGTATGTGCACACGACCTGCAAGAGGGCAATAATCAGTAAGGGGAATGTGAGTTCTGGCCCCGAAACGAGCAGCCACCAGCGGCGTCTTCTTCTACTTCGTTAGTAGTTCAAGTAGCGTAAAAATGGCCAAGACGGCAGCGCTAAGCAGGACGGGGTCTGGAGGGGGTGGGAAGGGGGGGTTAGTTCAAACAACCGCAGCAAAGTAAGCCAAGAAGAGCTGGCCACAAGTGGAGCTGGTTGCAGTCAGCTTTTGTGGCTGTGTCTAACAATAAAAGATAGCAGACAACAACAACAACCAGTAAAGGCAATATTTGAGGTTGGCTAAGACGAAGTCTGAATACACTTTCAGCCAGAACTTATAGCAATTAGAGTTCTTCCAGCTCAAACAGTTCTTAGCAAGGGTATTTAAAAAAGTGAAGTTTTAGCTTTGCTTTCATTTCGGTTGGTTTCCTGACTGCCAAATGGGTTTCAACTGTTGTTGTTGTTGTTGTTGTTGCTGCTACTTCAGTGGCCACTATGCCAATTGTTTGCTTAACAAAAGTTTAGCCGCCCTCGAGGAGCCAAAGCCACCTTCGAGTCCTGCCAGCTGACGGGATGTGTTGTTTTTCTTTACTGCTTTCTTTTACGAAGGCGAGCCGAGCTTTAAAGAAGAAGAAGAAGAAGAAGCAGCGTAACGAGGACGAGTGTCTAACATATTCCCCACATCCCTGCCTTCGGCTTTGGTTAGTTGCACGGGCTGCGTCCTGTCTGAAGGACGACATTGCAACAGTGTTGAGTGTTGTGCAAGCAGAATTGTTGATTGCTGCCAACAGAGATTGGCAATTAACGGAATTAAAAGTTACAGTTGTGTTTACACAGTGCGGCCAGCTGCGTGGCCAACACCGCCCACAACCACAATCAAAACACTAACACTGACAACAACAACAACAACAACAACAAACAACAACTACAAACGGGCTGTCACTGTAGGTGTTTATTACACTGTAAGAAATGTCAGGTGAGCTGTAAGCAGCTGAAAGTGGTTAAAAAACTATGGAATACATTAGAAAAAACAGAAATAGTTAAAGAATGAAAAAATAGAATTAAACAAAAATTATAATTAAATAACTTGATTAATTCTGAATTAGATTGATTTTTACTATTTGGGCTTAAGTTTTTTTTAAGGAAAATTAAAGTTAGTCTTTATAGATTTTGTCAGCTTTGTTCCTGCTCAACTACTGAAGGTAGCTGAAAGGATTGAAAGACTTTGGCAAAGCTTTGGAATACATTAGAAAAGAATGAAATAGTTGAAAATTAAAATAACTTGATTAACTCTCAGTCAGATTGACTTTTACTAACTGGGCTTAAATTCCTTTAAAATGCGTTAAACTAAAGGAAAATTAAAGTTAGTCTTTATAGCTTTTATTAGCTCGCTTTTCCGCTGCTCTTTTATTTCTCTCAGTGTACCTACGCAAATACTGCCAGAGCAAACATGGAAAAGCCACAGGCCAAAGGCCAAAGCAACCGCATAAAACAAACTTTTTTTGCTCTGTGACGTTTACACACGCAGCTGCCACGCCCTCCCCTTTTCCCCCCTTTCCGTCCCCATCCAATTGTAAATATGGTAAACAGCAAGAGCTTAAATTTCAACAAAATGGCCGACGTTGCACTTCCGCCTAATTGACCGATTGTCTATATATAAATTTGGAGGTACTTACGCAGTGGCATGTTGCCGCCGGAGGCGGTGCGTCGCCACAGGACATCCGGCAAAGGATCGCCGCCGATGCGACACTGGAAGACGACCGAGCTGCCCACGACCGCCGTTTGATTCTGCGGCCCGCGTATGAGAAAAGGACGAACTGCAAGCAAGGAGCAAAGGAAACAGTTGAAATTGAGACTGGCAAGGACTTGGTCCTGGCTGCACACTTACCGTGCACCTTGAGGAAAGCCGTGGCCGATTCGCGTGTGCCGACCACGTTCTTGACCACGCACTGATAGCGACCGTCGTCGGATTGGCGGGCGTCCTGTATGGCCAGATTACCGCCGTCCACGATGCGGATGCGCTTATTGCCCCCGCCGCCGTTCAGATTCAAGGTCTGTCCGTTTTTGCGCCACGAGATTTGCGGATCCGGAGAACCGCGCGGGGCACCGCATTCCATCAGAGCCACCTCGCCTTGGGCAACGCGCGTGTTTTGCGGTTCCAGTCGAAATTCATCGCGCAGAACTAAAAGAGAAAAAGGTGAAGGAAGGAAGGGTGGACAACGGGTTAAGCTTTGATTGATTCAATATTAATAACTGTCGGGCGCCAGGACACGCTCAGGTGGACTTTATCCCTTTGCCCAAGCACTCTTCATATTTAATGCGCCTGCCATTTGAAATGACCCCCAGCGCACTCAATATGCCAATAAAACCTTGATAATGATGCGCTGTCCAGACTTTGAGCTGCAGATCCTGCAGCTGCAGCTTTTGCTGCTCCTGCAATATTAATAAGCTTTGGCATTTGCAATGCGTATTTTTCTTTTCTATCTCATTTCTTTTTTTTTTGATTTTCGTAGCTCACAAACAGAAATTGAAAAACAGCAAATATTTAACTTTGCTTGACTAGAAAATATCCTACAAAAGCAGCTAAGGGCTGCTTCTCAGCTAAGTTAATAAGTTACTCGTACAGGGTATTCGCATGTCGACTACACTGTGTTAAATGTGAAAATGCAAAATGGGAAATGCACTTCAATATACGCATAATGTGCTTCAGTGCACGCCAAAGGCAACAAAAGCTGTTCGGCAAACAAGTGCATTGCTTTGGAAGCCAATGCCGGCCAGAACGAGCTGATAAACCTGATAAAGATGATTAAAGATGATAATCAGATGTGAGCAGGTGAAGACAATCAAGCGCTGGGCCCTTTAAATGAGCTCAAGTACTGTGGAAATTGCAATCCTCTCGTATATTAATTAATCTGCCGCTTGGCAACGCACAGGCAAGCCCCAAAAAAAAAAAAAAAAAACAGAAAAAACCCTGCCATAATCCTTTGCTGCTGCTGTGGATATCAATTACAGAACATTTTTCCGAAATGCTTTATTTTATTAATTAGAAAGCAATTTGAACGCTTGACGTGCCCGTCAGTCAACAGTCAGCAGTCAGCAGGAAACAGGACCTGCAACTGGACATGCGCTGCAATTGTGCTTTTTGGAGGGGAGTTTGGTCAACTTACTGAAATGCAAGCCGCAAAAGTTCATTAGCTGCAAAATGTGCAACGTCAATCGATCAACGTCGCCGGAGCGAACATTTTTCGGGCATGTGCCTATTGTTAATTCTTAAAGTGGCTTTTACAACGAACGTACAGAAACCCTAAGCATAAGCAGTCAACTTTTGCGGCTGAAACTTCACTTTTGCATATGAAAAACCTCATGCAACTGAATTAACAACCCTTAACTCTCGTAGGATTCAGCTAAAATTTTTAGAATATGTTAAGAATTAATTAAAATTAATATTTGTAAAAGTTTTATAGCGCTTTTTCTAAAATTGTGGTTGCTATTAAGATTTTTGTGTTAAATGACATTTTAAATGAAAACTTTTTTGCTACATGCAATTTTTTCTATAATAATTTTTCGTTTATCTTTAACCCCTTTATAATATATAGTTCATGTACTTACATGCGACTTGCAATGTTGCATTTCGGGAACGCGCCACGCCGAACTCGTTCTTGGCCTGGCACCAATATGTGCCCGCATCGCTTTCCCGTCGTGAGTGGATGACCTGCACGAGAGAAAAAGAGAGAGAGAGATTGAAGAGCATTATTAGGGATATGTGTGAGTAGTTGTGGGGCTTAAATATGGCACGTGTCACCGGCACAAAGATCAAAAGTCGCTCAGCCAAAATCAAATAAAACCGAACACGACCCTGACTTTAACTGCTGGCTGTCCGGCCGTCCACTCGGCGTATACGCAATTTAATTTAATTAAAAATAAAAAAAGGAACTTGCAACAACCCCAGCGTCCAGTTGAGTTCGAAGGAGGGTCCGTCGCTGTGCCTTAATCACTTGGCCTCTTCAGTTTTAATTGGCAACAAACTGTAAGCTTGCCGACAAGTCACTTAGGATTGGGGCACGACTCCAAAAATGCCTGTCCTAACCCCGGCCAAATGCCATTGAAAACAATAAAAATAAACAGTATGGAATGGGGGCAGAGGAAAAGGAAGGGAACTCATCACAAATTGCTGCTCGGGGCTGCTCGGCTCGAGATATGCCCAAGTAACTGTGTATGATGATGCAAATTGATGCCAGGCGGCTTTTAATGATATAAGCACAAATTCCCTCCCTCTGCGAACCCGCTCAAGTGTTTCGTCCGGCTCGACACTGTCCTCCAAAATATTGTTTAACCCGCTCGCTAACATTATTTTTTGTCTCTAACGATTTAACAACATTTCAATCCAAAACGCGCTCAGCCCGAAATAATTCGTTAAATTCCAGCGAATGGAAAAAATAACAATAAAATTTCTATAAAACACATTTTGTTGCATTTCATGAAAATCAACTGCGCGGGGGGTGGCAAAAATGTAATATAAACAAAGCCAAAAAAAAAGAAGGAATATTGAAGAGAAATTGCAATCGGGGGGTGTGCGTGGGAGGAGGAGGGTGTCCTTTTTCCCCTGCAATGTGTCTCGTTAGCTAAAATTGTGAAATGTGCACGCACGAAGGGAAAAGCGTGGGGAGGGAGCGACCTCTAGAGATGGGCATGAAATGAAAATATATATATAAAATATGAAGAGTGGAAGTTCCTAGATGAAAGATGCCTTAGCTCGAGGTTTGATTTTAATGTGTTCCATAGTGTTCCCATTTCGGAATGTTTTCTTATGTTCCCATCTCTAGTCACCCACAGACAGCTCAGAGACTCACTCGACTAGACAATTCGCAAGTGTTTCAGGCCTAAGCCAAACAAAAAAAAAGGGGGGATTCTATGCCCCCACTCCTCCCCTTTGTTATTGTTGCTGTCTGCATTTTGTTTTGGTTGGCGATGCGAATGCAACCAATCGGAAGCGCATAAAATAATATGAGCAACAATTTATGCACAAATGTTGCGTTTCTCAGGCATGATATAGGAGGCAGCTGTAATAACGGAGCTGGACTCACCTTGAGGAAGAATAAACCACCCGCGGGCAGCATTATGCGATGCGAGCCCGCGTCCGTCTTCAGTTCGCGTCCATCCTTGAACCATTGAATTGTTGGTGTTGGGCTGCCCTCGGCCTTGCAGTTGAACGTGAATGGATCGTTTTTGGGCACCGTCGTGTCCATGGGATGTTCGATGATGTGTGGATTTTCACCTGGCAAAAAACAAAAGAGAGTTCGAAAATTAAAAACAATATTCAAATTTTACATATGCTAAAAGAAATCTTTTAGGCGTTTTGTTTTTTACCACCAAGAGCGCCTTCTTAATATCGAACATGTGTGTGTCCCATCTTAAGTGCCCTCTCTAGGGACTCGACCTAAACAAGATTTCTCACTTAACGTTGAGCAATTAATGGCTCCGCGAGGAGCTCAGATTTAGCTCTTCAAATTATGTTAAGGAGCGATGTAATTCACTTGAATTTGGTCCTCGCCTCAAATTCAATTAACTTCAAGAAAATATTTGCTCGCCCACGGTGCAGACAGTGCCGGACGGCAGGACTAAACATAAATTTACAGCATGTCGATAAGGATGAAACAAAGGACAACGCTAGATAAACTTTATTAAAAGCGGCAGCAACAGTGGAAACAACAACAATGGACAGCGAAATGGAGAACAGCTGAAATGTAATTACAAAAAGCGCTTAAAGGTGAAAAATCTGTGCGTGTGTGTGTGCGGATGAGAGCAGTGGGAAAATGGAAAATGGCAGTTTGAAGATGCATGGACTGAGGCGGGGGCCGCTGGCTGATAGTAACATCATTCAGCCGGAAATTAAGTTCTGCAGATTTATTGAAAGCGGATAGTAATGAGAGCTGAGCGACACAGAACGAATGGCGATGTTTCAAACTGTGATTGAAGAGATATTCCAGTTAGAGTGTGGGGAAAAGCTTTAAAGCAAGCAGCTTTGTGGGCGAATAGAAAGCATGGAACCAAACATACGCAAAGTCAAATAAGAAATATGATACATGACAAATGTAAAATTGTGAAACAAAGATAAAAGTTGGTGTTTTTCTAAAATAGTTTACTCAGAAAACAGTGGTGCAAAATGAATCGTTGGAAACGTGGCGCATGTAAATCAAATCACGAAGTGACATTGTTATCACCATAAGAAATCACTATTCTGTGATTTTGCATTGAGATTCTCAGCGCCATTTGTCAAATGCGTGAGAGAGAAACAGAGAGGAAGAGAGTGAGTTCGGAGGAATTGTAAGTTGTGCACCTTGGTAAATTTGTCAATTGCTTTTGTGCTCTGCCAGTAAGCTGGGCAGCAGCCTTTTGTGCTCTTCGCTTTATGTGATTCAGGGCATTGGCTATTGTCTGCTTTGGGTCTCTCCCCACTCTCTTTGTGCATTGCGTGTCCCTTTGTTGTTATTGCTGCTTCTGTTGTCACGGAGACAGTGTGCTAATTTAAATGATGGAATGCCTGCAAAGGCGAGGTGAATATAAAGTAAATGCTACTAGAATAGTTCCCTCAAAAGATAATAAATCCCGGCACTGCGGTAGTGTTGATTATTAAAATTGCACAGACAAACCAAAGCAAACCTCGGCTGCACACGGTGAAAAACTCAATGAAAATTCTTCAGGCACCACACAAAATATTTAATTAAGCAAAAACATGTTGCAGCAAAATCAACAAAAAAATATATTCAAATAGTAAACACACATTTTTTGCATTTTCAGCACACGGAGCATGAAGAAATTGTCGGGAATGGAGTAGTATGTAAAGAGAACTTCGATAAGCTGCCTAACAGCAAATTTACAAGAACAACATCAGGTGAGTAAAAATATGTAAAATTTACTACAACAACGACTATACAAAGTCAGAAAGCCAAAAGTTTTTATTTGCTTTTATATATGAACATGTAAGAGGGAATCAGAAAGAGTGTGGGTCATGTTGACTTCTGAATACCTTAACTTTGATGTAAATAACTGTGAATAACATGTTAAAGTTTTTTAGTGATGTTATTTTTTGAGAAGTACATAAATATTTTTTGTTTAGAAATATATTCAATAACTTGTCTAAGCATAATTAATACTTTTACAATATTTGCCTTGGCCAACTATGAAAGGAAGAGAAATTGAAGCGCAGGGAAGCCGCAAAAAATGTTTAAAAGACACGGCTGCAGCTCGGTCGACGTCAAAGCTTCTTTGCTTTTAAACTGCACAGCAGCAGCGCGAGAGTAAATAAAATAGAGTGGGCTGGCTGAGAGGGAGAGCAAGACTTTGCACTTAATTACGCTCATTTGGCGCACGCACTTTGCTTGTGTGCATGCCGTTGCTGTACTTGTGTGCGTATGCGTGTGTGTAGGTGGCTGCGTGCGCTGGCAATTTATGCATATGAAATAATGTAAAAGAAGTCTGTGTAAATAAACAGCAAAGTGCTGCCGGCGTTGAAATCATGCAAGCGAACATACACCTAAGCAAACGCAAACACACACACACATGGATATGCATATGCTGCAGAGAGTCTCAGGCATGTGCCAGTGTATAATGCAATGTAGTTGCGGCAGCAATGCAACAACAACAGCAGCAGCAATAATAACAGGAAGTGCATTTGTTGTTGCCTTTGTTAAGAAACCTACGGCTGTTGTTGTTGTTGCTGCTGCTGCCGATGCTGCTGCTGTGTTCGTGCGTATGTTATCTTAGTTTATGTGCTTTTGCGCGTTTTGTTGTTGTTTGCAGTTGCTGTTGCCGCAGTTGTTGTTATTTGTCTGGCATAAGCATAAAAATGTCTGCCTTTGAGGCGTATCCCAGCAGCAGCAGCAGCAACAGCAAAAGCAGCTGTTGGTGTTTACACCACGTCCTCCTCTGTTCTTCTTCTTCTGCTAATTTGTCGCTGTTATTTGACTTTGGCCACTGTCAACTGCCAAGAGTTGCGTTCTCAAGCAGTTGCGCCAATATGATCATTATTAGCATGTCAACAATAACACACAAAATCACAACTTTCCACAAACAACGACGACGTCGACGGCAACATGAATCGAGGCAGTAACAATGCAGTAAATGGCGAAGGGAAGAAAGCAGGAGATGTCCCCAGCAGGTGTACAAATGCATATGCAAATATGTAAGTAGCTGCCGTCTCCTTCACTTCCTCTCGCTCCCACACATTATGTTGCTGTGTGCTCTCAGCTTGTTATCGCACCCGCAAGAGACAGCTTGTAATCAAACAAACACCAATTGAAGGCTTGCTGCAGGTGGAAAATGTCCAGACAAACAGCTGTTAGACTCGATTGTTTTGCTTGTTGTAGTTGCAGCCTGCCGGAAAACCACTGATTATGATATGTCCGTCTATAAAGCAGCCGCAGACACTTAGGTCTGTCCCTCTCCCACTCTCCCTATCCCTATCTGTCTGCTCTGCATAAATGTTCACACAATAAACTGGAACTGAAAATACAATATTCCAGCTTTAAAGTTCACATGATTTCCTTAGTTTTTCGCCGGTGGCAAAATGTAAGTCAAAGTTTGTCGTTGTCATAGAGAGAATTAGGCACAAAAGCAAAAGTCAAATTGTGACAGCAACAAATCTAATGCTCGGTTTCGCATCAAGTAACTGTATCGTTGACATCGCACTGCGCTACTGGCGTTGACGTCGACGTCGCTGTTAAAAAATTAACAAAGCTTGACAACGGCTTGCTTCAGTGCCAATCGAGTGGCTGCTGTTGCTGTTGTTGTTGTTATTGCAATGCCTTAACATGGCAACTCAACAATAATTTATAAGCTTTTAGTGCAACAGCAAAGTGACTACAACAACAGCAGCTAAGTTTTTGATTTGCCGCCAGCGCCTGGCATTCGGAATTGCTGTTGTTGTTTGCTATTTCTACTTCTGCTAGCATTTATTTATTTATGCTGAATGCTTAATTTTTAATGTGCATGCAACTTTCGCGAACGTTATGAGAACTAACCATGAAAGCTTGAAAGGGCGACAGAGCACGACGGAGAGAGAGAGAGGGGAATTAAAGGAGCTCGAGCAGCGAAAAGGGTTGCCTAAGTATTCGCAAGTGGTGAGCTTCCAGAATTTTGTAAGCCTTTTGCAAAACTTTTACCACTTAAGCTTTATGCAAGTAAATACGCCAGGGAGTGAGAGTATGTGTGTGTGTGGGTGTATTTTTTTGTTTTTGAGCTTCTAAATACGTGAAGGCGCTTATAATTTTTAAAACCGCTTAAGTCAAACAAAAGCTTTTTAAATTTTTTAAGAGAATTGGAAACACTTGTAAAGAGTTGGAGGAGAGGTTGGTTACGTTGAAGTTTTTAAGAGAATATAAAATTCGTCTATTTCACCTGCAGCATACATATATGTACATAAGTACACAAATATATTCAATTGTGTTTCTTCCTGGATGCCCGTATAAAAATAAATGTACGGTGCAATATTCATGACGGCGTAACAAATTACTCCCCACTTCAAAAGTTGCTCCTACAAATCAGTGAGCGCAATAAAAACTTTTGTGTGATTGTCGTTGTTGTTGCCCACATTGCGATGCAAAGTGTAAGAAAAATGATGCAAAGTGCGCATTGTTCTTCCTGTTCCTGTTGTACAGTGTTTGTCTTTGTATTTGCGCGCCTCGCTTGTTGTTTGTTTGCTTAGGCGCCGCCGGGCGGAGAAGAAAACCGATGTGAGAGGAGAGGAGAGGGAGACTAGAACGGAAGCTGCCTGGCTGCCAATTATTTAAATGCTGGTATTTACCTAACGACACGGCGCAACGTCGGATGTGGGCCAAGACGGCAGCCTCAACCGGAGCCAGGATTCGTTGTCGGAGCCGGCGCATAAATCATTATCACATTTATGTAATATGCACAAGGAGTCGCGGAGACAGACGGGCAGACAAAATATTTGCCCAGGCAGCGACGCATCAGGGCCATAAAAACCGCAATAAACCAACGGGGATTATGGCCATAATGTGGGGATTTCATTTCCAATAGGGCGCAGCCAGAGATACATAACGGGAATAACATGTAAGCAAAAGACAAAGGACAAAAAACAAAAACACCCCGCACCCGTTTTATTGTTTTTTTTTGATTGCAACAAAATGCAAGAAATCAAAAAATCAAATAAATTATTCAAATGTACGAGCGGATATTAATATGCGACCCAAAACAACATAAGGATCAACGGATATAAGGATAAATACATTTATGTATATATATACACCAGAAAAACCCTCAGGCTCACACATTTGATTAGACAAACCGCAGGAAGCTCGCCAAAGGCGTCCGAAGGGGACGCCGACTCTCAAGGGTTCATAATACACTTGTGGAGCGGGCGAGCCCATTCAACATTTTCAATGTCAAATTTATGCCAGAGCACGCCACAAGTCTGGCAACGCCGGCGCCCCCAGAAAAACCAAAACCAAAAAAAAAAAAAGAATAAGTCTGAGTAGCTGCCGCCGTCGCCGTCTCCGCCGCGCTAATGAGCTAAAACGCCCCAAGGTGCTGAAAATGTTGGAAATACTGAAAATGCTCAGACAGCTTTTCAGACAAAATCATGTGCTTTGGGGTTCTTGAGCTAGCTATCTCACTCTCTCTCCCCCTTTCTTCCTTTTCACTTGGCTTGTTTTTTCGCACATTGTACGCATATTGTTAATTTGGCGCCGCCATTGGGTTCGAACCCCAGACCACAGGGAACCAGGATTCCACTCAAAACAGTCTTCATACCCTGTATATTATGAAATAATGAAACGGGGTCGTTTAAATTTTTAGAATATTTATAGCTTGCAATTCCTTAAAAGTAACGATCTCTAAAGGTTTTTAAAAGTTTTGTTTCATCTAATTATATGCAGGGTATCTTCTAGTCAAACACTTGCCCCTTAACCACTTTTGCTTTGTTTTACCAACATTTGTCTGGGATTTTCCTTCAGCAATTTCTGTTTGGCTGTTTCGGTCTGTGCTTTGGGTTTTCCTGGCCAACTTTTGCAACTGTTAATTAAATTCGACAGCAGCGTATGTGCGAAATTTCGCCTTCCACTTTTCTTATACATTTTTTTCTTATAGGTGCAAAGAATTCTCTTAAAAATATGCATTTGGTTTTATTATTATGAATGGAATGAATCCATGGCAGCTGGAAACAAAAAAAAAAGGGTTCTCTCCTCGCGCTTATCAATAATTTCATAAATGCTGTGGCAAAAAAAAAGACAACATTGAAATCCTTTTAAAGCTGCCAGCAAAAACCTGAAAGCCCCAGCAGTGGCCCTTTTATCCATAAATATGCGAGCGAGAAGCAAAAGACAACGACAGAAAAACAAGCACGAAAAACGAAAAAACTTTAGGAATATAAAGGACTCACACACATGGGACAGCGATCAATGTCATATACCATATTTATAACCTCCCCCCAACCCTGCACGGGCATATTTTTTTCTTCTTGCTTTATCAACTCCATAGTTTATATCTTTGTTTTCTATCTTTGTGCGTTATCTGTTCATGGCGGCCTTTTCGCTTTTGTTGGACGCAGAGCTTTTTGGCATATTGAAAAATTGCACTGCTCGGGAGAGAATCAAAAGGGGAGAGGGGCAAGGGGGGAGGGCTTTTAAGAACTAACTTATACGTTTATCTGTCCATAAACTTATAAAGTGCTTTATGCAAATAGCCCTTAAAAAAAAACAAAAATGATGTAACCCCAGCGACAGAGGTTGTGGCTTAAGCCAAGAAGTTGTTGGCTTAGCTGGTTTTAGGTTACGTTTTTGGCTAAATCTGCATTACAATATGAGTTTCATTTGTCAAAAGATTGTCAAATGAATAATTGTCAAGATAAGCAGTCGAAACTGTGAGACTTGGAAATGCTCTATACCGGAAATTAATGTCGTTAACAGCTCTTCTATGCAATTCTCAATAAAGTTACTTTATCAAATTAAAATGCTTCCTTTTTTATATATGTACATAAGTGAAATATTACTCAATACATTTATAGACAAAAAGTCTGACAAATCCAACTAAAAAGATTATATTGTTTATATATTTTATATATATGAATGAACTGTTTATAAATAAACAATAAGGTTCTTTATATTTGTGTTAAGCGCTTAACAAGCTGTTCGTATTGACGACCCGTAGCTGATAAGAGCTTACATTAAATTAAAACTGACAGACTACGAAAATGATAAGCCTGTCCTACCCTAACATTTCTATATGAACATATGGCAGATATGACAGCGAAAAAAGAGAAAACATCAAAGCAAAGAAATCCAATTAATCATTTGCATAATCTCTTAATTGTATTATATTTAGATTTAAATTTGTTTATTTCGTAAGCCGATTTTAAACAAATTTCATAGTTCACACAGCGATAAGCTTGCTAGACAATATGAACTCATATTTTTCTATACAATACACAATTCATAATTTGTCAAATCCATTTTGTTTTTTGTACAAAAAAAAATTGTACATAAGCTAAAATTAATTAGATTTGTCATTCTCATTGACATTTCGACAACTTTTCTATTAATTATTTTTGATAGATGTCGAGGGGGATCGGGGGGGGATCAGTGGGATCGGGGGCCCTGTGTCAGAAGCTCGAGTGATTTATGGGCGCGACACAGTTTCCAAAATGCTCCACATTTATTTGTTTTACTTGCCTCCACACACAAAATAAAGATCGCCAGAGACGTGATCTATTTTTTGTATGTGCGTGGTATTTTTTATTTTTTTGGTTTTGTAACTTTTGCTTACCTGCAAGTAGAAAAAGAGAGAGAACAGAGAATTGAAATTAAATTTATGTTTAAATCATATTACGAGCAGTGAATAGTAAATTAGTGGGCAAGATTCTCATATAGGAAAATCTGGGAAACGGTAGCTTGTGCAGCATAAATGATTTGAGTTTTACGTTTCTCGATTCTCGTTCGTTTTGACAGCCCTGACAGATATGCATCGAGTGCGCTCCAACCCCTGCCGTTGGCCCAGCTGCCCTGGCCCAAACAAAGAGATCATTATCGTAGTGGAAAAAAAAAAATAAAATAAACCGGAGGCAGAGAGAAGAAAAATGCACACAGATGTCGTTTATTGAATATCGATTTACGCTAACTTCGTTAGGCGGAGAGTCGAGCGAACGGAACGCACGTTAAATGTAAATATGAATAAATGAGCTGAAAAAAAAAAACAACAACCAACGAATATATAACATAAATAGCAGAGACCAGACCAGGGTTCGACGAGGGCTGCGTTTCTGTGAGTCACGAGTAAAGTTCAAGTCTTTGGTTTCAATGTCACATGTTGCATGTCCTGCAGGCAACGTTCACAATCGTAATCGCCGTCATCGTCCAACGTCCAACGTCCAACGTCCATTCCCTTCCGAAAGGGGGCTGGTTCGGGCCACTTCAAGCGCGAAACTCAACACTGCTCGGACGACAATGCCGCCAGGGCAAGATTTTAGCATTGGATAAGCACTGAGCAGGAGTCGGAGTCGGAGCAGGAGTCGGAGTCGTAGTCGAGGCCAGTTTCAGACCTGGGCCCAAAAAAAAAGGGCTTTCTGTCTGCTTCGATGATTGATTTCATGGCAAAGTTGATTTCAATCAGCAAATGTTTATGCAGTTTTTTTTTTTTCTTTTTGCTGTTGCCTTTGGTCGCCTGGGGGCTCGCAAACTGACAAGAATTATGACACTAGCCATATTTGGAGCCGTCTCTGGGGGCAGAGCTGCCAGCCTGTCGTTTAATTGCCAAAAGCGCATAATTACGTAGACCCAACCAGCGTTAAAAAACAAAAGCGAAAAAGTTAATAGGCTTTCGGCTTAAAGAAAAAAAAAAGAAAATCACAAAAAGAACTAAACTTAATCAAGTAGACGACTTCAAATGAAAGAGAAACCAGAGAGAAAACCGACCAAAGAGAAATCAAAAATGCTTAGCAAACTTATTATTGAGCCCTGTTGATAATAATAATGATAATGATGATGATGATACAAATTGCAGCTATTACGGGGGCCAGAAAACAAGGCAGGGGCTTTAAGCCAGAAAAACGAAATTAAAACGCGAGAGATGAGAACAAACACAAGTGTGTATTATGATATACGATATGGCAAATATATTAAGTAGCCAATTCTACACAGAGAGAAAAGATGTAGTAAGTAAAATAGTTGATGAAAAAGTAAATAAAAGAAATTTTTACTTAAAAAGTGTGATTAAGAGAGAATAAAGATTTATATAGAAGTAGGAAGAAATCAGAAAGATAGATTTAGAAATAGAGTGAGAGAGATGTAGATAGAGAGAGAGAGAGAGAGAAAGTACAAAGTGTCCTAACCGAAATCGAGTCTATTATATAGCTTCTTTTCTGCCTGCATAAATCCCTAAAGAATTGTTTATCCTCAACAATATCTCACCAATTGCTAGTCTTTTTGCGCAGTGTAGTGCGTCTGCACATGCTGCAGCATACGTAAACGGATAGCCAGGAGCTTAGTCGAGAAGCCC
This sequence comes from Drosophila lacertosa, assembly GCA_004143845.1. Classification (NCBI taxonomy): domain Eukaryota; kingdom Metazoa; phylum Arthropoda; class Insecta; order Diptera; family Drosophilidae; genus Drosophila; species Drosophila lacertosa. The sequence continues at coordinate 130,122 of SCDZ01000201.1, read as the reverse complement.
GAGTCCCGTGTCCAGCAAAACTGATTTAAGCAGCGCACACAACATTTAATAAAACGTTGAAAGTAAATGTCATTAGTGAAAGAGACGCTCGCTTCAAGGAACGCCTGGTGAGGGGTTCTGGTTCTGGTTCTGGTTCGGGTTCGGGTTCGGGTTCAGGCTGGAGTTGGGGGCGCTGACACTTGATGAGCTGTCATAACATTAGATCATGTCTGGGCAGCATGTGGAGGCAACAACAACAACAACAACAGCTCATTAGTCGTGGAAAACTGTTTACTCTGCTTATTACTATAAACACCAAAATGTGGGGGGAAAAGGAGGAAAATGGCAGCTGCCAGGGATGGGAGAAGAAGCGTTTGCTTTAACGGCTTTAACTAAAAATGCACTTTAAGTTAATTTCTTAAAAAGAGAGAGAGAGAGAGAACAACTGGCCTAATTGATTGATTGATTGATTGATAGATGGAGTGTGATTGACTGCTTGCCAATGTCAAAGGTGTCAGCAAAAGTCGCTTTCCAAAAATATTTATTTGACTTGTTGAAATATTTTTCAGCATTTTCACAAAAGAAAAAAAAAACATATTTTTGTTTAAGATTTTTCCAGCAGCTGTCATTGCTTTTAAGTGATTGTGCGACGCTTGGGGAAAATTCGATGCGCTTAATGAAAGCGGCACTTGACGGGAGGGAGAAATAGAAACAGAATAAGAGGCGATATTAATATATATCTATGGCCATTTGGTAGCCTGACTAATCAACAAATTATGAGACGATTTGTTACACCAACTACGAAGTTCATTGGCAGAGAGTACAAAAGTACTTATAAATTAAGCGACTGGAGTGGGAAATTCAGAGAACAGACTTGGCCTGACTTGACTTGATTGAGATGTGGGCGCTTAGACCGAATCAAATAATCAGAATTCGGGGCATTCAAAGAGAAATTGAGTTTGAGAAAAATCTAAATAATTATAGTGTTAGCTAAACAAAATTGTTGTGAGAAGAAGACAAAATAAGTAAGCATATAAATCTTATAAGATAAACATTTTACAAACAGTTTAATAAGCGCTTTAATGCTGAACTAAGCCAATAGTTTATTAAAAGCTAAAAGCTTAACTAATTTATACTTAATATTAAACTCTAATTAGCTTTAAATGTGCTTAAAAGCTTCAAGCGTTCTTTTGTTTAGAGCTTTAATATTAAACCGCTTAAAGCTCACTTAAAACTTTAAGTGCTTTCAGTTTAGATTGTTAATGTAAAACCCTTGATTGGTTAACTAGAGTATAAACAAGTTAGCAAACCAAAGCGAAAGCTTCTTTTGGACTTAAGTATAGTCCGTCGTAATAAAACCAGATTCTGAGCGCCAGTCAAAGTCCACAAATGACTTCCGTTACAGACACAAATTATAATGTAAATCGATGCAACATGAACATGAAATATAATTGAATTGAAAATGTTGCCACACACAGCAGCAGCAGCAACTGACAAGCAACAGCAGCGGACAACTGGGAAAAACAACAACAACGAAAAAAAAAATGAAAATAAAAACCGTCAACAAGCAGCAGCAAGTAAAGGGCAAAATGCTAATAAATGCTAAGGAAAAAAGAGTAAAGCAAACTAAATAGAAAGAAAAAGAAAACGCTAAACACAACATTGTGGCTCGTTTGGCCAATGACAACTACGAGAACGTCATGTAACATGTAACTGCACATCAAATATGGTTGCAAGCCCAGGGGCGGCGACAAAGGGGGGAGCTAAACAGTTGAGCATCTTGGCGGCGATATATCATCAAAGCGCAACTCAGGCACTCAGCCAGATCAACAGAACCAAAGATGTTTTTGTTGCTGTTGCAGTTGCTGCTGCAGCAGCAAAATCAATGCAATTTCTATTTGTAAATGACCAAAATGAGCGAAGAGAACGTCGTCAGTCGAATGCATACAATTTGAGTCAATACATGGCTAAAATGTTGCCAGCCATGTTGCATGCTGCATGTTGGCTGTTTGCTGCTGCAGCTTGGCGGACCACCTTTGAGCTATGCAGCAGCAACATTTGTTGTTGCTGCTTGCATTTCTATTTATTTCACAATAATTAATAAACACATTGCCCACAATTTATCATTGGCATGTTATTTGTTGCTGTTGCTGTTGCTGCTGCTGCTGCCTGCAAATCGATTAAGCTATCTTTGGACGCAGATGAGTTGAGGGAAAACGAATTAAAAACGCTAAAAAAAAAATGAGGCAAAAAAAATCCATGTGAGCAGCGAAATATGAAAAACGGGCGCCGGCTTTTGATGCATGTTGCTGCAGGGCACTGGCAACAGCAACAGCAACAGCAACTTGCAGCAGGAGCAGCGCAAACTTGTATTTGTTTCTCTTCCTTTTTTTTTTCTTCTTATTTGCCTTCTTGGCGCACAGCAAAAAATTCAATTTAAAAATTATTGCTGCACGGCGGCAACATGTGCCTGTTGCTGTTGTTGTGACTGCGTCTTTTGCCTGCCCCAAACATGTTGATTATTTAGCAGCAACATGCAGAGTGCAATGTGCGAGGCTGGCAGCAGCAGCAGCAACATAATTTGTTGCCTGCAACATGGCCAGCTCTGGTTGCGTCCCTAAGTTTAATTTCGCATTTTGCATTTGGCATTTGGCTCATTTGCATTTTACTGTCAAATTAATCCAATTTAACACAACAACAACATTGCGACCAATGTTGCTGTCAGGTTGTTAGGGCTACGCAAAATGTTGCTTTGGCTGCCAAAACGAACAACATAATTACCGTTAAGAATTGCGCAGAGAACATTTTAGGAGTTGGCAGCCTCCTCTTCGCCTTTAGTTGCTGTTGCTGCTGTTGCCCCCTTAATTGCCAGCAATGTCCACCGGCCGCCATTTGAGGCAAGAGCACAAGCTGCAGCTGCCCCGTGGCCAAGCCGCACGATTTTGTCTTAGTCTTGGGTCTAGGTCTAGTATATGGGAAACGAATCGCTGACCAGACGCGCCACTCAACATTGCGGCATGTGCAACATGTTGCTGCTGCTGCTGCTGCAGTTGCAGTTGCTGCCGTTGCTGCTACTTAGCTGCAGGAGATGACCGCACGTATCGATCGCATTCCGCGTTCCTAATTCGCTAGCATTTTGCACGGGCTTCAAGCGGCTTTTACCATATTCAGCAGATAGCGCGAAACGCTCGACTGTCGCAAATCAGATACCACAAGGGACACAGTCAGACAGACAGACAGAGAGAGAGGGAGGGAAGATACTTTCCAGGTTTCATTTTGCTTTGTTTAGCATATGCAGATCTCTTCGCTCGCTACGCAACACGTAAAATTATTTGCATACGTTAGCAGGCAGCAGCAACATTTGTGGCAGGCAACAGAGTTGCGGATCTTTGCTTGTATCTACAAGATACAATATTAAATTTAAAAGCGCACAGTACGAAACGAAATATGTTAAACGCGTGACTAATGTGAGAACGTTCCACCAGATACATTTTGTTCGTTAGCCGCAGCTTGATCAATGATCAGACACCGACATCGGCAACTAGCAGCCAACTTCGAGTTGGCTAATTAGCTATGCAAACTATGAGATACACAGCCAAAGATACGCGCAAATCTTCTACAGTTTAGTCTCTTCTTCTTCTTCTCTTTTTCCTTGGCATGCCTGCAGTGTCATGCGTGTAATCCGTGTGTGTGTGTGTGAGTGTGTGTTGTTTGAAAAGAAAGTTCAAGTCGATTTACTTTAAACCAATTAACTGCCATTTTCGGCTTTTTGTATCTGTATCTTTGTATCTTTTTAACTTACGGTCTGTGTGTGTGTGTGTGGGCGCTAAATTCATTCGTAGCTAAGTGGCGGCTCAAAATTGCTTAGACCGTTTTCAAAAACACAGTTTAAAGCCCGCAATTTAACTAAACACTGATATTTGATCTGTCTGACTAAGTGGCCTTGTCTTGTGGCATGAGGAAATCTCTTTCGGACTAAACGCGACGCGTTATGTGGAGGAAAAATAAAAACAAAAGCTGTCTGTGTCTGCCCACAGCTATTCACGGCTATTATCAGCTAAATTAAGTCTCAAATATTAGCCACACTCAATATAGTATATATATATATATATATCCTCATCGTTTAGCGAATGCATTTATTATAATGAGCATTTGAGATGTTGCTGCCAAATTGCTGCTACGCATTAACTATATAGCTTAGACTAATGTTTAACGCTAAAAGAATCCTAACTTTTTCCTTTAGCATAAAAGTTAGACAATTGATTTAAACTTCCTGTTAAAAAACTGATCCTTAATCTAGTTGCTTTCATCTGTTCCATTTTTCTAATCGCTGCCTTTCACCAAATGCTGTTTCTTCTTCTTCTTCTTTAAGGCACCTGCGTCTGCAATTCAGGATATTTTTCCACCAAAGAAAAAACTGTTTTCCAGCCAGCAGCACAAATTGTCTACCTAAACGAAAAACATACCAAAATGCCATTGTTGTTGAACCTTTTTTCTTTATTCTTATAGTTTTTCTTCTTTAGCTACCCTCGCTCTCTCTCTCTCTCTCTCTCTCTATCTTCCTAACTCTATCTCTGTCTCTTTGCTTGTTTCTATTGTGCGTACTTTTTCGACTATTTGGTTTTTATTATTTTTGGTTAAATTTATGACTCGTCTCGAGTCTAGGGTCTCGGGTCTAGTGTCTGGAGTGTGACCATGCCATGTGTTGCATTCAACTCAACTTGAGAATGCGTTTCTTGTTTCTTCGGTTTCAATAAACACACACACACACACATACAGTTATATACTTGTATCTGACCATTGTTTGGCCATTCGTTTAGCGCTCTGCAGCTAATCGTCTGCGTCTTCTTCTTCTTGAACATTTTCTTCTACCTACGCATTCGAATCTTAAAAGAGAACCCAAGCCGAAAACAGAGAAAATTTCTACTCTATTTGGCGGCACAAATTGCCTTTGACCTTGTCTTTGTCTCAGTCTCAGTCTGGCTAACAGGGAAACTCTCCCGTTGACGGCCATTTTGAAGTTTTCCGCGTTGGAGGCCATTGAAATAATTTTGCCGCCTTTGCATTGTTGCTTCAATTAGGCAAAAGCAAAGGAAAACTTTGCGCATTAAATGGAGATGGAAATGGAAATTGCTCTAACTGTTTGTCTGACTCAACCTTTCACTCCCTCTCTCTATCTTGCTGTCTCCCTCACTCTGCTGCTGTTAAAAGAGATAATCATAAAAATTTAGCAGCATGAAAATTGTTAAATTTTATTAGCAAAGTTTTTTGGTGTTTTATATATGAACAGAAATTTAATTTGTAACACTGGCCAACATCAAAAGCAGCTGCTTTTTTCTGGCTGCAATTCGAAAAAAATAAAACCAGAAAAAATAACAAATAAAAAAGTATTTATTGTATGATCGACGAGCAGTTACTCTGCAAATTTTTATTACCATAAATGGTTGGAATTTCGTCTTATTTTCTTTTGCGTGCTCGGATGGATAACCATAAAAATATACTTAAAATTTGAGCTACATTTATGTTTTGAAGCTCAGATATCAATTTTTATTGTTCTATCTTTTATAGCTTCTGAGATCGATTAGTTATGGGAAATAGAAAAGTAATATTAAAAAATAAATATCTTAGCTCCTTTTGTTATTTGAGTAAGCTGAAAATAGTTTAACTTTATTTGATTTTAATACTTTTACTTTTTTATTCACTTCATGGAATGAAAAGAGAGTATGAATTTCAACTATGAAAAAAGTCAAGAACTTTAATACAGAAGTTAGGTACCTAAAGGTACTGAATAAATTTACATATATTTCATTAAGCGCAATAATGCTATTATAATTATTCTAAAATGTATATGCTATATAGAAACAAAGAGCTGTTAATCAACTTGTCATACAAAAATAACATGTTCTGCTACCCACTTTATCGATCATTTTGATAACAGGGTATTCCAAATATAATCACAAATACGTTTTTTCGCCTGACTTTCTGTTCGTTTGGCTGCGCTGGCCGTTATTGCAACTGCGTGTATTCACTGTACATAAACTCATATAGATTGCTGCGTGTGTGTGTTGAGTGTGTGTGGGTTTTACCTGACTCTGTGTGGGATTATGGCTGCCAATGCGAAATTATACAACTTTGGCAACTTTGGCTTTGTTTTCTCTCCAACTGCGTGCGTATTTTTCGGTCTTTTCATTTTTATACACAAACAATATATTTTTTGTTTTCGTTCTACGAAATTGTTGCTTATTGCTTTTGGACACTGGGTTTAAGCCGTCTACCCTCTCCCTCTTATTATCGCTCTCTCTCTTTCTGCCTCTGTTTTTCGTGAGTTATTGTATGGATGCAGGTAAGCGTGAAAATTTTGCTAAGCCAACTTAATGCAACTTCTTCGTTAGGGGATCTGCTTCCTGCTGACCCCTACGCATTGTTTTCTTTATCTTTTCGTTTCGTTTTCATTGTTTCCAATACTGCGTATGCAGCGGGATGCTGACCCCTGTGCACCCTGTGCCGTCGTCCCGCACCCAGCACCCTGTGTCATCTTACCCGCTGCGTCGGCAATTTATGCGCGGCATTCACATTTATCGCCAAGTTGTATCTGTATCTGTATCTGTTGATGTTGATGTTGAAGTTGTTGCTGCCGCCTCTCCTAATAGAGATATGAGTTGGAAGTTGTGGAACCGTGGCTTTATTTAATTTATACATTAACCCCTTTGGCTGACTCTGACTCTGACTCTGTGTCGCGGTCGTCGTGTCACACGATTTACATTGCATGTTGTCACGTCATTCTGTCAACAGTTTGCAACTTCAACTTGGCCATGAATTATCCACACTCGCACCTCGGGACACGCCCCAGGACCAGACACATTCCTTTTCGACTTGATCACTTTTTTTTTTTTTTTCATCTCTTCAGCTACCGTGAGTAATTAAGCCGCATGCTTTTGGCCCCTTTGGCATCTTGGCCAGCTTCAAAAGCTGTTCGCCGTTTGCGGCCCATTCCTAGATCCAATTAAAGCGCTATAAAAATCACTTAAGGGCCGCGCATTTGACAATCAACTTTAATAAAGACCATGAATGGGGTCCTGCCCCCTGTTAGCCTCCACCTCCTCCTTCTTCTTTCTCACTCAACCTTGACCCAAGCGTTGACAATAAATGGGCAACAGGACTCAAACATTGTTGCCAGCATGCAGCAGACTCATGTCCAAAGCGGGAGAGAGGGGAAACAAGTTGCGATAACAACAACAACAGCAACAACAACGACCATCAAAAAAAAGGGCGCAAAAAAATTATGAAAAATTAATTTCTGCCCGACGGCAGATTCAGTTTTTTTTTTGTTGTTGTTGTTGCTCTTTTTTTCTTTTTGTGTGGGGCAGACAGACACATGGAAAGTGATTCGCAGGGTCAGGGAAATTATTGCTGTTGTTGTTGTTTATGTTTATGCGTGTTTGGCAAAGCGAAGCAAACGAAGTGAATCATGAAATGTTGCCAGATGACTTACAAATGGGTTTTAATAGTTTTATGCGAATTAAAGTGAAGAGTTGGCTAAAAGAAAAAAACAAGCGAATATTTTGTGAATTTAGCTTTAAGCGACAGATAATAAGCTGACTTTACCACCAACAAAGATCAAATGCAATACTTTAATTACGTTCAGTATTTAGTTTGAGTATCTCACACGCATAAACCCTCCTTAGAAGATATAAACATGAAGGCAAAAAAGTGCTCACATCATGCTTGAGTTTTACCCCTAGTTCGCATGTGCTGCTGCGCTTTTGTCCGCATGTTGAACAAAACATTCCACTGTTGCGGTAACGATGACGATTCCAACCACCAAACCCGCAACAGCAACAGCAACAGCAACAACGACAACGACAACAGTGGCAACTTCAGCTGCAGGGAATCTTTGGGATATGGGCGCATTCAGCGCGTTGCCCTTCGATTTGTTGGTCTGTCATCATGCCTCATCATTGTCAGCCGCCTGGACTCGACTCGACTCGACTCGTTGCCTCGTTGCCTCGTTGCCTGGCAAATGTCTCCCGCCTCAACAACGTTTATGTTGTTGTCGTCATCGTCGTTGTCGTCGTCAGCATGTGCAACATTTTCATCATCATTATTTTATGTTGCAGGCAGGCAAAGGCTTTACCTTGCCGCAGACGCTAACTTTTTCCTCCTGCATTATTGAATATTGTTTATAAAGCGACATGTTGCTGCTGTGTCTGTTGTTGCTGCCAGCAATTGCTGCCTGTTGTCGCGCAATTATGATTTGAACTTCGCATTTCTTGTTTACATTTGGTGGCCTGGGAATGTTTATGGTTCCTTTATATTTACATTTACAATACTCCCGCAACGACAGACACAACAGCAACAGCAGCCGCAGCAGCATCTGCATCAGCAACTGTTGCTCGAATTGAGCCATCAAATGCCAGCCAATTGTCACCATTGAGCCAAATCACAGCGAGTGCCAAACAATGTCAGTTCGTCAGGGATCTGCGATCACTGATCGCTGATCAGCGATCACCGACAACAGCAACAACTGATCCGCACAGCAATGCAGTGTGAATCAACAGCAACAACAGCAACAACAACAACAGTCTTTAGTTCTTTGGCAGCAATCTCCACGTCGAGACGTTGAACGTTGATTTTTATTGACAGCTCACAGCGGTTTATTAATGATCGTGCTGGGTTGCCAGACTGTCAGAGAGTATGGAGAGTGAAGAGTGAGAGCGAGATGCGAGCTGAAGATTGAGAAGGAGACTTTGGCTAAACACGCGATGGCAACACACATCAATCTGTGCAGCGCTCAAGCATCAATGTTTGTCTGTCTGTCTGGTTGAGGATCACTCAGCTGTCCTGGTCTTGGCTTGGCTTGGCTTGACTTGGCCTGGCCTGAAGGATCGCGTCATGCAAATTCTTGCGCATGATTAATTAGCCGCACAAATTGCAGCTGCGGCTGTAATTAATTTTTTTTTTTTAAATTTATGAACCAAAACGCGGATCGTTAAACAACAATCTGCACATAATTATGCAGTCGCAGCACGTTCCTGCAGCTGAATGCCTAATTGGGCAGCGAATAAACGTATAAACGAATAATCGAACTGACAACTTATACAAAAATCATGCTGAATCAATTAGTACACGTTGATCTTCCACTCTTCGCATGACTTGTGACTTTTTTCGAGAGAGATTTCCTAGAATATTATCTTTCAGACATGCCGACATTTGCATGGGCCCAACGGAAAACTGAAAACCGAAAGCTGAAAGCTGAAAACTGAATTTCCCACAAGGTGCGCGTCACTGTTTCAATATTGACTTGTCTGCCACACCCGGCTAATCCAGTTGTACTAGTTCCAGTTCCAGTTCCAGCTCCAGTTCTGATTTCTTTGATTGCAATGTTTGTTCTACAACAAACAACAGCAGACTAAACAAATGTAATTTGAGACTAGCTACAAAAAACACAAAGCAAAAAGAACGCCTGCTGTCAGTCAACGCTGCCATGGCTCTTAAAATGTAAATAATGCTAAAAACAGAGAGAAATAAAATTTAAAAAAAATCAAACAGAAGAAGAAGAAAATAAGAAATGCCAAGGCGACAAGTGACGCCTTATCTTAAATGCATGCCTCCACTTCGAGAGCTGCCACATGCCCCTGCCCCAGCCCCATCCACTCTGAAGTGATTGGCCTATCGCATTTCTCTCTCCATTTGCCACAGCAAAAGTGCAATAAATTAAGTCGAAAACCCGCTTCGCACTTTGCGCAGCTATTTGACGAGACTTTAGCGGCCAATCGAAGCAGCTAAAACTAATGAATTTGACGACAAAACTAGTTGAATTCAAAGCTACCAGAGAGTTTTAAAAAATATACTGCGTGGGTTGTTCTAATAGTTCCAGAGAGTGCAGTAAAATTAGTTAGAACTCTTGCCGGGTTTAGATCGTAAAGAAATTAATTGGAAACTTTGGCTACTAGAATTAAGTCAATATGATTTTATAAGCATATTTAAGTCAGGGCAAGATATTTTAAAAAGGTACTTGGTTACTTATAGAAACAATAGGTTCTAGATTTAAGTAAATTTGTATATTTTTTTATATTATTTTTTCTATATTTTTCTCATAGAGCTACTCCTACAACAACAACAAAAGCAGCATTTAAATTTCGTATGCAATAAGTAGGTTTTCCTTTTGAATGTTTATGGTAAATGCGATGGCAGCGCAATATCAATATCGAATTCAAGTTCTTAACATATTTTAGCGTCTTATCAGGCGGCGGCAAATGAGTCGAAGTCCGAGTTGCGACTGTGGGCAACATGTGGCAAGAGTGGCCATTGTAGGCTGTCGCTGTTGTTGTTGTTGCACGGGTTGACAGTCATTTAGATTTATGGCTGATTGTCTGCGTGGCAGCCAGCGTCTGTTTATAGCTGCTGCTGCTGCTGCTGCTGTTGTTGTTGTTGTTGTTGTTGTTGTTGCCTGTTGGGTACTTGTTGTAGTTTTAGCCTTATTTGCACGCAGCGCAGTCCAATTTTGCATGTTGCTGCCGCACGTTGCAACGTTGCAACGTTGTCCGTTGATGGTTGTCGTTGTCGTTGTCGCTTACGCAGGTGACTACAAGAAAGCAGCGCCCGGAGCCAGGCGGCAAACTTGTTTAGCAACATGGCCAATTTGCATGTGTCGCACTCGACGAGCCGGAAGATGGCCAGCCTGGCCAAGAGAGGAACGTCCACTTGATTCTCGTGCTTGGCGTTTTGGGCGGCCCAAACGGCACTGGCTCCAGTCATGGCTATTGGTATTAGATATCACAAATGCGATAAACGTGCGTTTTTTTCTTCGTCTTTTATTGATTTAAATGCCATCAGATGGCAGCTTTTTTGCTTTTGCATTTCGGCCACAAAATCGCACAGTTTATGCCCCGGCCTGTGTGAGGCTGGGAAAAAGAGATTAGGATTAAGCCGTTTGTCAACTTGTCATAATTGCAGACTGCGATGGCGGCGGCGGCGCCGTCGATCGGCTTGTTAGCAAATTATAAAAGTTATTTTGTTGTTGTTGTTGCTGTTGTTGTTGTTGCTTTTGTTGTTGTTGGCGACGTGCTTCAACGCCAACGTTGGCGACGCTGTGGCACGTTGCACGTTCAACGTGGACACAAACGATGACTCAAGGCAATGCTTTGCAAATTTTTTTATAATTTTTTTTTTTCTTCAGCTCGCGCGTAGGCAGCCCGCAAATCCAAATCTCAACTTGGCAAACTTGCAACTGCCAACTGGCAAACTGGCGAACGCTGCCGGCAACTGCCAACTACCAAACTACCAAACTGCAAACTGCAAACTTCAACTTCATCAAGTGCAAATATGTAAATCTCAGTGCAACATTTTTGGTTGCAGCTACGCTTTAAACGCAGCCAGCTTTAGGTCCTTGTCAAGCCCACTCGGTTGCCGCAAATCAACCTGCCACTTTGATTATACTTTGTGGCATCACTTAAATTAGCTTTAATCAATTGGAATTTATGTCGTCCAGAAAAATATTGTCTAATGCTGTATATAAGGCAATCCTTAGAAGAGAAGTCTTCTTCATATACAAGCCATAAATTAATGTTGGGTCTAAATAGACTTAACTTAAATATAAAAAGAAGTTCTTCAAAGTAGGCTCTACGCATTAAATCAATTAAATTCATTTCGAGCTTTCTACAAAAGAGATCTTTATTTAGTTTTTTATTAAACTTCGAGCGAGTCAGTTGGAAATTAAATTTCTAAAATCATGGCAAGCAATAGCAAACTGAGCAAGGACGAAGTGGGCGCTTTGAAGGATCTGCTGAAGCGGCGACTGCTCGAAAGCGGCTGGCGCAACAACGTCCGGGTTTTGATACGCTGCGCCCTGGCCAGGCAGGGCGGCAAGGATGTCGGGCGTCAGCAGCTGGTGGACCAGGTAATGCCCTTGGCACGCGACCTGGTGCCCAAGGATGTGTGCCGGGAGGTGCAGCAACAACTAAGAGGCAGGCTTCAAGAACTCAAAACACGCTCCTTAGATCCTTAGTGAAAGACTCCTTGACAATATACGATAATATACTCAAGCAGATATCTTTCGATTGTGTGCCTGTTTTCTTTGGTTTTTTCTCTTCTTGATTATATGGCCATGGCTCAAATCTAGCTGCCACATCACCTTTCAACTTTTCCAGTTCGCAAAACGCTGCAAGCTTTTTTGAGGTACGAGCAACGCCTTCTCTTCATGAAAAGCCATTTTCCAGGCGTTCGCGTTGCATGCAAAAATGTGGCAAGCGGCAACTGCAACAACATTTGGGCAGCCAAAAAAATAACGGCTGCAAGTTTGCATTTAACGCGGCTGCCAGGCTTAATTTTTTCTTATTTTTTAATAAAAAAAAAAATAGCAGAGTAAAGAGACATGAAAAAATAAACCCACGGCTATGTAAAGCAACAACAACAACAACGGCAACAACGTTGCACAAACACACACATACACATACACAGATAGAGGCTGTGGCAAGTTGCTTGCAACTCGCAAGTCCATGTTCAGAATCACGTCCATGTCCAGGAAGCAAAACTCTTGCGTATTTGCGTAGGCAAAACTTGGCGCTTGTCTAAGCCGAGGAAGACCGGACAGCGGTCGGAAAGGGAGGGGCGTTCAAATTGAGACTCTGTTCGCCAGCAGTTGGTTTTTCATAATTAATTATTATTTAGCTGGAAAGTACCCGTGGCAGATCAAATAACTCAGCTCAGAGCTGGACGCACAAAAAAAATATGCAAGCGCTTAATTAAAAGCTAGAGGAAAAAATCAATTATCTCACGCATAACGCAGATAAAAAATACACTAGTAGAGAAAATAGAGTATTTATTAGAGAATAACTAGAAGTAATGCATTGGACTATCTTTATAGTTAGAGTTATATTTATAGTTAAAATAGTTATGTTATTAAAGCTGTTTAAAGAAGTTAATTTCTGGTTTAAGCTGAAAAAGAAAGAAGAAATTGACTCTTAAAGTCTATATACCAAATTTGATCAGCTTAACATTATAAAAAAAAACCCTTTCATATAACCCAACAGACAAATATGACTGGAACCTTAGTTAAATGCGCTTTGAAGCATTTTTTTTCGTGTTTTTTCGACTATGAATTTTGCATAATAATATTACCTAAAGCTGGCCACTTTTCCCAGGCAGCCACAAATTGAGTTGAGTTTAAGTTTGGCCAATCATGTGATTGTTGAAATAACATGTTGCAGCGGCACTTGACTTCATTTACATGTCTCAAAGGGTGCCTCCATTCGTCCCGACGGGAACTGCTACTTAGCCCAATTTCGCATAATGCACATGGACTCAACCCCCCCCCCCCCCCCCCCCCCCCCCCCCCTTGACCCCCTTTTTAAGACTGCCACTGCAAGAGTCGACGAGTCTCCACTTGGTAAATTACAAAAGCGCCAACGGGCAACGTTCGAAAAATTGAGCCGCAGCAATTGTAACACTTTTTTTTTGTTTTTTGTTGTGCGCTTTGTTTCTCTCCACTCTCCAGCATAAAATCTAAAACTAGGCAATAAAAAAAAAATACAAAAAATTGCTCATGAAATTCCCTCGAGACAAACTGCACGCCAGTTGCCAGTTGCCAGTTGCAAGCTGCCCCCTGCCACATGCCACCGCTAGTCGGCGTGGAGATTCTTGTGAAAAGTGCAGGCTAGCTGGAAAAACGCTCCCCAGAGTAACATTACAAGCATTTTCTTGCTCTCGCTCCCTTGGCCAGTGTCAACCCTCGGCAACATGTTGAGGGCGTTTAGCAGCAGATAATTTTTATGACCCGTTCTGATTCCTTCTTTGGCTGAAAGTGTTGTGCACAAGCAGCCAGCGATTGACCCACCACCCAAATTGGACACACAATCCCAGCACCCGCTCCCCCCTCCCTTCCTCACCCTTCTAGGTGGCTGCCGTGTGCCGTGCGAGATAATTTTATACAATTTATTATCAACGTGCGGCGGCTTCGTCGCGTGCAACACTTGCCACATGGCCACACAGCTCATCAGTGGCAGCCTCTTTCAGTTGTTGTGTTGCGTGTTAAATGTTTTCACGTGGCGCACAATCGAGATACATATATATATATATATATCTGGCAATTCAACATTCGGCAATCGTTGCGTGCAACTTGCCGCTTGTTGCATTAAAAAGCGTTTAATAAGCATTAGATTACACATTTCAGCTTTTTATTTGTTGTTGTTGGCTGACCGGGTTAAGGGTGACCAAAATGTGCGTCTTTGGCATTATCTCCGCCAGTTGCGCCAATTTAACGGTGCAAGCTTTAAAGCGCACGATTAGCCTGATAAGAAAATCGGGGAAACTGTACGAGAAGGGTCCAATCATAGCCTGCAGTCAAAACAGCTAAACAAAACGTTTCAGCAAATGTCAATCAAAGTCAGGCAAAATTCGGAGAAATTTGTCTATCAGCAGAATTTGAGGAATTTAAATAGAGATAAGCAAATACATAAAAATATATTCTATTCCTGCTAATAATGACAAATCCCTGCATTGTTGATTCTCATGAAAAAATCTAACAATTTGTCTAGTATATGCAAATTAAATATTTATATTGAGTATATTGAAATCTAATTTAAATTTATAAATGTATAAACTAAATTCGAGGAGTCTCTTTAAGTATTAACATGAAGTTTATTACCTCAAGTCAAGAGCATTTATAAATGTTAATTTAGTTAAATATGAAATTATTAAATTTAAAATTTAATAAATAATTTTTTACTTTTTAAATTTCACAACTGACACTGAACCTTGAGATTTCATATGTAAATGACTTTATTCAAGCTTATTTTTTTTTACTTAAAATGTGTCTAATCTTGTTAAAATAAAATATATTTAAATATATACATGTACATTTAAGAATTTATGAAAAGGAAGTTTGATTTATTTCAAAGCAAATATTTACCAAAACTAAAAAAATGTTTAACTAGGCTCAAGTAAATTATTTTCTATAAAATATTATTCGTTTCTGCCTATTACTATGTTATTTTATTCCTTTGGCCAACCGCAACAAATGATGGCAGAGTCTACTAATAATTGACTGAAAGACTATTTCTTTATCTATATATACATATGTATGTATATACAAATGTATATTGAACATTTGTATTTGCGTTTGTGCAGCATTTTGAAATTTCTAAAAGTTGAAAAACTAACCGCAAAAACCACACAAAGACCTCAAAACTGTTTCCATTTTGTATTTTGTTATTTTTTTTTGTTTTGTTATAGTTGCTTTTTTCTTCTTCTCTGTTTTTTCTTTTATTAAGTATGCGTCGATATTTGTTTGGCTTTTGATGTAATTGACCAAGAAAACGAAACCGAATGGAATCTAAGGCAACGCAATCAGTTTTATGATTATTTTGTGCGCTGATTGTGGGACAATTTAATTGCTTTCCGGGGAAATGTGTGCCATAAGCAGACACAATAAACTTTATTTTATTGAAAATTTTGACTGTGGTTTGTTTATTTTTCCTTTTTTTTTTTTTTTTTTTTTTGTATAATCATGATATCATGCAGATGACATGGACACGTTACTGACAGAAAACTGTTTAGTCATGTATGATGAGCAACCCTATAAGACCTGTACCCAATACCCTGTACCCTTTTTATTCCTACTACACTCATTCTGAAATTTGGGACTAAAATGGGATTCTGTATGTTCTATATGTATGAGCATACATATATGTTGACTAATCTAGTAATGGGCCCAGGTCGCTCTTTGGTAAAAGTAAATTTGAATTATGTCCGATGTCGTGTCTATAAAACGGCATTAAAATCCATTAGCAAACGCGCCGCATAAATAAAACCGCGCTGCCTTAATTTCCCGTCGTCGCCGCCGTTGCAACTAGCCAAAAATAGCCAAAACGAGACACCAAATGCGGCAACGTAGAATGGAAACAAATGACGCTAATAAATATTGTGAAGGAGACAGAAAGACAGAGAGAGGGAGAGAGAGAGGGAGGGAGCTGCATTTCCACAAAGGATTTGTACGGCCATTAGAGTCGGCCGGAAACGGTGCCCTTCAAAATATGTGGCAATATGCGATATGCGAGATGTGGCAACATAATATGCATAGTGCAACTGCCGCAACTGACACTTACCCTTGAGCGCGGCAACTTGTGTTAATCCATTTAATCCAGCCAGAAGCAACAGCAGCATTAGCAGCAGTGGCAACTGAAGCGCGTTGCATGCATCAACTGACAATGGAGGTGGCTGCTGACGCATCTTTGGGCCTCTGTCGCTTTTCTCTAATTTTAGCAGCGGCGACGCAGCGGCGACATTTTGATTGTTTCTGTTTCTTTTCTCTTCACGTTTGATCTTATTTTGTATTTTATTTTTAATTTCAAATTCGTTAGCTAAATGCGGCGTGGCACGCATCTCACACAAATGCATTTTGTCAAGTTTCATTTTTTTTAATTGGCCAAAAATCTGAATTATTTTTATAAACTTGGCAACACTTTATTAACTATTCACTCTGATTTCACTTGATTGGCACTGTTTTAATTCGTTTGTGAATCCTTCTAAGCCATGGCGCCACAACCGGAAGCCGGAACCCGCGTGCAGCCAATGACGTTGGGCCGCGTTACGCACGAAACTCGCGCCCGACCGACCGAAACTTTCCGTGTAGCATGCGAATTCTCCCGAAACGTGACGAACGCAACGTAACGCAACGCACGAACCGCTCGCACAACCGAAGCGACCGAGTAACAGCAGCAAATTGAATGCGCCCAGCAACATGTTCTGTTAAGCGGTCCACACACGGTCCACACGCTCCTGCAGTTTGCTGGCTGCTCGAAATGGCACTGTTAGGTCGGCAGCACACACTCTTCTAACCCACGCTAAGCGCTGTTAAACTTGTTGCATGCCGTGGATGCTAACTGTCTGCATTTACATTGACTTTGTTTACAATTGCCGCGCTACGTTTGTTGTGTTCCATTTGCCGCTTGTTTCGGCTGCTGCTGGAAATGTTGAGCAACATTTCGCTGCGAGTCAGCGCACATTAATGTTGCCAATATCGTTCAGAAGCAACATGAGCCGCTTAGGGAGTTTTGGATTGTAATTAATTTTAAATAATATTACTATAAATCTATTTCGAGTGTTGATTTTATGTTTTTGATTTTATGGCCTGGAATGTTTCTATATATAGCGCATTTTGTTTATTTATGGCTGCTTCTGTCGTGTATATCATTATTTTTATAGCTGTCATAAAAATTAAAAAAAAAAATCGAAACAAAGCAAACGGTAAACATAATGAACATGCTCTAGTAATTTTCAATAACTAGCTGGCTAATTAATTTCCGAATAGCACAGCAATGGTTTTTGAGGTGTCATGGATAATGTCGCCATATGTTAAATATTTTGGAAATATGTTTTCTGGTTTCTAAAATTTCATCAGTTATTAATTAAACAGGTAATATCGTTGTTAGAATTTATTTTGATGTTTTGTTTTCTAAAGTGGAATATTTTAAAGATAGCTAAAAGGGTTTTTATTAAAACTTTTATTTTAAAAGGCGTCTTGTTTATAAAGTTTATTTATTTTTCTAACATTTTCCTCGTTTTGTATTTTGAATTTGAGTTGCCAAAGTAGAATAATTAAAGATACCTTGATTTGTTTCTATGTTATCTTAACCTATACTATAGTTAAGAACCGTTATTTAAATAAGCCAAACCCTTTATAGCTAACACTTTCTGTTCTGTTGCTGTTCTACCTCAATTTGATTTTAATGCACTTTTCAATTCATTTTCCCGACTGAGTTGCGATATCTTAACTCATTAGGGTGCTGATTGTGCCCACTTCGGACTTTTGACAAATAAAAATGTATATTTTTCATGCCTTTGTTGAGTTTCCAAGTGAACGTTGTTCGCTCATTGGCAACTTGTTGGATTATTTTTTATTCTACCCCGTTCTATTCAAATCAGGTTGGAGGCCCGTTGACCATTTGCTATCTAATCTGAACGAGGGCCGCACTCGCTCTCCAGCTGTTAGCTCATCCATTTCCCGACTGCAATAAACGCCAGACAAACTTTGTCTGCATTTCACAACAAGCACTGGGAATCAGAACCATTTTGGGGTCATATCCATATCCATAGCCACATCCAAGACGACGCCTCGGCGGCCTTTGGAAGCCGCTAATGAATTTCGAAAATCAATTGAATGGACAAAGATATTGTATTAATTTATCAAAGTGCATAGCCCCAGAACGAGGCTCTACTTTTATAAATCGCTGCCTAATTTCCCAACGTTTGTTAAATAATCAATAAGTTCTTCGGATCCCCTCTCCAGCTCAGGTAGTCTCTTCTAGTGGAGTGTGAACTTTGTTCATTAATGTAGCTTCGATACAGATACATTTACCAAAGTGTAAAATAAAGGTGTGTTTCTTTTCATACAGACGAAGATTGTGCGTGCATTCGAGTCCAGCCTGTAACAGTCAGACAGGGTACTCAGGGCAGGTGTTGGTAAAACGTCGGCGTTTTCTGCTCCTCAACAATGTGCATTGTCTTCCCCCAAAAAAGGTCACAGTGCGTACAATGCACGTAGCTGGCCGTGCCCCGCGGCCAGGTAGAGCGTGTTGCACAGGTAAACCATATTTCAAATGCCGATAATTGGCCAATTTAAGGTGACTCTGGCAGAAGTCGCTGTTGCCGCACTTCAACAAGCACTGAAAATCGACAACGTTGCTTGATTTAACTTTAGATTTAAGCAAAATAATAAACTTATTAAAAATTTGCTATTGTAGTTGCGCTGTTGCCGCACTTCATCTCTAACAGCACTGAAGTTTGACAACGTTGCCTGAGTTTGACAACTCTGCAAGTATTTGCCATGCTGAAGTTTGGCAACGTCGCACAACTATTCACTGTGAGTCATTTAAGCATTAGCCGTAACTCCCTCACAGCCTGTTTACTTTTGGCCAAAACATTGACAAGGCTTAAGGCCCGATTAACGTGCGCTGTTGCCGCGCTTCACAATGTTTGTGCACTGCTGAAGTGCGGCAACGTCGCCATGTTTTGGCAAAATATTGTCATGGCTTAAGGTCCGCTTGTCGCTCTGGGCCATTTAAATGTTTGTCTTGGGCAACACTTGACAATGTTGTTCGACTGTCTGTCTAGTTGTATTTCTCCCTCTCTCTCTCTCTCTCTCTCTCTCTTTCTTTATTGCCCTGTCATGTCTGCTCTTGACTGGGCCTAAGCCCATGTTAATGACATGTAAGTTGCGTCTCAATTGCGGATTTGTTTAGCCCACGAAATCAAAATGACATTTTGATTGCCAGTCAAAGTTCACATTGTGCTCCACTTATAAATGTTGCAATTCGTGTATTCGCATTTATTTATGAGTGCTTGCATGAGTGCATCTGTATTCAACATGACTTTGGGACTCGTGCAATTAATTTACGAGCTTCGCTAATTGGCCAATCAAAAACACTGAAAAGGCGTTAATGGCAACTGCGGGCGGTCTTTGCAGAAAGCTGAGCTTGACAGGGTATCTCAACTTTGTCATACAGTTTGCCAGGTCTTTTATCTTAGTATATATATCTGCTGCTCTTTATCTTTATTTCGTTCAGAAAGAGTATTTAAAGCTGAGCTGAAGTAAACAACCCTGTTTTTATTTTTTAATCGGACTCAAAGAATCTGCCGCCACCGATAAAAAGATACACAAGAAACACGCTAAAGATTCCCCCGTTGCCCGAAAAGTGTTTCCGTATTAAGTTGAAGACACTTAAAGGAAGGAAGAGAGGGAGGGAGGGAGTTCATTTGGTTGAATTTGCGGACATTTTGGCTGCGGGTTTCAAAAGTCAACAAATTACTCGTACGCATACACTCAAGATAATTGAAATTAGCGGCTGTGACAGCCTGATTGCCAGCGGAGATCTCCTGGGGACGCCCGCAAAGCTTTAAACCTTGGGCCTCCGCCACAAATCCGAGGGCGCCGCAAAGCGAGGCGACTCGCAGCGAGGCCGCCCACTCGCCAAGAGCCCAAAACCGAAGCCAAACCCAAATTGAGTGGGCTTTTTGGACAGCCTCAAGCAGGCAGCCAGCCAGCCAGCCAGGCAGGAACTTGTGGCTTTGAGTCTGGTTTTGGGCTTGCGTGTCTCTGTCATGTGTGTGAATCCCAACGAGAAGAAGAAGCAGAAGAAGGTTGCATTTGTCTGGCGTTGTGCGTAGAGCGCATGCTCATCTAACTCCAGAGATTGGATAATGCACACAGGGATATGATAATGAGCAGGAAATGAGTTGAGTGTGAAATTTATGTACAGGAGTGTTTGCCACGAAGGCAACCCCTTCTAGTTGGCCAACATGACGGATGGCCGTAATTAAAATTTTGGTGTGTGTGTGTGTGTTTGTTTGTTTGATATGAATGAATTATGCTCAAATTATTTACACCTTTGATATATGTGAAAACAAATCGTGTTTTGATTAAGTAAAACACGGGCTAGTTAATTCTCGAATTGACAAAAGCCAGCCCAAAAACATAACTCAATCAGAAAAGGAAATGTATGCGAAGAAATCAATTTTGACATATTTAAATAGAATTTGAGCAAATAATTTATAAGCTTTTCTTTATTTAAATATATTTGAATAGGTGTGAGGAATAGATAGATAAATGAATAGGAAATGATATATAAAGATAAGAGATAAGAATGTAGATAGATATAGATATAGCTTTAAATGGAACACTTCTTAAGATAAAGCAAATGCTTCATAAAAACTTTATTGTTTACAATATAAAATGTTCATATCGTATATATAGAAAAGAACTCGCTTTGTGTCTGAATCGGTTGCCATTAAATGACTCACAACTGTTGCGTCGAATAAAATTCTTGGAGTGCCCTATAATTATAAAAAATATATATACAAAAATTGAGTTGTGTGTATTGAAACTCAATACGCGGCATAATTAAACCCGCTGCGCAGTGAATAAAAAAAAAAGAACTCAAACAGACAAATAACAAGCATAAAAAATGTTTAAGCAAATATACGAAAAATGGAAAAAATTAAAATTTCGTAATCCAAATGTCACACAATTGAAATATGTAATTAATTATACGGAGAGATACAAATGCACACATATCTGATACATATTTGGATATATATATGGGCCGCCTGCTGTTTATTTGGTGCTACCAAAAAAGCAGCTCGCAGAGCTTCGATACAAATCTACAAAACTATTTGCCACAAACCCAAAGGGGGCGGGGCAGGGGGCAGCCAGCAGCTGTGCGAGCAGCTCCATAAAACTGGCGGCCTTTTGTTTTTTTTTTTTGTTGTATTTTTTTTTTGTTGTATTGTTGCTCATATTTCGTTTTAATGAATCCACTCTATGATTATCTTGATTTCGAAACATTTTGAGCTGCATTTAAACACCCACACAGAGACACACAGACAATTTGAATGCGCTGTTATCAAAGGCGCCGTCGGTGGTCGTCGACTACTGAAAATATTAATTAAATGCCATAAAACACAAATATTGATAAATAGTTATCAACAGTATTCAATTTGGGGCCCATGAAATTGTTACAAACGCTGCAAATAAGCGCCTAATTTATGGTCTTATTTTAAATAGTTATTTTAAAATACCCATCAACTGAAAATAGGGCTTAAAAGGGTATTAAAAAATATAGAGTCTTTATTGTAGTCCTATATGATAAATATAACTTTAATATGATATTGACTTTATCCGAAGTTTAATTCAAGACACAAGAGTTACTTTTAAATAAGTGGTTGCAAATTTAACAGGGTATGTTCTAGTCAAGCAGTCACTCTATCTGGTCTATATCGACTGATTCAATGTAAATATTAATGTTTAATTATGCAACATAATACGAGTATTGTAAAAACTAATGCGTGGCTTTTGCCCAATTGATATGTTGATCCTTTTCGTGCTTAATTTATAAATAGTTTTTTTTTTGCAGCGATTTACAGCTAAGCTAACAATTTAATTGACTCTTAATTTCATTGGTTTTATATTTGCATGCACATAAAAATAAAATTGGATTTATTTTTATGGTCAGTTTAAAACCAGGTTTTTAATACAAAGGAACTTGGCTAAAGGAAACGCAGGTTAGTCATGGGAAGATCCTTAATTTAATTCTTTTAGGCCACCCGCTGGGAATTGTGGGTTCAATAAATGTGTCGTAAAGCGATGTTATTAGATTATATTAATAAAAAATTATTATTTACTGAGTGTAGACAACTCTTGGCAGCAGCTGTTGGAGCCTAAGGCCAGCTACTGCACATGTGGGGAACACACATGGGGAACTTATTTGGGTGCATTAAGTGCACTCTGAGTGACCAGTCAGAATGCTCGGGCACAAGTCCTATAATCACTTAATACCCCCAGAGCTAACTCATAGGAGCGTAGCCAACAATTTAACAACCATCTATCATTAAATAATTTGTTAAATTTCAAACTAAAAGCGCCAGGCAGCCCTTCGGGCACAGCTCGGCCCAAAACATGATCTTCAAGTCGAGGGCTATGTGGATGTGAATGTGGATGTGGGTCTGGGTCTGGGTCTTGGTCTGGGTTTGGGTTTGGTTCTTGGTCTCAGTGTGAGTATGTGTTATATGAATGCGAGAGCGAAGCGTTTTTTAATTAGTTGTGCAGCCGATAAAAACCAAGCGAGCGAGCCGAGGCGAAACAAATAAAAAGCAAAAACACAAGCACAAAGAATATGAACTGGCAACAAAAAGATTCGCACGCAGCGCAAAAAGATCGGCATCGGCATTGATGGTCTGTACGTGATCGGTTCATAAAACTAAAAGCAGCCATAAACTGATAATTTGAGAATTTATAAATTTAAAATGCAGACGCGGCTTTATAGGGGACTTTGGCGAACCAAAGCCAAAGCCAATTCCGATCCCGATCCCGATCGATCCGAGCCGAGCCGAGTTCGCAGACAGGAAGCGACGATGTAGCTAATGATGATGATGATGGGCTCCGGGTAACCAGTCTCCAGCCAGACCAATAGATAGACAGACTGACTGTCAGGCTGCTCCGCTGGATTGTTAGGAAGTTCCAAGAAGCAGGGCATGCGCCATAAACGCTTCTAAGACAACAGACTTGAAGCGGCAAAAGTGTTGGGAAGTAAATAAAAAAAAAACGAAATGACAGTGGCTACTATAATTAATCGGACTAATATATATGTTTGCTAAGTTGAGCTAAAAAATGTGTCTATAATAAATGATTTAATTATAGTTGATAGCTCTAGTAAAGTTTCATTAAAAAAAATTGAAGTTTCTATGATATATATATTAAAATAATTGATTGATTTTGACTTAAACTAATCTTTAAATATATTTTTATATTTCCTTTTCAATTAAGACAAAGATATATTTAGTTAGTATACAAAACTTATATATATGATTTAATTTTCACTCCAATATTAACTTCTATTTATTTTTCAAGATTAATCACAAGCTTAAGCCTTGCTTTCAGCTCGTGTGTTTGGCAAGAAAATAGAGAGAGACTGAAGAAAAGCAGTTGGGGCAGTTTGTAAAGTAAGAGAAAGAAACTCTAAGGCCGCCCGATTGTTTTTATGCTGAAAGTTAATGTGCGTTTTTTAAGAGGATTTTTTACGCGCATTTAAACATTTTATTTTGCGTCGCCTACCATGGCCCAAACTTAAGTGTGTACACACTGGGTTTGGTGGCCGAGGGACCTGCTACTGGCAGGTCGTTAAGTTGCCACATCTCTGGCTGGGCATTTTATGGCCGTTGCACTAATTAAAATATTAAGCAGAATTCGTGTTAACTTTTATTGAGCCCCGGCGACTCGATATGCAATTTGCAATAATTAAGCATTAAGTTGGCAAACGCGGCCATAAATCGCGACGTCTTAACGCAGCCAAACAAAACTTAGCACAAATCATGCATTTGTTTTGGCTGTCCGATAAGACAGACTATAGGGTATGTGAATGGGGGGGATTAGGACGCTATCTGCTCGTTTGCTCGCTCGTTTCAGGTCAAGAGCTGCGGCGACCCTTGACGACAATAAAAAATTGAAAATTACCCAAGACGTCTCGAATCACAGCAGTGAATGAATGAAATGCGTGTGCTGAATGAAGTAGGTACAGTGAGCACTGTGTGGGAATGGAAATGGTAACAAGAGCTCTGGCAAATTCAAAGCAAACTCCACTCCACAGATACACAGAACATCCTCGTTGTGACAATGTTGTTGTTGTTGTTGCTGTTGTTGGATCTTTCGTTCGGTTTGTCAATCGCCGTCGGAGGGAGGGAGGGTTGCCCTGACAGAGGCGTCGATAAAGCCACAGGGGGTCATAAATTCTTGAGCTTCTTGCATTTGTTGCTTGCTGCCACTGCGAGTGATATCAATGGAGAAACGCCGACAACAACAACAACAACAACAACGTCTTGCCACATTGTCTCCCTTAAAGTTATCGCCAAAAAAGCGGAACAAAAAACACAACAACAACATCAAAAGCAAAGAATTTATAAGGCAGCTTTTTCAACAGGCCCAGCAACATTTTAAATGCATTATTTACTCGGTATTTTTTTTATATTTTGAATCAGGCATGTGTCATGTTTTCATGCTGTATAAAATTATAAGGAAATTTAATTTTTTACAGGGTATATCAGGTTGGTGGTGGTGACAGATGGGTGAATACTGGGAGTGAAGAATAGACGTTAAATTCAATAAAATAAATATATATTAGATTATAATATATGTCAATTAAAATGTATTTAATTAATAATTGTAGATATGCATGCTTTAATTTAGAATATATATTTATTTAATATTTATTATTTATATCTGCCATATATTATTTGGTAAGTCGTTATAATATGATAATCTTTTCCTTTGCTCTTTTTTTTTACTACTTTTCTTTTTGCACTTATTTCAACTTAACATTATCTTCTTTGCCATACCAATCTTAACCCCATCAGTTAACCTACAGGGTATCTTAGAGTTGATAAGCGACTGTCTAATTGTGTGTTCTGCTCAGTTTTTTGTCTCTGTCGCTGCTATCGCAGGCGATTTAGTGTCTTCTTTGCTGCTTATCTGTGGCTTGCTTTCTTTCGGCGACCACAACAACAACAACAACAAACACTAAGAGAGGGGGTTTTGGGGCTGGGGGTCTGCTGGACACACGAGTCTCAGCTCTCAGCTCTCAGCTAACAACTCTTTGGCGCATGTGTCATCGGCGTTAAGTGCCACGGCAAAGAGTTAATCTCGTCGATAATTATAATTTATGGCTCGTTGTGTGTTCACCTTCCTCAAAATGAACAAGTACCAAGTGTGTGTTATAGACAGACTTTGTTTCTTCTCTTTCATACTTCTCCCTCTCTTTCTGTGCTTCATCATAATCACAGTTTTAATTGGGGTTTGGGTCGGAACAAGGCAAAAAAAAAAATATAAATAAATAAAAAATATATGTATCGCATTTTGAGTTTTTGGTTTTTTTGCTGTTCATATTGTCAAACTGACAATATTTATGATTCAGATTGCTCATTGTAATTGATCATTGTCTGTACGATCATAAACTATAAGCGGCCGCGATATCTGTTTGTGTTGTTGTTGTTGTTTCACTCAACTCTTCTTCGGTGTCTTGTTAAGCCCAATTATGTCAATCAGAGCCAGTGGCTACCGTTTTCACTTTCACCTACTTAGATACGTGCAGACTACGATATCTGTATCGTAATTTATCATATTGATAAGCCGCAATGTTGCGACGTCAAAAGCGGCTTTGATTTAACCCACTTCGACCCACTCCACTGCGATTGTTGAACAACACTGGTAGCTAACTGCGCTGCAGATAAGTTGAACTTGCAACACTGACGATTCCAGTTCTTTAATGATCGCAGCGCACTCTTTAATCTTTGCCACATTAACTTAATTTGTGCGATAAATCCTTAAGAAAACGCCTAGGACTCTAAGTAGTTGTGAGAGCTTAAACTACAAGATACCCTATATAAATATATTTGGGATGACTAATATAAATAATACAACTAACCGATATTGTATCTTTTTAAATATCAATGTGAAGAGAGCTATTATGTATATGATTATTTAAACAGTCAAATCAACTCGACTTAGGACCTCTACAGGGTAGCTTATATGCTGGCTAAAACAAATGTGCCTCGATTTTCAGCCTCAATCATAATTCATCAGGCGGCCAGACTAGGCAAAATGTTTCTATTTACGGGCCACATCAACATACCAGTTCCTTCCCCTTCCCCTTCCCCTTCCCCTTCCCCTTCCCCTTCCCCCTTCCCCTTTCCCTGGCAGACAAATCAACGCTGCTTGAAGCACTTAATCATGCGAAGGCTGCGCAGATTAACTCATTACTTAGCACTCTTCCACAGAGGATCTGTTCGCCTGCTTGCTCTCGTGTGTTGACGGATGCTGCGTTGGATAATTGTGTGGCCACAGCTAAAATCGGGCAGTGGGGCCTGGTGGGGGCGACACCTCGTCGTTGCGCGGGGGCGTGTCATCGATTTGGCGGCAAAATGTTTCAAAAAAAAAAAAAACAAAAATGAAACGAAAATGTTTCAAAATTGATGCGCACGTCGCTTCCCCGCTGAAGCACCTTCCATTCTGACACGAGTGTGGCCCCAACCCCATGCCCCCAAGTCCCCGTTCCCCCGCCCCTTCAGCTCTTAATGACTCGGCGACGTTTGTAGCTTTTTGGCTGGCGCATTAACATTCCACAGTTGTTGTTGTTGTTGTTGTTGTTATTGGGGGTGTTGCACAAACACAGCAGCTTAAGTGGAGGCAGCTACTTTGCTGCCACTTGCCCCACGCAGCTGCTGCTGAGTAGCTAAGATCCGAGTTCGTTACTTAATCCACTCTGCGGTTGTCCCCAAGGAATACAACCGACGATCACTTAAGAACATATTCCAAATTTAAAGTTCACTTTGGGCATTTTTAATGAATATTAATGAAGGTAGATGAAATTTTAAAAATTTTGCATGTTTCCCCAAAGGAAGTAATCAGTTGTGAGTGAAACTAAACGAAAGACGAGAAGTTGAAGGGGAAAATGTTGTTTGCTTAAATATATTAACTCATTGATATGAAATTCTATAATATAATAATCTTATTAGCAATCTTTAACACTTCATTCAAACGATGCAAACAAAGTGAAATTTTAAGTTCATTTCGAATTAAAATCGTATTTAATAAACTTGCCAAAGTTCTCATTTTCAATTTCCCCCTCGTTTACTTGAGCTGTTTATGGCTTGTGGAAATCCCTTTACACAACTGAGTGCTTTAATGTTTGGAAATAAAAGATATTTTCTTGGCCACTACTTGAATAAGAGACGCCCATCAAGGAATTTGTTATGTGTGTCGCTTTCAGATTTATGATATTGCTGAACGAATTTACAGCAATAATTAAATAAAAGATACATACACACACACACACACAGACAAAGGCACGCATAAAATGATGTGAAATGTATCTGTATCTGACAGACGTCAAAATCGAAATGCGTGCATAAAAACGGAGAAATCAAAAGCGACTGAATGTCAGACGGACGGACGGACAAATGGACAAATCGGTGGGAAAAGTCGAGTGGCGTATTCTATATATTTGATTTAACCCTCATTCCTTCAGTTACTGCTGCCCACCCTTGCTGTGGTATTGGCATGCCCATAACCAATTATTTACCAACACTCGTGTCCTGCACATCCTGCACAGCACCAACGGTAAATCGGAAATGCAGTCGATGCATTCAAGATGTACCGTTGCCAACACTCAATCCCCCCCCCCCCCCCCCTGTGCCCTGATCTGTCCCTGCGTTCGGGCCATTTTGTGTAATTATAGACATTTTCGCAACTATTGTGTTACATTTTAATGGCTCTTTACCTGAGCAAGCGAAATTCCTACTGAATTCATATATAAATTGCTTAAATTCGCAAAAATATTCCATTTAATGGCCATCGATCAAACAGCAGCAGCAGCAGCAGCAGCAGCAAATGTAGTTGCATTTTTTATCTCCGTTACAGCTGCCTTCCATTCCCGGAGCTATTTCAGTTGTACCTCGGAGACCTGCAGCAAATCCCACCATAAACTCAATTTTAAGTTCAGCCGCAAATCCTCGACACAATCGCATAAAATAAACTGCCAGTTAAGAGCCCTTTAAAAAGATAGCCCATAATTTATAATCCTTTAATAGGCGTCTATAAGGCATAAAACTAACAATGGGCCTGATAAATTTCTGTTCATTTCGTGTGGGCTTAACCCAATGGCCCATTGTTGCATCTTGTTGCTGCTGCCACAGTTGTTGCAGCTATAAAATGTATAAAAAGGTCAAAGCAACTAGAAGTGCGCAAATATTTTTATAGTCAAGTGTGTGTGCAAAAAGTTGCCAGCAAAGTCATTTTCTTTCCAATATTACAGATATGTTTAGATCTATTGTGAAATTGTTGTTATGTATTTTCTTTGGCAGTTGTCATTCATTCGATTTGCCATCAATATGAGGAACTCACAGTCTCGAGTGTCTGGACAGGCGTAGAAAGCAATGCATATGATTAATTGCCGGGTAAGTTCTTGCTGTGACAGCAACAACAAACGAGCATTTTCCCTTCTCTCCCTTGGCGTTCTATGTTTTACCCAAAAATAACATCAAAGCAAACAAAGGCCGCAAAGGAAAATATGAAGTGCAAACTGCGACGAGATGCAGCATCAAGAACAAGAACAACAAGAAGAAGACGACAAACAGCAAGTCAGATGGAAATCTTGGCGACAGTTGAAAAGTTGAACAAATGCTGTTTGTTGTCGTTCTTGAGTATCGCAGATCTGCCAGCGTATAAGTATATATAGTATATATGTATATATATATGCTTATATTGGGGCAACTTGTTTCAGTTTTTGGCTCTGACTGTCGCCTGTCGGCGCTGACAGCGACGGAGACGTTTCGCTTCCTACTCGACTGCCAAATTCCAATGGCGGCATGGCAGCATGCAAATTGCGTTTGGGGCTGGGGGGCCAAACAGAGGCCGCAGTCACGGGATGAGAAGGGCCTGGGCCGAAGCTGACGCACAAATCGAGTTGTCGTAAAATTAGCACTTAATGCTTTAATTAATTACGTCGACGTGCGTTGGGCCCTGTACAACAACAGATCGTTGTTGTTGTTGTTGTTGTTGCTGTTGCTGGCTCGCCGTTTAATGCATTTCGCATTTATTTATGGTCGTTGCATGCGCGTAACTCAACTCCGTTGACTCCGTCGACTCCTCCTCCTCCCTCCCTCTGCTGTTGTCTCATGTTTGGCAACGTCAAGTGTCAGCCAGCGCAAAAGAAAGAAATTCATTGGCATTCCTCGGACACGTTTCACACTTTCACACAGGAGGCAGCCAGCTCTACGTGCGCTTTTATGAATGGGTCGCAGCCTTTGCAGCCTTTACAGCTACGCTACCTGAGCGTGACAGCTGCCTGCTATTGTATATATATATATATATATACATATACATATATATAGAGTAAACGTATCTTTTCATCTCGTCCAGCCCCCTTTGGGCTGCCTAGCTGCAAGTATCTTATCAGCGCCTCAGCTTAGCTCAAACTGCAGCGTACTCAATTGATGGCCATAACGGACTCACGTTAAGAGTGTACGTTTATTGCCCGAGCATCCTTTTGTGATTTACAGTTATTATGTCTTATTGATTTATGCGCGCACACAAAGTATCTGAAAGTGAGTGCAAGACAATCAACTTGGCGGTCAGTGCAATGATCCTTAATGCTTAAAGGCTCTCCTGAGATGCACTCACAGATACGGCTGGGCAGATACAGATACATATAAAAGTATCTTTGACTATTTATTTGATCTCTTTTAACTAGAAACTAATGCATATACAGATACATACACAAATGAAGTGTAGATACATTAGATATAGATACTTATAGACACAGCTACTTATAAAAGATACATAGAAAAGTATCTTTAGCAGTGCTTTAAACTTTTTACATAATTTCGTTTTATACGCAACCAATATATATACAGAATATGTATAGATACATAGATTCTTATAGATACAAATACTTATATAGATACATATAAAAGTATCTTTAGCAGCGCTTTGAAACTATTTTCTTAATTCCATTCAATCTGCAACTCTGCCTTTTCACTTGTTTAAACTGAGGTAACGTCTGGCGCTGCATACACTTAAAGATACATTTGTATCTGACCCGGCTATCGGCGCGATTGTCGCATGATTAATTATACAAATAATGCGCATCAGAAGCCGCAGGCATCACCGCAGCCGCAGCAACAATAGCAACACCTTGAACGTGCCACGCCTCGCAACGAATGAGTGTCTGATTGAATGAATGAATGAGTGAATGCATGAATAATTGTTAGAGCTCGAAATGTGAACTCATCTCTCGAGCCGCTTGTACGTCTTATCGCCTTGTCCTAAGACGACATTAACAATGTTATTGTTGTTGTTGTTGTTGTGGCGTCTGTCTGCGTGTTTGGCCCGTGATTCATTTTGGTACACAATTTATAGAATTTATCTGGCCTGGATTAGCCCGACGTCCAGACAAACGCACCCACAAAATCCTTTGGCCACTTGACTCATTAGGCGCGTATTGATGCGCCCGGCTCGCATCATCATTAACATAATCATCATCATCATCATTATCAGCAACGTTGTCATCGTCATGAGCAGAAGCATCTTCTGCTGGTCGCTGTCGCATGATTTGCATTAATTTGGCAAATGCTGTCGATGAACGGACGCGTCCGATAAGCGCTGACATGGCCAGATCCGATCCGTTGGCCATTAATTAGCCCACGCCATGACGGCGCATAATAAATTACCAATTCATTTCGGGCTTTAGCATATTGTTGCTGCTGCTGGTGCTGCTGTCTGCTTTGCTTTCGCTGTGGCCACAAAGCTTTCCATGTCCAACAAGTAAACTGCATTTCGCGCCACAACTCAAACAAGAAACCAACAAACACACATTCCGAGCTGGCCAATTTTGGGGAACAGAGAGAACTGTTTTTGTTTCGCAAACCGGTTAATTGAAATGTATTTGGACTTTGCTTCGTTGAAGAGCGATTTTTAATTAGCTTCATGTGATTCATAGAGGGACCTAAAAAGCAGTCGATATATCTGCTTATATCTTATCAATCCCCTTAGTATTTATATAATCTATATTAATGTGGAAGTGTCACATTTATAAATGGCTTTTAAACTTTCGCACTGTCAGCTATTTTTTGACATTCTTTTCCATGTTGCCACAAAAAGATTCTTGAGAAAAATGCAACTTGATGTCAAGTAAATTGATCGCCTCAGCATTGACAGACTTATTGGGCCTATCTGTAAAAACGAAAGCGACAACAACAACAAAAACAATGCCTGTGTGGGCCACACTCTGTTTATGCAAATGGGAGCAGAGAAACACACACACACACACACAGAGTAAAAGAAACACCACGGTCTACCAAAATTTAATTAATGCGCCGGCAATTAAACATGCATCATTTACAGTCGCAACAGCAGCAGCAACAGCAACAGCAGCAGCGGCAACAGCAGCGACGCCATCAGCGGAGGCGGCAACTTCGACACATGCGGCATCCACAAAGATCTGTCAACACTTTTCGAGGGTAACCCAAAGCCCTGAGACGCGACATGTTCGTTGCTGCTTTTTGACATTGTCCACAGCCATCATTTGTCAATATTAAGTTTAATTAGCAAAACTTCGAATCACATTGCCACCAACTATATATATATACTATATATGTATATATACACATTCTATATACAACATTTACAATTTGTTCTCGTTTCAATGAGCCACAATTTGTTTTATTCAATTTTGTACAGACTGTGTCCACTTGCCTAATGATTACTGTGGGCGGCCACAAAAGATCGTTTATTTTCATTTCGATTCGCAGACGAACATTTTTGTGAACTCCACAGATTTATGAAGATACAAATTTGATCAGACGTAAATGAGGAAATCACACTTGAAAGAATGTTTCAGTCGCAAAGTTCAGCAATAATTTCAACTTCCTTAAACAGATTTAAATTGATTCGAAACAAACATTAAAAAATGTTGTATATCTTTGGGGCTCTTAAAAGAAACGCTTTATCGTCTGTTCTCTAAAACCATAACAGTATTTTTATTTAGCAGAACATAATATGATCGATTGCACAACGGCAAATGCAGCATAACAAAATAACGTAGAGTATACGCCCCATTAACCCTTTCAACAAAATGCATAAATTTCATTTTTCATGCTCATCTTGTTTTATGTGTCAGTGACAAAACTAAAAACAGAAACAAGAAAACCATAAAAAAGCAAGTCGATTGTAACTGACTGATAGATATCCTATAAAAAGAATAGAAATCTTAATAAACTATTCTTAATCTTTGTTTTGAGTATAAAAATAATTCTTATAAGGAATTGTAGAATATTTTATTTATTAGCTCTTATATTTAATTTAAAAACACATGAGTCCGCATTTCACTTCCGCTTACTATTCTAGGGTATTCAAAGTAAAGTCTAGTCGCATTTGCAATCGACACCCAAATGCATTTTTAATTGTTGTTTTAATACTTTGCCAAATTATCACATCATTTTTCGTTTGGCCCAACATTTTTCAGCCACTTCAAAGGCCGCGTGCTTGCCGTGCTAATGTGTTGATTTTGGGCCGATTGCAGTCGCATAAATCATACAAAAATAAAACCAAATGCAAGTTGCCGGCAAAACTGAAAGCAACAACACTTGAAGTCATTTTTACGATAGACAAATACAAATTTCACATTTGAAATCTAAAAGAAAATATTTTTACTCGACAAACGGCTGCCAAGTGGGTGGCAACTGAATTAATTTGCGGCTTCTTCAGCACAACATTTCTCTCTCCTGTTTCTTTCTCTCTCATAGTTTCATCAATTATTATTTGGTTGTTGTTGTTGTTGTTTTTGGTTTTTATGTTTGCGTGTCGAGCAGACGCAAAATAAATAAACTTTAAGTACTTTTCGAAATTGCTGTTGGCTGTTGTGTAATCTTAAGTAGTGCGCCGTGCACTCAGTCAGCACTCACTCGCACACTCACTCGCACACTCACTCGCACACTCACTCACACACACTCAATCGCAGACAGCTCGGCATGTTGACATATTAATGCAATTAGTTTAGGGCGCACTTCGTGCTAATTTTATAGTCCTGCTCTCTGCCGTATTTACATTATTCATATTTGTAACCCCTTCTCCCCCTCCCCCTCCTTTCCTTGAGGGGGGACTGCAGCTGTTTGTGCCCCAAATTTACGAGCCACGCTCCAAACTAATGCCACAGATTGACGAACTTTGAAAGCAAAGCGAAAACTGAAAAGTTTTTTAAGCAAATATGCAAAATATATTAACTTACTAAATCAGAGAAAATTCTGTATTGGAAAACATCATTCTTTCTACCTGTGACGAAATGTTGCATTGAGGAAAAACTGTCGCATTTTTCATTGTTTGGCCAAACACAATTTACACAACGCTCTCGCAGCAATTATCCTGCGCAGTTTGTTATTTTTTGATTATGAACCCCTGAGCCGTGCCAAAACCAAATTACATGCCTACAACAAAGGCCCAACCAAGTTTAGTTATAATTTATGGGAGCAGCGCAACAACAAAAAGAAAAAAGACAGAATAACAAAATAAAAAGCAACTACAAACGGGCCCATTTCCGTTGCGCAGAAGGCTAATCAACATTTTTCTAACCCCTCAATGAGCAGGCATAAAAAAAGAACTATAAACCACCCGGTGCGAGACTCTCATCCCATTTGATCTGAGGCCACGTTCGTCTCGTGCTGGGCCGCTCAGCATTCCGGGTTGTAATCCCAGCTGTAAATGTGCCGCTGATCCCGCACCGATCTTAAATCATGTTTCTATTTATGTTGTCACAAGAGATTTGCGTGCAACGCTCCATCTCTCTCTCTCTTCTCTCTCTCTCTCTCTCTCTCTCTTTTTTTTTGTGTGGAGAGGTGTGGCTAAGCTGGCTTAAGCACAACACGAGTCGCTTTCTTTTAACCCCCACTCGGTTCTTGCCCTTGGCCATTTCCGGTTCTCAAGGGTTGCAGAGGCGAGCACACGCGACTTTTTTATAGCTACCCCTTAGCACAGTTCCATCGGGTCCATCGATCATCTATTTTAATTAGCAACAGCGTGTCGATGGCATTCACAAACTATCAATTTCACTTGGACGCCCTTCGTCCGCTATTTACATAAGCCCAAATGGCATGTGACGAATCTCAAGTGCAATTCCAGTTACGCTCTCGTTTTCGATATATATCGAGATACCCAGTTCTGGCCAGTGGGCGTGGCTCTATACACTTGGCCACAGTGAATGCCACTCAGAGCTGCGGCTGCTGGCAACTGCATTTGATAAATGGGCAACCGAGAAGATATCAAGGCACTCTCTCAATTTCAATCTCAGACGAGAGACAAAAGACAAAAGACACGGGCCCAGCACAGGAAGCGGCTGATGTTGTTAACAACTCTTCACAAATCAAATACACTTGCTAAAGGGCATATCGAATTACAAATGTGGTTTGTAACTGCGCTGAAGCTATTCGACTTAACAAACTATACATTAGAAAGGCTATTAATATATTTATAAGTCTATTTTTATATGAGAGTATTTTTTAGTTCACTCAATCCACCTTTTCAGGTAACTTCTGTTGATGATTCATCATCATTGAGCTCGTTGTTTACTCTACACAAAGAGGTGCTCCAAGGATTAGCCTTTCATATCTTCATGTTCTCTTGCGATGAGTTTCAAGTTTTGATGAGTGTTTAGCCCGAAATAATTATTGATTGTATTGTTAAACTGAATTCAATGCGTTTCGAATGGGTTTTCAATTAATTCTTATTATATATTATGTTTTTATTCTGTGGGTAACCAAATGCTCTTCTATTTAGAAGGGAGACTTGTTCCTTCCTGCAGCAAACAGCAGCAGGCGGTTTATTCTCCTGTTGCTGCTGCGTCCGTTTGCTGCTGTTATTGCATTTTGTAAAGTAAACATGCCAAGTGCTGCTGTCGCCCATTGCCACCCACAAATTACACACACACACACACACACACACAGACACACACACACACAGCTGCGCTTTATGCAAATATTTACATTGCGTTGATGAGGCTGATGAACAGGATGAACGCTGCCGATGCCGTTTGAGGCTGTCAATTGACGAAGCCACTCGGCGCACAAAGGGGGTAAAACGCAAAAAGTGCTGCACAAATAATGTCATACGGCTGCCTCATTTGCTTTGCCAACTGTCCGCCCTCCGCCCCCTTTTTAGCCACCCAGCAACCCCCTTGGCAACCTGCTGACTGCGTTTTTTATACCCTTTGCGCAGGACTTTCAAATGGGCATCCTTTTGTTAAACTAAACTTTATTTTAAAAATTTTTAGATGTGTATTTAAATCATGATTGATGATTGATGACTGATTGTTAATTATTTTATAAAATTTAAATCAAATTCAAATATTTCTGCATAGCTTTGTTTTCGCACAGGGTATCTGTGAGTCGTGCACTCGCTATAACTGATGGATTGTAACTTGTTTTCATTTGCTGCTCTGTTGCTTTGCAGTTTCTCAAACTGCTGTTAGCATAAATTTCAAAATTAAAATCGCAACGGCGACATATGCGCGCGGGTGCGGCCATAACGGTAGAAGGGGGTGGCCAAGGGGTTGCTGCCAGGGTGGCCCACCCCATGGGCTGTGCTCTCAAAAAGTAATTACTTCAAGCAAAGAAGGCGCCAGGGGTTTCTCTATGTGTCTTTGTCCAGTCTGGTGCTCAATCGCTTTTGTTGCAGCTGTCAACTTCACGTTGACATTTCGCTGGCATCAATTCTCTCTCTCTCTCTCTCTCTCGCTCTCTCTCTCTCTCAGTCAGCAACTACCATTCTTGTTTACATGCGCAATAATTATAAAATTTACGTTTGTTGTAATTGTTAAATAAATCAATGTCACGCTGTTTTACCCAAACTGCATTGTTCAACGGTTCAGCTGCGCTTTCCATTCCTTACCCTCCCCTCCCCTCCCCTCCCTTCCCCACCCCACCCATCGCTTTCCCTCTCACCTTTGTCTGGCGGGGGGGATGCAAGTTTTTTGTTTCGATTTAATTGCTTGTTAAAGGCGAATTGTGCAGCCATTGCACGTTGAGTTAATGATCCAGGAATGTGCTGACTTGCAATGGCCTGTGAAGTGCCTGTAAAAGGGACGAAGGAGGTTTGGCATTGACACGCAGGGGATGCTATCTCAAGTGTAATCCTGCAGTTAGCATTTCAGTTTTGTTGCAATTTCGTTCGAAACTGAAACTTAACCCGCACAGATCCTGCAGCATTTAAAATCGATGTTTAATTCTGGTTTCGCATTTTGTGCTTTAGGCCACAATTTTAATGCAAATGCGGAAAAGCATTGTGTAAGTTGGATTGTTCACTCATTTTAAACGGGATTTAACCACAAACTTATGCATTTGACATTTAACTTCTTACAAAAATAGTTAGTTATATTAGTGACATGCCTGTGACAATCAGAAAGCAAATGTAAAAGTTCCTTTTACTTATTATTTTAAAGAGCATCTAAGTTTCGCCAAGTCTGTTCAATTGTTTTGCCTCATTTGTTGCATAGGCAAAAATCCAGTCACACACAATCAATTTGATGTCAAATTTTTTGGACCACAACAATGGAAAATGCAGCTTCATTAAATATGAAACTCAAACTAAAAGCAATTGCAGATTGCACTCAAAAGAGCCGAGCCGAGCTGAGCTGAGCTGAACTGGGATCGGGACTGGGACTGGGACAACGTTCATGCTGTGTGCGACTTACGACTATGACGACATGTCTCTGGGCCTGTTACCAACTTTATGCACCACTTTCCCCCTTCCCCACTTCCACCCGCTGTTCTGCTTAGGAAGCCAGAGACATTTTACAATTTTTGCAATTGCAGGGCGAATATATACACAAAAAGCGGACAGCAGCCAAACCGGCGACTTACACACAGATAAACACACACACAACACACAACACACACACACACAGTTAGTTGGATATACAGACACTTGAAGTATTAAATAATTTGGTGCCATTGTGTTGACACCACGACTGAGCAAAGCAACTTCTATGCATGAATGTATGTATGTCTTATGATTTCAAATTATTTCTTCATTTTGTGCTAAAATATGCAAAAAAAGAACCAACAAGAAACTGGCACAAGACAAGGCAACGTTGGCGTCATTGTGCAGAGTATTCAAATTTTAAAATATTCTCTAAGAAACTTAATAAAAGAAAGACTCTCTCGAGAGCGTAAAACTTTTGTATTCCCTTTTGTGTCTTATTCGCAAACGTTTAACTAGAAGGAAGTACTTTGGTTCAATAATAAATGCCTAGTTCTTAACCCATTGCTGGCATGGAAGAGCATCGATTAGTCGTTGATTTCAAGTGCTCTTTAGGTTAATATTTACTTTCTACTTATGTTATTGTTGGCATTGTCGTTGTCTGCATTATTTGCCGTTTGATTCCTACCATTTTTCAAGCATGTCTGCATGTTTGCATGCCCTAACAAAGGACCATAATAATGATCATCATTATGATGATGATGCATAGGATGCTGCTGCTGATGAGGATGTTGCTGCTGGTGTTGGCTGCCAGACTCGGTTTTTGTGCCAGTGCATGCGACTATTTGTATTTGTATGCATTTCCCATTTGGCTCTTGTCATTGAGAATAAACAACGTAATTGCAAGTTTGTGTGGGCGACACAAAACGCTGGCGACAAATAATCCAAATACACAACTAAATACGTAGAGCTCGGCATACTTAAGAACTCTTGTATTTGAGCGCAGCATCTCGTTAATTTTAATGTCAGCGGCTTTATGATGCAACGACCTTTGACTGGACACAGCGGCTTCAAGGAACGTACCCGGAAAGGCCGCACTCCAGCAACATGCTACATGCTACATGCTGCATGCTACATGCAACATGCTATAAAATTTATGGCACACGTGTATGCGCGGCACGCGGCCCATTTCCCCCCACACCTATCGCCATCGCCATTCCGATTCCCATTTCCCATTCCCGGAACGCATGTGGGCTGCATCTGTAGGAGGGCCTGAACGAGCTCTACGACTTGCTCCATGTTCCAAGTTCCCAGTTCCCGGTTTTCTCTCTACTATTTAACTATTAAGTTCATAATTTTTAAAAACCCCAAAACCTTTTACTTTATGCCGCAGTTTTACGAGCTAATCGCGCTGCGTTTGTCGTTGCTTCTATACCCTGTAACTATTAAAACAGAGGGTGTTATAGTTAAAAGCATGAAAGATGATGCCACAGAAATGAAAATCATCGTTAGCTAACTTCAAGGTCTGGACTGGAGTATACACCAAACTAAAGGGTATCTTCTAGTCGAATATATTTAATTTCTCATTTGTTTTTTATTATTTTTTTGTTGCTGTTGTTGTTGGTATTCTTCCGCCGGCATCGACTGTCAGTTTTGTTGGGCAATTAAAGTGCAGTTTCGCTGTGAGACATTTATGCGCCGCAGCCGTCGACTTGTTGAGTGATTTGTACTGTTTTGAGGCGCTGTGTGCGAGTGGGCGTGGCACCGCGACAACTATGTAGCTCGGCCATCAAGTTGTCAAATGTCTTCATTTGCAGCATCCACACACACACACACACACACACATTCAACAAACACACTCAAAAGTCAAATTCGTTGAACAAATTCAATTTGAATTGTTTGCAAATTTTATTAAGAGCTCGTAGGGAGGAGGGATGGATTGGGAGGAGGAGCAGCAGCTGGTCACCGCCATGACGAACAGCCGGCTAATGTGACCATTCCATAGTACTCAGTAATTTCCACTCGTAGCCACCCCGCCAGAATTTGGTTTTAGTTTTTCGCAGTTTTCCATTAGCAATTGTTTTTGTTTTTCGCACTTGAATGCATCGCAAACCCAAAAATTTATTTCGATTGCGTGCTGGTTGCCCCTATTTCACATGGGTCAGCGGTCCACGGTCCACGGTCCGCGGTCCGGGGGATTACACAAAATAATGACGCACAAATCCGGCAATGGTAAAAACGCATTCAATGCCCACTGATTGCCGGGCCAAGGGTTTTGGTGGGTGAGGGGTGGTGCCTGCGGTGGTTCAGCTTGGTAGCCAAATTGCGGTAATAAGTATGCCAATATTCACATTGATCATTGCTGCCAACAAACTTAGTTGTTAAAGCTTTTAATTTGTAATTAACAAGTCTAATGAAAATTATTTTAATTTTTCCATAAAAATCAAACTTAAAGATATCTGTGCTTGAGTTACCAAGATGACCTCAACTATCGCTTTGTATAAATAAGATAAGTTATCATTCGGCAAGATAAAAAGTTCTTCCACATATGAATTTTACTTTATATAAATCCACAGCATAAATCCATAAGCCAATAGTGTTTTCTGTTTTTCATTTGGCTTTTCTTCTTTGTCTGTTTGCAACTGCAGCGAGCTAATTTGGAATTTTAATTTCGTTTATTGCCGCATTAAGAGCGCAAAAGAAGCTGCCAAAAAAAAGAAAAACGAAGCCGGGAAATATAATATGGAATGGTCTGGTCTGGTCTACTCTGGTGAGGTTGTGGAAATATGAGTGGCAGCCGCAGACAAGACGTAGGATTTGGGCATATTTCTGGCAACGTTTGTGGCAAGCATTTGCCAAATGCCGCAGCTGCTTTGAAGCGCCGCCAGACGTGGCAAAGGGGGTGGGCAAGGGTCGGGGTAGGGGTAGGGGTAGGGGCACTCGTTGCGACAATTGTTGAAATTTAAGAGTACGCAACGCATGTTGCAAAATGTCGCAATTTGCCGGCGTTCACACACACACACACACACACACAGGCACACACACATGTGGCACGTGATGTGAAAAATGATGCACACCCATTGAGTTGGTGATCGGATCACAACATAATCTGAGCCACGTTATCACTTTGGTAAACAGCAGCCAATGCGGCCACCAGCTCGAATATCAATCAATTGCACAGAGACTGGGAAACAGATTTCCCGCCCAATCCTCCCTTGTCTGTCTTCTCGCTAATCTCAAAGATACTCAACGAATTTGGCAAATTACACGCTGAACTTGTGGGAACTGCCCGCCCGCCCAGCAGGGTAGGAAATTTTGGAGGCTTCTCTTTGAAAACCATCGTAAAAAACTGGAATAAAAATAATTTTAAATTGATTAAGTAAACTCGTGAAGGTTATCAACAGCATGACGCGCCCGGGCCAGATAAGGCAGCCTCTTCAAACAATTGTCACATGAGCCCTGGGCGCTGGCAACATGCAGCATCCAATTTCAATTGAAGTGGCCCATTAAAAAAGGGCCACACATAAATATAACAAACATAAAACAATGCACTTTGTTGCAACCTTTGGAATGGATGCGATAAACTTGCAGTTTTATTATTGAAAGAAATATTTTATTTTCTGGTAATTTAAATGAAGGCCACAGCTTGAAAAATATTCTGTGAGCAGTGCTCATCGCCCTTAATTCAAACTTGTTCCTTTATTAATTTTTTTTGGAAATATTTCAAATATTGTTATTGACTTGCCAACATTTTCATAATCATGCTATTTTAAGAAGCATTGACAATTTAAGTTCTTATCAGTATTATAAGAAGTGACTACACTATACAGCAAAATTGTAGGCTTACTATTTATACACAGATGTAGAAATTTTTTCATTGACATGCTTTTCAACTTTTGTATTTTTCTGAGTATTCTGAGGGGGTCAATGTCTTTTATTTCCACCTCCAACAACTTTGCCAAATCTAAACCATTTTTTATGTTTGATACAATTTTGGTCATAGTTTGTCATCTTTTTCGATTCTACATGTCGAGTTTTCCCATTTTTATTATTTAACTTTTTTCGAATTTTTTCTGAAAAAAACACTGTACTCCCCCCTTGTGATTTTTCAAAAAAAAATTTCTTAAAAATTTTGATTCCTTCAAATTTATTTTTAATCGATTGCTGGTATCATAATTAGTATAAAAATCAACTTTAAAAGTATTTCTGAGGGGGTCAATTTTTTTGTCAAAAATCATGCAAAAACGGTAAAAATTGGACATATAAGCTCCCCAAAAACCATATAAAGTACTCCTCCCAGATTTCAAACTTCAATAACTTTGCCAAAATTTAACCGATTCTTATGCTCAATACCATTTTGATCATGATTTGACATTTTCCTTGATTCTACATTTAAAGTTTCCTTATTTTTTATACTTTTATTTTTTTCGACTTTTTTCTGAAAAAACACTGTACTCCCCTCTTGTGAAATTTCAAAAAAAAAAAAATTTGAAAAATTTAGAATCAAGCGATTTTATTTTTAATCAATTGCGGGTATCAAAATTAGTATAAAAATCAACTTTTAAAGCATTTCTGAGGGGGTCAATTTTTTTGTCAAAAAACATGCGAAAAATTGGAAAAAAAAGACTTGTAAACTTCCCAAATCCTTATAAAGTACTGCTCCCGGATTTCAAACTTCAATAACTTTCCCAAAACGAAACCGATTCTCATGTTTGATACCATTTTGATCATGATTCGTCATTTTCCTTGATTCTACATTTAAAGTTTCCTTATTTTTGTTGCTCAGTGAAATTACTCTACTTCTAGTAATTTTACTGGCAATTATATGATCGATCAGGATATGTTGTATGATATAGAATCTACATCTCACTATTGGTACTACGAGACCATGATTGAATCCGATGTCATGCTGATACGTCCTCGGTCCTTAAACTAGCTGCTTTAAGTGAGCGTATTTTGGTGACTGAATTTTGCTAATTCCAGATTCTAAAAGATAATCAATACCAGCATGCGAGTACGGCATTCACACAGTCGAAAATGCTGCTTACACATACTTATATTTTTAAATATACAATTGAACACGCAGTAGCTCTTATCAGCTTTTGTATAGAGCACAAGAAAACAGAAGTAAATATGCTGAGCCGAGCGCATATTAAGTTCAGACTATTTCAATCTGTTCTCAGTTCAATTGCAAATTTAAATCGGAGTAAATTAATTGGGAAATATTAAAATTTTTTAAAAACATATTCAAATGCAGTTCTTAAGAGTGCTTGTGAGTGTATTGTTGGCGTGGCCATGTCTGTGTACCGAGAAGAGTTCAATGAATATAGAGCAGCTTAAATTGCAAGCAGTGGAATATGAAGCGAACATTCAGCAGGACTTAAATAAATTAGATTTGATGAAAAATGATGATTTTATCGCTGATATGGAAAGTGAAATTGATTTGTCAACGTATATCGATGAGTTTGAAACAATGCGAAATAAGTTAAAACAATTCAATGAGCAACAAAAGGCCTCAAGTTATTGTAGAACACAACTCCTGAGCATAGAACCAACGCTCTGTCTGCCCGAACACAACATAAATGGAGCCCATCAACTTATCCTGCCCAGCAGACACCTCAACGTGAGCTGCTACGGCGACGATTCTGCCGGACCCGGCTGGATTCTTATACAGCGGCGCATCAATGAAAACTGGAGCTTTCGAAATTCGATGCATGAGTATACTCAGGGATTTGGCAACAGCGCAGCTAATTACTTCATTGGCCTGGAGAATCTGTACAGATTGACAAACCTGAAACCACACGAGCTCTACATACGACTGGAAAGCTGGAACGGCACTCGGTTTGCTCGCTATAGTCACTTCCAGATTGACGGCAAATACAAACTTATCTCTTTGGGTGATTTTGAGGGCGATGCTGGCAATGCCTTGGAAAGCGCTATGTGTCAGCCCTTCATAAGCTACGACACCCCAAAATATAATGTCAATGATCAAAGTTATCTTAATACAGGCTGGAGGATTGGCAAATCTAACGCAGGTCCTACCAGGTGGGTTATTAACAAATAATCAACTGTATGCAAATTATTTATATTTATTCGTTTACATCTAGTAATTTTAATGCATTGAGCAGCAATTGGTTGACCTGGCACGATAGCTTCAAGTCTGTGCAAATGATGATACGTCCGCTAAAGTGTGATAAGCTAATAACACCAGTCGATAATCAATGTACGTTTATTGGGAAATTTAAAAAGCTTTTTTTCAATAAAAATTTGTTTTGTACCTACTAAATATATTGCTTACTGCGGTGTCTTATCAGCCTAGAGGCGAGCCGGTTTTGTGAGACGCTGATAAAGCTCAGTGTTCTACAAAATAGACTTTTGGCTTTTGTTAAAAATTCAGTTTAATTAAATTGCTTGTGCGTAATGATTGTACCGGGAGAGCTAAAACCAGAAAAATGTTTAAATTATGTGTATTTGTTGTGAGTTTGGTGTTGCTGTTAAATGAGA
The DNA here is from genome assembly GCA_004143845.1 of Drosophila lacertosa. Classification (NCBI taxonomy): domain Eukaryota; kingdom Metazoa; phylum Arthropoda; class Insecta; order Diptera; family Drosophilidae; genus Drosophila; species Drosophila lacertosa. The sequence continues at coordinate 86,852 of SCDZ01000201.1, read as the reverse complement.
ATAGACTTTTGGCGTCTGACATTCTTTGTAACACAAATGTGGATGGCTTAAAAGATCGCATCGATGATCTGGAAGCTGACATAACAGATAAAGAAGCGAAATTGAGTGCCCTATATTTGAATGACGATGAACTGCAAATTTCCATAGAAAACCAAAACAACCCAGAAAACGATCTGAATGTTACTGAAACGAACTTAAATCAACCCAAGGCCGAGTGCGAAGCCTCGAACTGGATCGTTGTATACAGGCGAAAAAACGACAGAAGGCGCAGGAAACTGAAGCAAACTAGCTTCAAAGCGGGATTTGGTCACACGGCGGATACTCATTATTTTATCGGTCTGGATAGGCTTCATGACATCACGCAGTCGCAGCCCCACGAACTGTTTTTTATTTCCGAAGACATCATTAACATTATTAGCCACGGCTACTACAACAACTTTACAATGGGCAACGAGTCGGAAAACTACGAAATCAAATCCCTGGGCGATTACTCCGGCACTCTAGCGGACATTCTGCGATATTGCGAGCTTCAGCCCAGCCCGCAGCCAGTCTTCTTGACCTGCCTTAAGGATAAATGGTATAATAATAATGGGTTCGAAAAGTCTTATAGACATCGTTCATTGCAATCCTTAATAATAATGGCACGACCCTTAAACAAATGCAGCTGTAACAGCAAACAGAACTTTTATAACTAATTATTGTCAATAAAAGAGTTCTTTATAAAGTTCGCATCTCTACTTGAGTTTCTTATCAATTCTATTTTGTTTTGCATATTTGAGTTCTTTCTTAGGGTTTATCATCTGCGTAGAAATGGGGTCAAGTTCAGAGCTGGGAGCAGAGGTCAGTTGCCCTTATCTCGCACAGATCACCAAACAGCCAGACAATGAGCTCATCCCGAGTCGGACTCTCAGACTTTTGGGCTGTGAGCGACCCTCAGAGAGCTATAAAAAATACCAAACTGGGCCCGGCGAATAAATATGAGCGCGTTTCTATGCAATTAGAGCCAAAGACCCCGATAGATAAAAAAAAAAAAACCAATATGATGCGCTCGAAATGTAACAAATAGTAAATTTCATTTTGTTCTTTTTGGATTTTTCGATTGTTTTCTTCTCGTTTTTTTATGTGGAGACAATAAAAGCCACACACGCCGCAGCCGCCGCGGCTGAGTCTGCCCACTGATCCGATGGTACCATCATATCTGGGACCGGGCACCGATGCGACACTTGACAATGGCGACGTGTGGCCTGGGACTTGTATCTGGGTATCTGAGTTATGAAACACTTTCCGAACGCGAAGAAAGAAAAAGTCGTGCAATAAATAAAATGCCTCAAAGTGCACTTAAGATAACAAGGAGGGGCGGCAACGGGGATGGGGAAGGGGAAGGGGAAAGGGGCGGGGGAAACAATAAGAGGAAGCCACAAAAACTGAAACTTCAAATATATTTCAAATGTGGGTCAAGTTGCAGTTCAAACTGAAAGTTTGTCAATCCAAAATACAATTTAACATTTGTGGGTTTAGTTTTGTTTCGGGGTTTGTTTTTTTTCTTCTTCATGTTTTTTGTGCAGACTTTGCAACGTTTTGGGTTTCAATGTCAGACGAAATCAATAAATCGCATAGATAGTTATTACTTCCAGGTGATTAGACGGGTGTCCATCTCTCATGCCTGACTGCGCAATCTGGCACAAAAGGTAAATCCCGGCCATACGTTTGCCTTGCCCATCTAGCCAAAACCCGGACGCACTTACGCCTGACTGAGTTTTTCACACGTAGCGACGGGCGGACTGGGGGACTGCCGGGCCAGGAATCATAAGGCAAATTACTTGGGGCCAGCCAAAAATAGCTGTCAATGGCCCAAAAAGTTTGCTTTGCCAAAAGGTCTTGCCAATAATTTATAATTCAATAAGTTAAAGTTGAATGCAGTCCAAGCTTGTGTGCTTATAGAAAGAAGTAAAGATGCTCACACAGACACACAAACACACACATGTGTGTGCCCCTGGGGCGCATGCCACACAATTCACCTGGAAGGCAACTCAGAAGCGAAGATTAATTGCGGCAGCGCCTTTTGTTGCCGGCACTTATCTGGCCCCTTAGTTGCCTCTGCCCCTGTCCCCTTTCTCCTTTCCTCTTGCTCTATCTGCGCGATAAGGAATTTTATTCGCTGGCCAGTCTTTAAGCTGTCCCTAACCCGTTTCACCTGAAAGCCCCAACCAGACCCAAGCAGCGCACGTAATTGCATTTTGTTTGGCATCTCATTTTAGTTACGGTCTGGCAACTCGGCGACTCCTGATGATGTGGATAACGCGCCTACGAGCATAAGTGTCGCCAAGGCGATTAGGCACCAACAACAACAACAACAACAAGAACTACAATGAGTGGCCACCATGAATCAAAACCAAGTTTACTCCGACAGTAGGGTCCAGAGCAGTAGTAGGGGAGGGGGGGGGGGGGAACCCCACTAAAAGTGAGTGACTGACTCGATTCGTTAACGCCGCCAACTGTCACATGATTTTGAATAATGCGGCGCTCATTTGAATTATTGTTGTCGCCACAACGACCCTCAGCGTGTCCAAGAACACGCTGTTAGCCAAAAGGGTTTAGCTATGCCCCCTCTCCCTCTCCCTATCCCCTGGCTTCTTTTAGCCAGAATTCGAACAACGACAATTTGTCTGGCTGTCGTGTCGAGTTATCTAACGATGCTGTTGCATTTGAATGCGATAAGAACTGAACTAGATAAGTTGGTACTAAAGAGTGATCAAGGCAAAGCAGAGAATGGGAAAAACTAAAGTTAATTTATACAATTAAATATGCTATATAGCCCACTTCTTCTATATGTTTACAAGGGTAACAAACATTGCTCAGATTGAATACAATAATTCATTGAACTGAACCTGAACATTACTTATTGCCACTATTTACATATATATGATTAAATATATATATATAGTATATATTATTTATTTTCTTAATCTCTGGCATTCACTCAACAGTTATGATTGGCGCCGAGGCTTTTTTAAAGATCTCACAGTATCGTCTCGTCAATTTGAATGCATTTCCTAATTGTTTATCTCACATGCTTTGTATAATTTGTAACCTTTTGTAACCTTTGCGACTAACCCACAAAAACACTCAATGATTAAGCGACGCCTCGCGATGTTCACCTGTTTCGGGTTCGATCGTAAAATAGACGCGTTTTATAATTTGTTTGACGTTACGAGCGGCGCCTCCAATCGCCCCTCCTCCCGCCAAGTAACTCCCCCTCAATCCCCTCCACTCCAATCCAGACCGAGGCAAATGCAACTCGCTACTCGAGTTGATTTTGGCTGGAAGGGAGAGGGGGGAAAATGCTTTGCTGCGTAGAGTGAAAGTAATTTTTGATATTTTTATGGTCACGCCAGACAGAGTGAGCAAGAGGGAGAGGAAAAGAGAGGGCATGTGCCATTAGGGCTGCATTCCTTTAGTGTGAATGCTTGTCAAAGCATTTTGACTGGCTCTTCCCCTGACCTTCTCCTTCGCATCGCCGCCCCCCCCCCCCCCCCCCCCCCCGTCCACTCACTCTCTCGCTGGCGCATTCTTTTATTGTTGTTGCCGTTGACAAAAGCGATTAAAATAATTGGCTCGCGACGAGTTCGTTTTGTGTAAAAGCCATTTGCATCTGATTTATTGCATTATAAATTGTGCGCATGCCTAAGTAGCTACGATTTTTTGACTTAACTTTAGAAAGTTGTCGTCATCGCGAGAACGCCTCTATGGCCAATACTTACTCGTATTTTATCGACGGCCCATTCATAAATTATGCCTAATGAGCCAGGCCGTTGAATTATAATTGGAAAGGAATGCGCAATGAGGCGTCAAACTAATGCAAAAGTTAAGGCAGCTATTAATCAACTAGATGTATGAACAGATATCTAAGTGATCTCGAATTCGATTGCACAACATGTATTTGAACTATAAATATACCTGTAGACAAACCTTTTTAATCGCACAATAATTAAACAGAGATCTGTATTTGTGTTCTTTTATTTGGCTTAAACCCAGATAGAGAGGTAAACAATTTATTTGCCCAGTGCTTTGTGAATCCATTTACAGCTGTCCATTGGGATTATCAATTTGTTGCACCTCCGGCACGTTATCTGCACTCTGCATATCTAAGGGTAAACAAATTGTCATCTGCCCACGCAATTTGCGAGCAAACTCCGAAAGTAATCTCTATGTGGAAGTGAAGCCCAAGTTCTGCAATTACAAATTGTCGTTTCACTTGATGGCTAATGGAGCCCTTTTTTCATTCGTTGTGTGGTGGTTTTTTCAGATGACAGTGTTAATTTCCTATCTGCGGCAAATATTTACCAACAACTGATCAAAAGACGAGCGCCGAGGTGTGCCCAGGGGGGATGATGACGGGGGAAGTGCGAGCTGCGTTCTGGTTATTAATCAAAAGCATACAATTTTTTAATGATGTTGGCGCACGACATCAAATTGTTGTCGCTGTTGTTGTTGGCATTGCACGGCTGCGATAATATTTGGATTAGTTCAAGTCAATTGCATCTTGGCCAACAGTTGGACGACGGCGCGTGCTGGCCAAGAGGCAAGAAACGGCGACGCCGCCTGCAATGAGACGAATCTAATGTTGCACACGTGTCCAAGCGGAGTCTGCACTGCTGCCCAGTGGGTGGTTGGGTGGTGGGTGGTGGCTCCCAGATAGCCAGCCAAGAAGGCAAGTTAAATGTTGTGTTAAGATTAGAAGCAGCCACAAAAGCGGCTTATCGAGTGGGTTGTGGGGCAAGGGTTCGTTTACGGTTCGGGTTCGGGTTCGATTTTTACGTGCGCGGCATTAGCAAAATCGAAAACAAAAATGGAATGCGGGCGACATTATCGGCAAACAAACTGTACATGCCGAAAATGCCGCTTTTCCTTTTCCTTTCACGGGGCTATGCTCCTTGACTGCCTAATGACGTCGCCAGGAAGTTCGAGGGCCGCAGGTGTTGCCTGCAGCCCTGGGCCTTTGCCTGTGCCTGTGCCTGGGCCATAAAATATGCCCACACTGCGCATAATTTATGGCCCAAGTGAAAAAAACATAAAGTTGAGTAAACCCTGTGCTAAATGCTAAGCAAACTTCCAGCGGGCAGCTTATCAAAAAGGTCGCTGCGGCTATTGTAAAGGCGCCTCCGCAAATATCCCAATCAGATAAAAGACAGGGTATTTAACACCTTGTGATCGGTCGGTCTGTCTCTGTTTCTGTGTGTGTGTGTGGTCATCAATTACAAGAGATTGAACTAAATGGTTAAATATACACAATTATTTGACAGAAAATTAACAACTTTAAATATTCTTTGATTTTTATATATATATTTTCTATATTTTACTATGGATAAAAATTTCTTCTGAGCTCAACTTTAATAAAATGTATTTCTGCTTTTTAAAGTAAGCAACTAAAAAAGTTGTATTTTTATTAAATTGCCATAAATAATATGAATAACTTTTTGCCATTGATTCCATTTTTCTTCTTTGATAATGAAGACCACTAATTGCTCGAATTGTATGTAAATAAATAAGGAAAATAACAAACATATTGTATTTCAAACAGAGACGCTGTGAAAATAAAATAAAAAATGATGAGAAATCAAATAAAATATTCTGTGAAAACGTCTCGAATTCACTAAAAGCAACTATAAAATTGTTGCTGTAAATGTAAAAGCAGATATATCATCAGAGTGCCACAATGTTCTTGCAACACCGGTGTCAGCCTTAAACCAAACTCTTTCTGTCTGTCACACACACACACACACACACACACGCACACAATCTCAACTGTGTCCTGTGGGCAAATTGAATGGCAAATTTGTCTGCACGCAGCAGCAAAAAACTTTTTAATTGAAAAACAATTTTTTTGCAATTTCTTGTTCAATTTTTCGGGATTTTTTTTTTTTTGCTCCGGACAGGGGTTAAAGTGCGGGGAGCTGCTTTTTCGGACAGTTGAAGTTTCATAAATGTTATTAAGTTTCTTTCTTGCAATTTGTTTAACTAGTTTCTGTAACTCGCACGCTGCATTGGATGGTGCCGTGGTGCGGTGGTGCTGGTGGAACGTCGGCCATTTATTGACTTGACTTCCGTGCGTATGTCGCAATTTCCGGCTAACGGCAAACGAAATAAAAACGCAATTTAACGCCATACAAGCGATGAGCATTCCAGTTCAACAGCTGCTGCTGCTGCTGCTGCTGCAAGTGGTGCTGCAAGTGGTGCTGTGAGTGGTGCGGCTGACCCACGCACCACATTGTGCATTAATTGAAATCATAAGATTTGCTACTTTATGCCGCCGTCAGGGGCTGCAATTAAGTTTGCAACCGACAAGTTTATTGATATCTATTATGATTTTCACACTTGAGTTTCGTGGCTCGAGTTTGAATACTAATTCGCCTGCAAATGCACTTGGGCATATTAGTCGTTTTTATGGGGCCCCTTTTGATAAGCGGGCTGCAATGAAAGACGCTGACGTTAAGCCACTTTGGTGCATGAGCAGCGAGGGTAACTCAATAGGTTAGACTTAATTGTATGACAATCATTAACTCAATACGGGCTGGCGACTGTTCGAAGTGCCCTCGCACACCTGCTGCTTAACCACTGAGCCGCTGAGCCACTAAAGTCACCTGGTTTATGGCGCCGTGAAACTGCGGGCGCTCCATTTGCACATCTCGATGCGGGCTAAGCTGCCACGCCCCCCTCTCTATACCCCTCTCCTCCTCTCCATCTCTCTGCATTAGCATTAAAGCGGATCAGTCATTGGGGCAACTCCAAGTTTATGGCCGCCGCCTCTCACAAGTGTCTGCAGATAAGCCCAAACCGGGTTCAACAAACTAAACAATGGACCAGCCGCCAGCCGCCAGCTGCCAGTGTGGCTTAATTGAATTACCATTGACCAGAGATCGGCTCCAGCTTTGGAGCTGCCTTCGATTGCCGAATGCCAATGGAGTATTTCCGATGGTTCCAATAGCTCACACATTAGCGCATAATTCGCATCCCTCTCCTCCACAGTCTAGAGTCTCCTTTGGTCTCTTCTCGGTGACTCCGTCTGCACTCTTAATTAACCGCTTCGGTTAGAAGAGGAATTAACTCGATTGCGCGTTAATTAGCCACGCTGCGTTTAATGAACTCAATGCGTGTGTGTGTGTGTGTGCGTGTGTTTGCGTGGGTGTGCGGTGATTTTTCTCAACAGTTCTTAGGCTCGACCAGAACTGGTCAGCCTAGGGTCATGGGAGTGATTATCCAGGGTCAGCAGAATTGGCTGCGCTATAATTAAACATTTTTTGTATTTACAGAAGATTCCAATTAATCAAAAATGGAAGTTCGCACACTTAAAGCTTAAAGCAAGCATTTCACTCATTTATGATCTTCTTCTGCAATGCCTCATGCTTAACCTATCGGTGCATTCAACAGTTGAACTGCATCCATGAGATACTCGAGTATCTCGGCACGCGTTCGATTTCGATTCCCGCACGGCCCATTGAGTGTGCAAATAAATGCGCTTAATTAATTGCATTTTTGCTCTTTCGAGTGCCCCGCCTGCCACCCGCCCCTCGTCCCCTCGTGGAAGTTAACTTCAAATATGCATCAATAAACTCAATTAAACGTAAACGCGAAACGCTTCAAATCAAATGCGCAGCAACCGCAATGGGGGAGTTGTTATTGATAGTGATGCACATTAAATACCCTTTATGCAGGTGCTTGTGTAAATGGGCACAGGGTATAGCCCAGTCAGGCAGTTTCTATTCGACATTGGTTGCGTGTAGGAAGCTGGGGATTAGCCAGAGGCAAGATAAACGGAGGTGCCTGGCAGGGCCAAGTTGGTGGGCGTCTTAACTTGTTTGGCCTGGCTTATGTGGCACAAACGCATCTCTCAACGGTGGCGCAGCAACATTTGTTAAAGTACAACATTTGGACATGGCATCCATTGCCACAACCACATCCCGGTCCTGTCTACCACTGAGTGCTGATTGAGTGAGGGCCAACGAGGGGGGCGCCATAAAATTAGCCAAAAACAAACATATAAAAACATCAAATAAATAAATCAATTTAGTAGCAGGCCTCTCCATGTACTACTTTCCCGTTCAACGCTTCATTTTCATTTTCGTTTTCATTTTCATTTACGGTTTTCATTTAGTTTGAGTTTCACTTTGAAATGCAAACCAAGAAACGTGGCGCATCCGCTAATTATCCGAACTGAACTACCCCCCGCAAGTGTGTGTGTGTGTGTGTGTGTGTGTGTGTATATGTGTGTGTAAACAATTCTTCAAATTATACCAAAATATATTCTAAAAGTAACTTTAAACCCTTTACCCTGACAGGGAAGGAGAGATTTCATTCGATGCCTTTGACTGATGCGTTGGGCAGCTGTTGTTGCTGGAGGGGGAAGGGGGGGATGGGGGAAACACCAACCAAGGGGGGAGTTTACAGATCAAAGTGTTCGCTTTTTCTTCTTTTTTTATACTATACTTTTTTTTTTTTGACAGAAACAAACATTGGCCAGCGTTTTATTTACATTGGCTTCCGGTTGAGTTTGGTTTTCAGTTTTTCGGCATTTCATTTGTTGTTCTAGCGAAATAAAAAGCGAAAAATATGTTCGGCCTTTGACTGTGAATTTTCCGTGGCTGCAATCGTAAACAATCGAAAAAGTCAACTAACAATGCAACTAACTGGAATTATTGAGTAGCCAACTTCAAAGGCCAGCCAAATGGAATTGTTATCATTGACATAGTTCAGCGATGTGATCTCTATGTGCATTACTTGTGAATGAAAAAGCCTCAATGCACAACTGATAATTGTCTTTAAACTCACGACTCTTTTTTTTTCCATTCAATTCACGTAGCCGTTATTCTCTCAATATATATAAATTCCTTTGTATTATCTGAAACGTTTATCGAAAAGCCATAAAGTTTTCATTATTACGCATTTACCGTTGCCCCACGTTTAATTACGTTTCATATTAAACCCAAAAAAGGGCCACAACCAAAACAAAACCCAGAACCAAACCCAATCTCCAACCCCAACCCCAAAAACAAAACCAAAGCCAAAGAACCAACAAAAGGGCCAAAGAAGTCGCCAAGCTGAGCTGAGCTTCATTTTGTGAATCACGTGCCATGCGCAACGTTCTAAATTTCAATTGAATTCAATTTAATTAGCCGAAAGCGTAAGAAAAATACCAACCAAGCCAACGCTTTTGGCCAACATTATTAGGTATCTGTGTATCTGTGAACGGGGCTAATTGTAATTTGTATGCATCGAAGCCACTCGGCCAAAGTTGTCGTCCAGGCGTGGACAATAATGAAACTGACATAATTTGCATTTAATAGTTTTTCCCTTAAACATTTTCCGGCTCGTGTGCCACGAACTTCAGTTGAGAATTATGTGAATGTGACTACGCTTAAGTAATTAAATTGTTAAAGTTGGTGGCATGTTATCTAAGTTATTTAACAGTTAGTTTGTCTATAAACTTTACTCTGATTACTTTAAAAGCTTGTTTGATTACTGAACATATTGTTAATGATAGAATAGTTAAGATTGATATAAGTTGCCATAATCACAAGCTCTTATAATTAGAAAGACACCGTTTGAAAATTATTTTCGTTTATGTTGGCATTAATTGAATATCTAATTACATAAATCTTGATTGTCACAAAATGAATGAATGCGATTGCCACATGTTGCAGCCTTAATTAGCTTTTGGGGCATTTAACAAAACTCATATTTAACATTGATAGCCATTGTTAACAGCTATTCGGGCAGGCAGGCAACCAACTACAACAACAACAACAACAACAAGGCAGACACGAAGCCCCCAAAATTCGAAATAGACAACGCTCGAGTTGGCAAAAGCTTTTGTAAACGTATTTAATTACATTTGCCAATTGTCTATGAATATGTTAGCAGCGTGTAAATACGCAGACGCATACGAATGCAAACACAAACACGGATACAGATACACAAATTAATAAATATGCATATGGCCAGAAGAGGCCCCCCCTCCTCTGTGTGTGTGTGAGTGTGTGTCCTGGCAGGCTTTCGACATGTTGCACAGCTGAATTGTCCTTGAAAATTGCGCACACAAAGCGAAAGATAAACTTTGTGTCTCTATCTGTGAGAGTTCGTGTGTGTGTGTGTGCGTGTGTGGGTGTGTGTGCATAAATCTGCCTAAAGTGTTTGCTTTGAAATGCGTATACCGTTGATAAGTCCACCGCACATCCTGTCCGTATATCCTGCATGCCTGGGCTTCTATTTGCTGCTCTGATTGAATTTTCAATAACCGCCAAAATGAAGAGTTGACTAAATGAGTGAAGGAGGAAAACGTTGCCTCTTGTTGATGTAATGAAATTATGGTTTCCAATAAAATGTACAGGTCGTTTTGGCCGGGCTCATTCAAATTTTAGTTGTGACTCAATAAAGTTTGAAATGAACTCAATTTAAAATAAATGCAGCTGCGAACCAGTTAACAAATCAGCTCCAGCTTGGCTATTGAAAGGGACATATATTTAAAAATCACGAACCTGCCCGTTTTCTGTCACAGCTGAGACTTGAGTATGGAGCATTGTTTGGGTCTATTCTAATCTGAGTCTTTTTGTTTGAGTCCCATCCCCCAAGCGCTAAGCTGGCGACAATCCCATCTGCTGAGTCTCACATGACAACTGTATCGCTGAGATTCGCCAAAAAACAATTGTGAACCGGCACAAAGTTTTATTAGAAAGCAAAACTTTCTTTCGGGTGATTTTTTGCCGCAGCTGAGCCTGCAAAATCAAACGGCACAAAAGTTGCCTCTCCATTGGCCAATAACAATGGGGTTGACACTGGTACCAGGTCTTATAAGATAAGCTAACGTTAAGCGGATTGTAAATTTATAAATAGCATCAAATGTTATTGTAGTTGCTTTGAAATGTCATTAGAGCTAACTTCGTTCCTTAAGTGTGTTTGTGTGTGTGAGTATGTGTGTGTGTGTGTATATGGCACACATTAAGAACTGAACTTTAGCTCAAAGCCTTTTTTGTGGGTGGTTGACTGGAGGGGTTAGTTTCAACGGGGGCGGGCCCCGCCTTACATTTGTCAAGTTGTCATCTGTCGCCATGACAATGGAGACGCTGCTCGTCGCGTCTTGGCAATTAGTTAATGTCAAACAAGCCGGCAACAATGACGTGAGCTGAAAGTGATAATTAAATGTACGAATTATCTCACAGAGCGCAACTAGTTGAAGGAATAGTGTCAAATTGTAGACCGTTTGTCAAGCTTTTAAGCTTCAACTGAGTTTAATTGCAGCCAGCGAATGCAATCAATCTGGATTAAAATATATCTTTTCGTGCATATAAAGCTAGTTGAAGCCCTTTAAAAAGCGTACAAACTGAATAGAAGCTTTTAAAATTAAGTTAAAGCTTTAATGAGCTTTAAAAGCTGATTGCTTGATAGCTAATTTTTAAGTGTTCTTTTTAGTTTATCCAACTTTTTAATCTAAGTTCAGATTAATCCACATCTTAATTGCCACTTTCAGCTGGTGTCGGTCGCAAAAAAGGATATTTTGTGAATCCTAATGAATGGAGCAAGACTTGGAGTCGGCACAACTTAATCAGCGCCCAAGAAAAGGTCAAGTACGAGTGCTTCGCTAATTTGTTGTCTCCCCGAGCACGTGTGTGTGTTTGTGTGTGTGTGTTTATGTGTGTGCGAGACATTGTCAAGTGTTGTGCCTTTGTCACGTAGCAAAAACTTGACTCGAACTCGCAGCACTCGTACGGTTTGGCGGCTAATGAGACCAACAGCCGGCGGCCCAAAGACCAGACCAGACCAGGCCAGACCAGAGCGACCCCAGCTTCAGTTTGGAGCTCCAGTTTGGGCAATGTCGGCAGCTGCACAAGCAAAAGGCAAATGTGAGGCATGAGGCATGAGGCAAGCGGCAAGGGCGGATGCGGCAATTTCAGGCTGAAATCGATATGGCATCAAAGCGAAGGCACATTTATGCCATTATGTTCAGCTCGTAGCTGGGTACTCTTTACCTGGGCACTTTCCGCGTAGGAGATGCCCCCAGCTATCGAGTCTGATATATTTTTATTATGCTAAAATAATCGGCATAGACAACGGTCGGGGGCATTTCGCGTTTTCGGTTAGCGTAGCAACCAAAAATTATCTGAAAGATGCATCTGAATATTGCAAACAAAAGATAAAAGCCAAATGCAACGACAACACCGCACCAGTTGCTATAGTTATTGTTGTTGTTGTTGTTGTAAGTAGTTGGTTGGTTGGTTGTTTGGTTGGTTGTTGGTTGGTTGTTGGTTGGTACATGGAACGGCTGCTGCATCGTTTGCCTTTTGCTTGCAGCCACGCAAAAGGTGATTTATTTGAACATGGTTATCAACTTAGTAGAATAACAGGAGCAGAAAGCGCCGCACCGCAGCAGCAACAACAATAACAGGGGCATTCTGTGGGGCAGCCCCCCAAAAACAATGAAGAACAAACAATGCAACGCGCTCGCAACTTGAACTTGTGGCTAGAAAGTGCAGAGCCGTAAGATACGATTGCATTTACATGCATCCGTATCGCTATCAGAGCGCCTGCATCGGGGCGTGTGTGTCCATGGTCCCTCCACCCCTCATTTCCCCCGTTGCCCACACACCCACAGCTGCATGAGGCACGAAGCCGAGTTTGGGTCTGGGTTTGGGTTTGGGCTGTGGGTTCGGTCTTGTCGGACTGTGGCACTCTGGCAACCGGCATACAATTTGGCCGGCAGCGAAATTTATTTGAAATCAATGCTTCTTGTTGCATTCTTCAGTTGCAGTCTGTGGCACAAAAAACTTTTTGACTGTTGCTGCACCAGCAGCAAAAGCAGCAGCAACAGCAGCAGCAGCACCAAATAGCAGCAACTGCTGCCTGAGCTACATACGAAATCGTTCGGCATATCGAGTCTGCTAGGAGTTAAGATTTTCAAATAAGTTCTTGACGTTTTTTATGTACAGATTAGACAACTTAAGTTTCTTTCTCTTACTTATTTATTTAACTTATTATTATTGTTCTATAGTTTAGTTTAAAGAATTTAAGAACTTCTCACAAAATCACCAAAGCCAGACAAAAACTAAATTGGTGTTACACTTGGCTCTTGGAAGGTGGAACTGTGGCCAATTGCGCTGCAGGCACCACAGAGAAAGACAATAATTGAATAGCACACAAACACACACACACACACACACACATATGGTATACTATATAGTTAGATCGGGTCGTGTGTGTATTTATTATGCATTTCTTTATGATGATTTTAACGGCAGCTGATTTAATGTGCATGTTTTGTTTTTTGTTTCTGTTTTTTTTTTTGCTGCTGTATATATAAATTTTTTTCACTCACCGCAACGGTCACGAGTTTTGGGGGCAATGTTAACACCGGCCCGGATATTTTCGGCCAGGCTTAAAGCCCGAGTAATATTTGACCATTAAAATGCAGTTGTTGCCACAGTCCATGGGAAATGATAATGAAGGCAAACGGTAAATGGAATGGATGCAACTGCAACTGCAACAAGTTGCCAGTTGCCAGTTGGTTGAGTGAAATCAATACATATTAGAACTGCAGGCAGTCTCTTGGCTCGGATAGCACTCTGATAGAGTCGAACTCCGAGTCTCTGCCTCTGACTTTGACTTTGAGTTGGAGAAGCAAACAAAAAGCTGACCGAGTCCAGCCCCGAAACAGTCGCACGTCAAATGCATTTCGTTGGGCTTATTGAACGGATTTGGCTTTGGCTTTGGCTACAGCTTTGGCAACGCTTTTGATTTTGATTTTGAGTTAGAGTTTGATTTCCATTTCCATTTCCATTTTGTTTGCCTGCCCAGCGACCACCTTGGAGTTGGAGTTGGAGTTGCTTGCGGGCAAATACGAAAATCCAACTACAAATGCCAGTTGGAGTTTGCTTAAAATTGTAATTTCGAAAACAAAGTTTACGCTTTCCAAAAAAAAAAAAGAAAAAAATAAATAAAGATTGTTTAAGCCAAGAGGCGGCCTGTAAAAGTGTGAAATGCCATTGCCATGCTATTTACCTTAGCATTTAGATGCCTCTTAGCTCTCAACTCTTCACTCTTTGCTTACAGCTCTTCGCTTTTTTGGCCATTACCGGGCAGCAGAGGCAGCAGCGACGTCGGCAGCGACGTCAGCGTCGGCGTCGGCGGCTACAGCGCTTTGATTAATGCCAAACTGCGCACAATTCACAAGATCTGCACAGGTTTTGGGTGCGCGATTCACACATTATTCATGTGCATTGTTCCGCGCATCGCAAAATAAACAAAATCTAGACTCGCGAATCTGCAGCCATTCTTTGGCTACCAATCCGCATACCCTACCCGGGGCCTGCCTGCCCTCCTGGGCCCCACTCCACTCCGCCCGCTCCTTGCCTGGACTGCTGCCTCGCCTGCTCAATTCTCGGCTCGGTGCAAATTCAATGGCTCTTTGCATACATTTGCGTTTAGCCAGCCATGCGTAGCCAGAAAGGCCACAATACAACTAAGTACATTTAACCGAAACGAGATCGAACCAAAGCCATAGCCGTAACATCGAATTGGGAATACTCTATGCAGACTGGGCCGATTGTTCGGGTAAATGAAATAAATTTAATTCCTTTTGGTTTCAATATGTTTTTGTTCTGATATGATCTGATATATATTTTATTTTATTTCCTCTTTAATACTTAGTTTTTTATTTGCATTCTGTCTTAAGCAAACAATTAACAAATTTATTCAAAATTTATATTAACAATATATGTACTAACTATATGTATATGTATATGATATTCTAAATAGAAAGTCCAGGACGTAAAATCTTCTTCTACTGTTAGTAATTAACATAAAAGCAAATTAAACTTTTAATATAGATAGTTTTAATTAAGTTACTTGAACGACAACGTTCATGTGATAATTACCATAATAATCAATTGAAAAAGAACTAAAATGCAATCGCAATGAATCCATTTGACACTCTTATATATCAATATGTATCTATAGTCAAGTCGAAGATGAGATCTGCAAGTCAGCTTTAGAGCCTTGTGTTAGCAAATTAAGTCTCTGTAGATCAATAGTAGATAACACAGTGAACAGCTTAGCTAAGAAACTCTTTCTTACACTCCAACTCTATCAAAAGGCAGCTCTAGCGAGAGGCAAAAGAATTGCAAGAGTCTCCTGCAAGTTGCAAGTCGCCAGCGGCGACAACAACAACAACAATGATGACGACGACGTCGAGCAACAATGGCCATTGAGTTGCTGCTGCTGCTGCTGCTGCTGCTGTTGCTGCCTGCCCAAAAACAAAGGCCAAATAACAACAAAGCGCAGCACAGAAAAAAAAAAACGACGAGAAATATGTATATCAGATTTAAAATAAATGTAACTGCGCGGCTCATTATGCTGCGCTTACACGCGGAGTGGCAGCAGGAACCCCCCACCCCCCCTACTCCCGCCTCCCCGCCAGCGGGGCTGCTGCGCATGCTCAACAGTTGGTGCACTTAATGGCCTGGGCAATCAGTGGCTGCCTCATGCCGCTTGCCCCAAAAGCTGCCTTAGTGTGCGCAGAATGCCAACATGCCGGCTAGTTAGCTGCAGGTAAGCCTAAGCCTCAGCCTAGCCTGGCCAAGCGTCGTGTGGCATGGCCAACGCATTTCGGATTCGCATTTAAATAAACATTTTTCAGCCTGGCCAAAAGGAACGCGCATTGTTCGCTAAACGTCGCGAGCTCGACTAGCTTTGGCTCCGACTCTGACTCTGACTCTGACTCTGGGCAAGTGGCATGCCACGGCGCAACTTTCACTCCATAGAACAAAGCAAATGTCTTGTCTAACTGGCACGTGCAGCTGCTTTTCCTTCCACAAAGCCCCCCCCCCGACTTTTCCCCCCGTCTGCTTTTCCACTCATATTTGCATGCTCATTTCATATTTTTTTTTTACTTTGCTGTGGCATTCGCCAAGCAAACGGCAAACAACTTAATCGATTAACGTTCATTTGCAATTTGTTATCGACCGCTCGCATCTATGCAACGTGTGCTGCACACCACTGCACACAGCACACATGCCACAAATTTGTTGCAACGATTAGCCGCGCTGGCAAGCCGCAAAATTGCAATGCCATTCGCTTATTAATTACTCGCGATAGCAACAACTGAGTGACGCATTTGTTAGTCGCCCCCCCCCCCCCCCCCCACCGCCCCTTGCTCCTCTTTTGGCCTAAAAAATTTAAGTTGCAGCAGCAGCTTTCGGAGGCATCTTTAAAGGGCTCAGCTCGGCGGCATTCTTCGCTGTCTGTTGCCAATTATGATTGAATTTTTGAAATAATTGTCCCTAGCTGGAGACAAGTTTTTTGCTGCTGCTGCTGCCTGTCTGGCGGCAAATTTTATCACTTCTTTGAATGAAATACTTTTAAAATGTCGCAACATTTTTTAATAATCAAAATTCTACAGGGAATTGAACCGAGGCAAGAACAAAAAAATGTGTTGTGAAAACATTTATGAGTTTATCTTTCTGATTTTTCCAATGCTGCCCAAACTCAAATCGCAAATTTGTTTAAATGCCAGCTATTAGCATCAATTTAAAGCCCACGTTTACTATGGAATAGAAATATAGAATGTAAATTTAAATAAATTCCTTTGCCGCACCCGCCTTGCAACTTGCAACGTGCAGCTTGCTGTAAATGTTGCCCGAAGGATCGCGCGGCCGTAACGGGGAGTGCGACGTGGGCAGGTTGCAGCATAGCCTGTGGCAACGAGCAGGCTGTGCAACTGCAACTGCAACCGTTGCACATTTTTCATGCTGCATATTTATGTTATTTTAATGTTTTCGTTGCATTTGCATAGAAGAAACTCGTTGGCCCCGTTGCCAGTTTGAGTTACTTTGTTGTCGCGCCCCCGTTTGGTCCCCTTTCTTCCTGGCTCAGGTATTTAACACACGTGGGCCGCACAATGCTTTAAAGCATTTCAGCCAGGATTGAGATTCAGTTGAATGAAGCGATCACCACACGTGTGGCAGCTAGCCATAAATAAATGCCGTGTCTTTGGCATTGCTGCCAATAAATTGCGCCAAATGAGCATTTAGCATTTTTAACGCCTCTTGGCTTAAGCCCCGTCAGCGATAAGGCGACACGCAATGGGCCGCAACCCAAGCCCAAAATGTGTCCAAGCCCAGACTCTCAGGTCTCAGGTCTCAGTTCTCAGTTCGCAGTTCCAATTTCAGACAGCGTGTTGCATGTGAGGCAACTTTTGACACGCCACCTAAAGCTGGCCGTGTTTGTGGCCCCGCCCCCCGCCCTGGTTGACTTTTGCCTTTGGGCTAGCTTCAGTCAACGCAGTCATCCAGCTGTGCAACAGTCTGGGGCAGGGCTTAAAGGATGTGCTGCCGTTGTCAACAGTTAGGCAGGAGCAGCAGCTCCTATCATCATTATCACGCACGCACACGTCGACCAGACCCAGACCCAGGCCCAGGCCGGGCCAGTTGCCACTTCTCACTAGATCCTCTCTATCGCTGCCACTGTTGCTGCCTCTGCTGCAGTTGCAGTTGCAGTCGCTGCCTTTGTGTGTCATTAGGCGCTTTGCACTCGACGTTGTCCGCTGTTTGTCACCTCGTTCAAGTGTCCAGCCCTCGCCTCTAATGAAGTCAACTGCTCGCCCTACCTGAGGAGTCATTACACTGCACTACGCTACACTACACTGCACTGCACAGCAGCCCATTCCACTCGACTCTACACTCCACTCCAGTTCGGCCCACGGTCATGTGCAATGTTCCGTCCCACACGCCAGCCCAGTCCAGCTGCAAACGAAGTTCGTTTCACGAACTGCCCGCGAAACACGAAGTTGACGCGCGCCTTCGGCTTGTGGAACTTGTTTGAGTGTGTTTCAATTCGATGCGTTCCAACCGCCACGTGTGTTGCCAGACATTGCCCGGCAACATTTCTGACTGGCAACAGGTTTGTGCTTGCCAGCAACATGTTTACAGTCACAACAGCTGACTCACCGCGTCTTCAATTCGAGTTAATAGAAAGGGTTAACTGTTTATGGAGTTAAAGCCAACTGCATTAAGAGTGTTCAGTTTCATAGCGTATCATTTTACAAGTGGTCGCTCTTGTAATTAGCAAGCCAAAGTTCGTTCGAGTAAAAGTTTGCTTAAAAGTCAAATAAATCTAAACAAATCAAATGATAAAAAATAAAGATATGGGCTTTAGGTTAAGCGAACACAGGTATTCGAGCAGAGGTTTTTATAGTTTAGTTCCCTAAATGTCTAAGAACTTGTTCCACTCATCATTCGTTGACTTCAAACTAAATTATATGTTATTTGTTTCCTTGTTTAGACTTAAACTATATTCAAATGCGCTCTCAAAGCAATTAATATTAAATATTAATGGAAGTTCCCAGCTCAAACTGTTCTTATCCACTTACGCCTCCACGCATTTCAAGCGGTCTTCGCTTTACCTGTGGCCAGGTCAACAAATCTTAACTGGCTCTAACAAGTTGTTAGCAGTTTAAATACCAATCCAACCTCGAGCGTGCTTTTGGAAGAGTTCATGCACAAGTTCTTTTTTTGATTACTTCATTAAGAGGACAACGGCAACTGCTGATAATAATAATTATGGGGCTCTCCATAACTCGACCCGTTTATGCCAACTCATCGCTATGCCACCCACGGCACAAATATATAAGGTACATCGGTACATATACTCGTATTGTTTGTTATATTGCCAAAGCCAAACAACTCACGATATTCTAATTAAAACACATACGCAGGCCCTAGCAACAACAACATTATCATCATCATCATCATCATCATTATGACTTGGGCTCCCTTTTGCGGTGTGTGAACTTCAATTCGATGAATTTACATCGAAGCGTGATGCAGCATTTTTTGCCAGAGTGTGCCAAGTCATGTGGACAAAGCTAATGTCTGTGGATTTAGATGTGCCCGTGGACGCGGATCTGAATGTGAGCTGTGTGGAGCTGAAAGGTGCATGTGTGTGTGTACGTAGATGTACATATGTGCTGGTTTTTGGCTTTCTCAGTCAGTCAACGGATCGGATTGCGGCTACGGGCTCGTGTCCCACGTCTCGATGACATATTCCATTAAAAAATAAGCAGTGTTGTCATACTTCAATCGAAGTTACCCTGTAAACTGTGTTGAACATTTTAAGAAGATTTCCTTGTCATTAACTAGAAAGTACTTCTGGTCGGATACTCTTTTATAACCATAGAAAGATTGACTTTAAATAATGCCCTACTTTAAGATACTCCCTGAGATACTTGTAGTAAATTACAGGGTATGTCTGAAGGCAGCGTGTGGCCCACATCTGGGCTCATGCATTGCATGCACACCTCGTTTCTAGGCTACCTGACGGGACAGCTCATTGAAAATATATGTAGTATATAAGTATTTGGGTTTGGCAGGCCCGAAAAATAAGAGCGGGTCGCTCGGCTGCGCATGCCCAGAGAAAGAGTCGACCAGAGTGACAGAATGACAGACCCACAACATGTGTGTGTGAGTGTGTGCGAGTGTGTGTGCGCGGATGGAAACAAACCCAGAAAGTCGTCTAATAAATTGACATTTATAAATAGTTCATAGCTCAAAAGAATGCAGCTGAAGCATGCGTGCCGGTGCCACATGTGTCTGCATATTGCAAGGGTCTGGAGAGTGTACCTATGGCTGGGACATATGCTCCAATAACCGCCATATAACTCAAGGGCAATGAGCTGCATAATTGCGCTGAGTAATTCTCACTTTAGTTTGGGCGATTTCTAATTTAATTGCTAAGGGAAAAAATGTGTTCGAATGGAATTTCTTGAATTTACAATGGAAATAAATCCATAAAACGCACTGAAGCAAACACGAGTAATAAGTGCTTTTATCGCTTATTTAGAGCTACAACTTGATTTGAATTGGGATTGAACAGAATTTTAATTTACTTAAGAAATAAATCAATAAGTTCCATTTCTTAACCAGCTCATTTCGAGCAGGTCAATTAAAGAGCCCATTTGGGAAAGAAGTTCATATTATAACTTCTGTCAATTAGTGACCTCATATTGAAGGTCTTGTGACATTCTGACATCTGATAGCGATAAGGTGCAGAACTTTCACGGCTATTTTGAGATCGTAATGGAAATGAGAACGAGAATGAGAATGCGAATGAGGCCACATAATACTAAGGGGCACATATATTTTATTTCAATTTATTTGATTGTCAGCGAGCATAAATAACGTTAGCATATATAAATGGCATGATATCTAGAGAAAACAATCTATGTGGAGCGTTAAGAGCTCGACAACAAAAGACGCCACGGCGAAACGGAAAAAGGAAGTTAACAAAATAAGCCAGATAGAGCGCGATTGAGCGATTGAGATACCGACACAGAAACGGACACCAAAACACAACCACACCAACGAAAAACCTAAGCCCAATAAAAGAAAAGATAAATGTCGAAGCGACAAAAACGACTAAAGACAAAAAAAAAACACAGGTAAAAATCAACGACTAACAAAACTGCGCCGAAACTCAATACTCAAAACTCGGCCGGGGAGATGAAGAAATATATATATATATATATATATATTTATATATATATAAATTTGGGCCTGTGCCGGCTACCGGCGGTATAGTAATAATTTTTTTTAGCAAAGTGCGCCGGCGATGAGTGCCATGGATCGCATCGTATCGGATCGCATTTCACCTTCTTCTCTTTCAGGTGTCACCGATAGGCATCTCTTAATGCACAGGCCAAGAACCCTCCGCTCTGGCTCAGGGCCAGGTCAATGTGAGAATTCGGAGGCAGCACATTTTACAGCTCCACACACACATAAGTTTCCCTGGCGGCGTCCTTCGTCCGGCAATAAAGAAGAACAACAACAAGAACAAGAACAAGAACAAGAAGTACAAAAAAATGCAGCAGTGTGGTCCGAAAATTCTCATTAAGCGAAATATTCACATAATCCCGCATTTATTTGATATGCGCTGCACGATAAAAACCAAAGGACCAAATGAAAAAAAAACCAGCAATAACAACTTGCTACACACACGCATGTGTGTGTGTGTGTGTCTGTGTGTATTTTGTTGGTATGCTGTCTTATTACAGGTACCAAGATGTTAGGCTCTAGATTTGGCAAACAGGAGAGAAAGAAATGACTTAAAAGAAATGTTAATTAGCGCTTGAAAATTGTGACATTTATGTTATTTAAAAGATAATAATAAAAGCATATATATTTATACGTTTCACATCATCGTGCATACAAGCCAAATATCATATCCCATTTTAAGAAAGTTTCTGTTTGACTTTTTACCTTCCACACAGTTGTATTTGAAACCCATCTCGACTGTCTGTCAAATTAGCCAAATCATGACAAAAATTCAGTTGAGGTGCAAGCAACAAACTCTCTAAACGACGCATCAAAGTATGCAACATGCTGCAAGCCGCAGTCAAACGTGATGCGGTTTCTGTTTTCCACAGTTTTTCATTAAGTAGGAGGAGAGAAAACGGCGCAGAAAACTGTGGAGTGCCAAAGTCACCTTTAAGGCACCTCAACAAGTTATTATTTTTCCTCCAGCTCGGGCGCATAGTTTTAAAATTTAATTACTTAGATTTACTTACAAAATAAGGCAGCGAAATTGGCATTACTTTATCTGTGGTTATTTCTTCATCATTTAAATATATAAATATTAATCAAAGCTTTTTGTTTTAAACCCTTCGTCTGCAAACTGTTTATGTTTATCCCTCTGGCGATTGAGTTCGAGTTATTTACAGGCTGTTGGAGTACATCGTTGTGCAAATTGGCATAATGTTACAGAGGGCTTTTAGTTATAAGCTGGCAGCTTAAGATTGTTTCTACATCAATCTGTATTACGCATACACTAAACACTTCCGCCTTTAACTAAACACATAATGATGAAACGCAATTTATGCGGTGTTCAGTTTTGTGTGTGTGAGTGTGTGTGTGTGTGTATTCACGATGATTGATGACAACACACAAAGTAGTTTGCATGAGATCGGGCTCTAAGACCCGGCTAAACACAAACATGTGCCGCGGATTGGGCACCGGGCAGCTCTGAGCCTGGTCAGCTGTAATCCGTTGAACTGTCAGCCGGTTCGTGGTGCGGTAATCGCCAACGACAATGACAATGACAACGACAATGACATTGCAGTTGCCACAAGAAGTGGCCAACGCTCTCCAGCGAAAGAGAGAGCTGAGAATAATAATTTAAATATTCCAGAAATTGCAGCATGTGAAAAGTGACTTTCCTTTGAAAAGCTAAGGCCTTGAGAAGGGAAGTAAGGAAGGGAAAGGGAGGGGAGGGGAGGGGAACCTGGTTAAGCGGCTTACAAAAATCTTGCGTGTTTCGTTTTTGCTTGTGTTTGTATTTGTATTTGTATTTAAGGAAAAGATTAACGAGAAGCAATCGCAGATCACAGATTTGTCGCAGGGGTTGTTCGTTGTGTTGGCCAAAAGCTTAATTACGAGCCAAGGGAACATTTGGCCGGGGTGGGAAGCCCCTTAAGTTGCAACTTTGATGCTTACTCTGTGATTTTTGGGTTATTTGATGCCAATTAAGAGAAAGAGAAGCCTTGGATGACTTAGAAGCCAATCAGCAAAGATTTCAGACCAATGCTTACTGATCAAAAATCCTAAAATACATTAATCTTAGAACAGATAAATAAATTCCAAAACAATAATATTACCAATAAATTCAAGTTAAATTCTTGAGTACATTTAAATTGGTATGTCTGCGAATTTTGCTTGCTTACTGCTAATTAACTAATGAAAATTTTTCTGTCTGATTTTGGTTTTGTTATCGGGGGGGGGGGGGGGGGGGGGGGGGGGGGGGGGGGGGGGGGGGGGGGGGGGGGGGGGGGGGGGGGGGGGGGGGCAACCTTTGTAAGTGATTTACATGAACGCGCGTGTCTTTTGTTTAATTGTTGCTGCCCACACAGACACAGACACAGGCAACGTATTGGGTTAGCGTCTAGATAATTGATTAATCACACACACAACCACAAACACACACACACACACACACACACACTCATACATGCTGATCGCCTTTCCTTTTAATTATGCGTTACCAGCCATCAACGAACCAATAAATCATAATCCATCAAAGATTTGCGGTACATGTCCGCTGTGTGGCGGCTGCCACCGTTCGCAACGTCTGTTCCCTTCGTCCCTCCTCCCCTCCCTCCCTCTGTCTGCCTGCCACTCGGTTAATGCGCAATATTTGATTGGAGTAACTATGAATTGGCAGCTCCTCAAGCCGCAACATTCCACAGAAGCGGAAATGAATACTTGGCCAACTAAACTACTTGATGTCGGAAACAATAAGAAAGCCGCCGATGCTGAAAAGGTTTTCACAATTAACCGCTCGAAAGGATGCGAACGGGCAGTCGACAAGTCGTTCAGGCTGAGACTCAGGCTTTTGGCTTTTGGCTACCCCCATTCACAATCAAAGCTGCTCAATTTTTACCCCACTGACACAGCGAGTGCGGGAAGGAGAGCGAGTGAGGGATGGAGAGCGAGAGGCATTGTCAGAAACGCACCGGAAAGGGCTGTTGGCTGGGGGCGTGGCTGACGACCCCCCGCTGCCAGGCCGAGCCGCCCCTTCAGTGCGTCGCTTGATTACAATCACTTGAAACTTGTGAGGCAGTTGGCTCTGCAATTGCAGTTTAACCCTTAGGTGGGCCAAGTTATTACCTAATGGAGTTAGAACTGAAATTGGCTTTTTTATCTAATATCTTCTTAAAAACAGTTTAGCATTTTTAAATTATAAAATAGATTTAAAAATTATTTTATATACCTTTATATTTCGTTTACAATAAAATTTTGTTTAATAAATTATATTCATTTAAATTCTGGTTTTATTTATAGATGGGTCACTTTTGACCCAAGTTGAACACTCAAGGGCTAAAGTATGTACAATTTGTAGGGTAACATTTGCGTGCACAGCGATTCGGAGTTGTGTTTACAATATTTCTATTGCCGGCTGTTGCTTTACGAGTACAGCGAAAAGGCCGAACCGTTAATTTGATTCGATTTTGAAAATGGCAAAAGGGAAAAGACAACATGCAACATGAAAATGCAAAATGCGATTGAGTTTCTGTCGAATTTGAAAATGTGTTGGAAGGAAGGTTTCTGGCTACGCAGAAGAAAGGGAGATTGAAAAGAGTTTAATGTGAGCTGTTAAATAGGGAAGGAGAAAGTGTGAGAGAGAGAGAGTCCTCATTTGTTAGTCTCCATCTTACACCAACTCAGTGCAAAGGCATTTGTCTTGTTTAGACAGCGGCGAGTTGCAAAAAATGAGTCGTTGCCACATTAGCATCAGCATCAGCATCGACATCAGCATCAGCATCAGCATCAACGTCAGCACTGCAAATCGCATTAAGGGCTCTTAATGAAAGTTGCTGCATCCTGGGGCATGTGGCACACACTCACACACACACACAACACATGTGTGTATTTGTCGACATCGTTGTGCGATGATTGATTTCACGCCAAAACGATTTCAATCAGCATTTCCAAGTTGTATTCTCTTCTTCTTCTTTTTTTGCTTTCTTATTGCATTACGTTGATTTAAGCCCTTGTGGGTGGGGGGGAGGTGGAAGGGGTTGCCGCCAGCAGGGGGTGTGATTTTTCAGCGGCGTCTTGAGAGTGTGCGTCAATCTGTTCCATTTCCGCATAACTGGGTCATGGCTGGGGCCTCATCGCTAATTGTTTATTTCATTTCATATTTTGCCACTTGATTTGCTTTTGGCATGCGGGTGACACAGCAACTTCAGCTTGCCCCGCCCCCTTCAACTGCCCCTGCCCCAGCTCCTGCCCATGCCCCATTTTGTCCAGTCGTGTGTCTAGACGGACAGCGAGCCTGTCATGTGGCACATATATCCTTGCGCCAGACAACGACAAATTTATTACCTATTTAGCCTTAATAGCCGGGCTTGTTTTTATGATGATGCCGCTGACATTCCACATATGAGTGTCTCCATCTCTGTCTGTGTTTGGGGGGCGACAGTTTAATTTGTGATTAATTGACGTTAAAAGGGTTTAACAGCCTCCTGACATCCACTTGATTCACAGCCCCATTCACTTTCACTCACTTTCGCCAAACGGGGCGTGGTCCAAACCCAATTTGCGTTAATAGAACGGAAATTGCTTCATGAATGCGGATGTTGAATATACAATTTATTTGAGGCATTTAATCAACATGATAAAAAAAAAACAAACATAAATACAATTACATGAAATAAAATAAAACAATTTGTAGATAAATACTTTCAATTGTCAAAGCTCTTTTTGCACGGGAGAGATATTGTAAAATGGCTGATGATTTAATAAAAAAAACTTAAATTCCAAAATAAGAATTTCCTAATTCTTTAAGTCTTGGCAGTCGAATCTCAATTTGATTGTCGTTTAATCTCAGCTTAACCTCTAGACCCATTTCAGTATTTCGTATTAATTTTTGATCTGAAATTCTGTAGAAATGTGCACTACTTATGTGTTGTTATTCGAGCGTCTTTGTCTGGCCGGGTACAATTAAATTTGTTCATTTCGTTAATGAAGCCGATTAGTATTCGAAAGCATTCAGCCAACACTCAAGTTTGCCGCAGGCTATTCATTTCCGTCATTACCACATTTTACCTGTCTACCTGAAGTGCCGCGCCGACAAAACTTGACTACAAAACTTCCGTTTTAGCCAACAAGGAAAATAACAACAACAATAACAGCAACAAGAGGAGGAGGTTGAGCAGACGAAGGAGGCAGGCTAAGGAACAACTGCGAATGACATTAATAGTCTGAATACGTGCGACGTGCGACTCCAACTCTGAAAAACAATGGTTAAAAAAAAAAATATAGGAAAACAAAAACAAAAATCTCCCACGCCTCAACGACGGGGCGGCAACTAAAAGTCGAGTGGTCGAGTGGTTAAGTTGTCGTGTGGTTGAGTGTTAGTGGTTGAGCGGTGTTCCGTATTCCACACTGACCGCTTGATTAACATTTCCTCAACATTTCTCCAAGCCCATATTAATATGCTCGCCCGTCTGCGGCCAATATGTCAACGAATTCCTAAGCGGAACACGTACGCCTGGCACTCGAAATTCGTGGAATGTGTCCGATGGGTGTCCGATGGGCAAAAGGACACGACGGCAACGCGACCTGCGACTTGTTGGACAGTGTCCAGTTTTTAATGCGTTCAGCGCTTTTGTTTGCCCAAGAGTTAAAAAGTTAATGCGACTGCGTTGTGTGTGCCCAACAAATGTATTCCCCAAATCCCGGTGAGTTAGCTGCGTCAGAATCTAAAGATGAAATCACTTTCACAAAGTGCTCAGCGCCAGACGAAAATACCCAATGCGCCCCCCCTTGGCAAGCACGCCCCTGCCCGCACCTGCATTCAAAGCTTATCCCTGACGTATTTGCATAGAGTTTGGGGTCGGGGGCAAGTTTATCTAGCCGACGACACGACTAACCAATTTTCAGCAAATTTAATGCACAAAGGACATGCACAGATTTCCAGACAGTCGCCAGCTTTTGTCTTTAATGTGTTTTATAATTGAATTCAATGCAAAAACTCAACACTGCTCTACAAAAGTCCACAACACTTTGCTTTGTTTTTGCTAAACGTAAATTGAAATTTGGATTTGCGCTTACTTTGTTGCACAGTGTTAACAACAGACACGAGAGCGATTCATATGCCAGTTCATTTCGTCATCTCTCGCCCTCATCATTTTCCCGTTGTTGCCATTGTTGTAGTTGTTGTTGTTGTTGTTGGGCCTCTTGTCTGGCTGCCATAGAGCTGCATCCTTTGTGGCGCCGAATCGGTATCTGAATGGATGCTGGCTTTGGCTTTCGGCTTTGGCAGCGGCATTCACACATACACATTTCATATATGTATGTATGTATATGTATTCGGCTGCACACTCATGTGTTTATATCATATCAGTTGTCTGCCAGCTGTCTGCGGCCTTGAATAGTAGTCCCAAAGTCAGAGCCACAACTTAATCGCTCCATTGGGAGCCAACAACAGCAACAACAATCGAATTGTGATAACGAGCGCCACACAAATTTGTGAAACAAAACATTTCGCATTATTCCGCACACACAAATTTTTGAAATGTACACAAAACTAATAAAATTTACTTATTAGGAAATTGAAATATATTTAATAGTTAAAGGCAAACCATAAACAATCTATGCATCAGTTTTTCAGAAGTAAGCTGGAAACAGAAATTAGAATCCCATCGATGTTTTTGAAATTGTGGACGACGTTGTGGTCACATTGGTTGAAGTCGCGCCAAGTGGCATGGCTAATTCAGAGTCGGGGTGCAAGAGCGTAACGTTTGAACCCGCCTCGGTTAATAGAGCGATTTTCGGTGTGTCGCTGTCGCTGTCGCTGTTGCTGCCACACTTGGGGGCACGCGCACGCTCTGGCACTTCCTTGCGCCTGCCTGGCCACAGAAGTGGAACAAATGGGCGCAGGACGTGCATTAGGCCGAGCCTGAGTGGATATCCGAGCGCTGACTCAGCTGCCTGCTTTACATAAAAAAAAATAAAGGCGACTTTAAATCGACGTCGTCGTCGTCGTCGGCGGCATTTTCAATTTCATGGTTAATTGTTTTGCACGCAGCATTTGGCCGCTCAAGATGGAGGCAAGACGAGGCAGCAATGCCACATTAAGTTTCATAATTAGCACAACAAATGATTGGCAGCCAGAGCTGGCGGCACATGCAAATTGTCTCGTTGCAAATAAGCAACATATGGATGCGATCGCAACCAGCAGCTGCAGCCCTGGCTGGGTCTGACTTTTATCTCTGACATTTACTAATGACAAATTTATTCACGCTGTCACTTAGTCGCCCATTACGACCGGCTTTTACTTTTTTCCCATTGTTTGTCTTTTGGCCAAGTGTCCTGGACCTGCCAAAGGTCACGGATCGTTGTGCCAAGATTTGTTTGCGCCACTTCAATTAGAACTTTTCTTTCAATTTCAATTTCAACTCCGATTCCGATTCCGATTCCGATAGCAATTCCATTGAAGTGCTGCTCTTTGATCTATTCATGGCACAGATGATTGATTGATTGCCACACTCGAGTCTCTTACAGTAATTAATCAACTACACAAGTAAATGACATTTATGGCATCAGCTCTGAACAGTCCAAGACCAAAGGGCCAGCAAGCCGCATCAGCTAAATAATGAGCATCTTAACGATACCCTATATGCTAAAATTTAATTAACTCATTATGTGACATATTCAATATAATATAATTCAATGAGAACTCCCTTCAGCGCCTTTCAATATGACAGGGTATAAGCAGCAAATATTGCTCTGACAATTTTGGTGGTCGTGCTTATCTGTTCTCAAAAAATCATCAGTCCAACGATCATTAAACTTAACTCACACACTCACACTTATACACACATGGATTGGGTTCGGTTAGCAAAAGCGAAACGAGATCTTGATGGGCAGCCAAAGTGGCGCTGGAGCCGACGCAATTTGGGAACTCTTTGGCTGCCTTAATGCTCGCCAGACACGCACAGTCAAAAGCAATTTTTGCGAATGGATCGGTTTTTGGAGTACGACCAATGAATGCATAAAGCAATAAATTTGTAAAATTTAAACAATGCAAAGCAAGCAAATTATTGCCGCTTGAATGGCTCGGATCGGGTCGGAATAATACTTGTTTTTGGTTCGGGCACGCCCCGAGCTAATCACAAAAAATAAATTCGTATATATATATTTATATATATATATATGCTCAAAGGGGTTGCACAATGAAGCCAATAAAGGAAAGAGCTGCCTGCAAGTGCTTCCGCGCAATTTCATTCAACGGACTCAATAAACAATGCCACATCAAGGCAAGAAGCTGGCGCCGATAAGCTCTCAAGTATTTCTCCCCTCCCTCCCTTCCCTCCTACAGCTTTTGTCAGCGTGCCTTTGATTTGTCTAGTTGCCAACATAATTGGCCAACGTTCGGCTGTCCCTAGAGAGAAACGTGGTTCTTATCGGTTTGTTTTTATTCTCAGAAAAAAACGCTATTCGAATTATCGCTTTAATTTTACCTAAGCTATTTTCATTTGATCTCTGGCATAATTTGAAGATTAAACTAACTAAGAAACAGATCGAAGATTTTATACTCTTGTCGAGTTTTTTAATTCAGTTTACTATGATTGCGCATCGTTTAAGGTGCCGACCAAACCACTTAATCATTATAGAGTAATATACCCGACTCAAGCTCAGCCTAATTCTTGTTCCGATGCGAGTTGACAAATTCAGTTGAATCTTAAAGATCGACGGCGAAAGTCGCACTTGAAAAAAATGCAAAAATATTTTGCAGTGTTCGTTATTCAGTTTCTCATTCTGACAAGATGTGGAGCCATCTTACAACCAGAATCCAAATGCGAAAACAGTATAGAGGAACTAAAAGAGGAATTGGATAGGTACGATAAAGTGATCGGGCTAAATGAAGATGAGCTTATCAAGTTTAACTTGGAGGTGGAGCAGGAAGACAAGTTTCTTGACTTGAAGAAAGCGGAAAACAGTTTAAATACCCTTTGTAATGAGGTCCAAACCCAATTGGACGAATGTCAGGCCCAATCGAAAGGACAAACAAAAATCTATTCAACAGCAAAACAAGTGGAAACAGATAAACGTGTCTCCGAACTCCAGCAACAACTTTCTACTAAAATTAACGAAATTCAAAAATTAACAAATCAGCTTAAGGAAAGCGAATCACAGCGATCAGCTTTATCCTTACAATTGTCTTCATATTATAATGAAGCCACCAAAAAAAATAGTCGTATTTCTGAGCTAATCTCTGCTGAGAAAGAAACTAACAGTAAGCAATACAAATTTCCATTGCATTTACGTAATTACAAGTTAATTCTCTTTCTCTCTCCCTTTTTCTGTCTCTCTCTTACCCTTAGTCAAACTACAAGAATGCGAAACAAAAAATAAGGAATACGCTTATAATATTCAGTCAACGGATGTTGAATTACGAATTTGCAGGCAATACTCTGATGAAATTAATAGCTTAAACCAACAAATAGATTTGCTGACATCGAAAACAAACTTAGAAAATGTTCCCAGACCAAGACAAGGTAACTCAGTAATTGCTCCCAGTCCACAGAATCAAAAAAGATTAGAGAATCCGTTGCTTAGTTGTTGGTCCTTAAGCGAACTGAGTCCCGTTCGCATTCGTTGTGGTAGTACCAATAACGAGTGGTTATTAATTCAACAGCGCATTGATGGTAGTGCTAACTTCCATCGCGGATGGGATGAGTACAAACGTGGTTTTGGGGACGTTAATTCTGACTTTTTCCTTGGACTGGAAGAACTCCATCGTATCACAAATAGTTATCAGCACGAGTTGCAAATTATCATCGTTGATATTAATGGATATAAATTTTATACTCACTATAATCAATTTAAAATCCGAGATGAACAGAGCAACTATACTTTAGAGCCCCTAAGCTCTTACTATGGAACTGCAGGCGATGCGATGTCGGGCAATGTGTTAATGCCATTTTCAACTTACGATAGAAATATCCTCGAAAATAGCTTCAACTGCGCATCTCATCACTTGTCCGGCTGGTGGTATGTGAAATCTGTCTGTGGAAGCAGGTAAGATATAATTTCTATTATTATGAACAATTGAATTACTTAATTACTTTTAAATCTTATTTCAGCAATTTAAACAAATACCGACCAATGTGGAATACAGCTGGTTTCAACCGCGAATTGAAGGAAGTCCGCATGTTTATTCGTCGCAAATAATAATATAAATTGTTTAAATGTTTAAAAAAAAAAGGAATATTCAAAGATGGATATATATTCTGATTTATTTTCACGACGCAATTGAAAAATAAAATTTAATAAAAATTCTGATTATTTTTGTTGTTTTTTTAATTCATATTACATAAATAATTAAGAAAATAAAGTTTGTTTCAGAATCATAGACTGTACCAAATTTTATCTTTTTTGTAAAAGCACCCAGCGTATGTATAATGAAAAGAAAGTAATGAAAGTAATTTAAAGGATATAAAGGGTATTTACATTGTCGTTAAATACTTTTAAATTATGCATAGACTAAATTTGCAAGGCTCGAACTTGGCCTCGGCCTTTAGAATGCACATAAACATATTTTTTTTTAATCAAGCACACAAGAAAATTGCCTTCGTTTTCATCTTGAGCAGATTGTTAACGGACCTCGTGTCATTAGTGGACGCAAATATTTGCATAACGTCCAAGATTCTTGGCCATTAAAAGCAGCCGCCGCCGTTAGGGCGGCTGGACAGGTGTCTTTAGGTGGCTCCGTCTTTGGCCGGTCTTAAGCGCATAAGCCGAATGTGAAATGTTTATAACGGGTAACAGTTGCCGCAACACTGTCCATGCTAATCGGGGTAATTCGAGTCCAAAAAATGTGCGACAGTTGTTGGGCTAATCCCCGCACAAATATCATGAATTGCTGGGCGAGAGGTGTCAGCAAGCCAAATGTAATAATTTTAATGATTTTTCATAAATGCAAAGTCCACGCAGAGCAGGGGGCTGGCACGCGTTCTACAAATGGTAAATGGAGAATGGTAAATCGTAGATGGTAAAAATGGAACGCATGCACTTAAGGGTAGCGTCTGCCGCGTAGGGTTTGGGGTTGGCCCTGCTGTCCCGCTGTTATGACATCGCCCTTATCCGGGCTGCACCCTTTTCGGCCTATTAAACATGGAGACTACACACCACTGAGCGCATTGTTGTTTTGCCACTCGATGTTCCCGTTGTTGTTGTTGTTGCTGTTGTTATAATTGCGCATATATTTTAAAATACAAATTAGCAACGCTGTAGCTGAAATTTCAATAGCGTTTTAAATGCCCGCAGGGCACATGAACCACACTCCCATATTCATATTCATATTCATGTTCATGTTCATGCTCATATTCTGGGAGTGTGTTAAGTTCTCTGACTTTTAGCAGCAAGAAACCCGAGAGTCGCGACAGGGTTGCCTCGAACTTGCCCCATGCCACACAGACTGTGTGCTGCTGCAGACATATCCATCCATGCATCAGGCGTCAACATTCAGTCTGTGGCATTCGCATTGGCATTGCCATTTCATACATAAAACACACACAGACCAGGGTGTCGACTAGTTTGTCAGTCGAGTGCTTTACCACTAGTTGCCTCTGCAAAGATACCCTTTAATATTTTACTAGCTTGCTGTATATGAATGAATTTATCTGAATAGAGCAAAGCTGATTCTAAAGTCTATCATATACAGAGTATCACGAATTTTATCAGTTTCTGTGTATTTTTTTTTTTGTACCTGCGCATAAATAGCAAACACTTTTCGGATTTGCAGCTATAGCTTTAGCTGCCTTGGCGCTACATTTATCACTGCCAATTCGGGGCAAACGTCGTCGTGACATTGCAGCCCCTTCGGGTGGGGACGAGATCCTTTGGGCGAGGGCCACAGCCTGGTCACGTTGGAACAAAGCGTTCGAGTGTAAATGGAATTCTGGGAAATGAATTTGCACAAGGCAAAAAGCAACGTGAGAAAATAAACAACAACAAAAAAATGAGTGGAAATAAGAAATGTTGTTAGTTGAAATGCAGCCACATGATTGTTGGATTGTCGGATTGTTGGATTGTTGGGTTCTTGTTTTTGAGTTATTGGTATTGAATTGATGTGGTGTTGTAGTCGTCGCCAGAGCTCAGCTCAAAGCGCTCAGAGATTTCACTTAGGACTTTAGACAAATGATTTTGCATAGCTCCGTTGACACATGTGGCCATGGCCATGGTGACATGGCCACAGCGTAGACGATGTACTCATTTGCATTGGCAACACACTCGAAATCGAGGCTAGCACGAATTTACTAAAGCCTTATTTTCCAAATCTTTTCTTATAATAAAATATGCAAGCTTTTGTTTAAGTTCACTTTAATAATTGAAGTCAATTTGCTTTTGGACTTGTTTGTTGTTGCTGAATATGCAAGTGTATTCAAACTTCGACTTGAGTGTTAGTCCTCGTTAGGTATTTTTTTGTTTCGTTTGCCAAATTTGTCACAGCCACATTTTGCAGACGTTGGACACATGTAACTACCTCGAACAATGCAACAACAGGCTGCACTTGTTACATGCTCCAAAGTTGTGAAATTGAAATTTAACAATTGCTGCAGAGCACAAACGAAAAAATAGCAATTCAAAATGCTGAAAGCTGCTCGAATGCTAGATACCCTGTAAGCAGTTCAAAGCAATTTTGTTGCAAACATAACTAAATCAGTTTATTTTAGAATCTCTGTTGAATATTGTTGTGAAGTTTAAGTTAGGTTATAAAGTATAGCAACGACTATTTAAAGCTGCTGCTGAATCTAAATTGGCGCTCTGGAGAGCCAGCAGAAACTTTTGCCAACCACATTCAACACTCAACTTGCAACATTCAACATTCGCATGCCACATCGAATCCAAGTGTGTGTGCCCCGTGTGTGCACTTCAGTCGCTGATAACTTATCTCGGGCTGGGGCGATGTCTGTTACAAATGTTGCAATATTTATGCCCCACGCACAAGCCACGAGCCGCACAGGAAGTTCGTATTATGATTTGCACATTATGCAAATTGCGCTATCGTAAATACTTTTTTTTCTTGCCCCACACAAAAAGAACAATGGGCGCCGCCGTGTGCACATGATAAATGTGATAAGAGCGATATTTGGCAACAGTGCCAGCCATATAATTTATAAGGCACAACTCTGTAAATTTATTTGCTAATAAATGCGACTTGTTAAGCTTTTTTGCCAAGACACATGTAAGAAATATAACGAAATCAATTTAAGCTGTCTAAACAGCAGCTAAATCATTCTTTTATACAATTTAATACGCCGTTTTAAAAAGTCGTAAACTATAAAAACAAGCTAATTGCAAACACAGACTGTGTTTAAACAACTTTTCGCCTCTGTCGCTGCTCTTAATGAAGACAAACAGAATGAAGTACAAAAAAAGGATAAACTAAATCAACAAATTTGCCTTTAAAAAAAACTAACACATAAATTATAAACCATTTACACGATATGAAATATTTATTTGTTGTTACTTCCTTTAAAATCTTTTCTGATTTCTTACCAATTTTTAGTAATAATTTATGTGATAAGTTAAAAGATCGTAATGATTTCTTTGTAGTTAACAAATTGACTGACACGAGAATGAAATTGATTTATGTGCAAAATTGTGACAGCTAAATTATTTAAAAAGCTGTACCCAACATCTGAGATATGCAAATTGATGATGTCGACTGTCACAAATTGGCAACATTTGATTTGCCATTTTAAAAAAGATACTCGATACGAGTGTGCCGCCAAGTGCCAATATGCAAATGATCCGAACGGAGAGAAGAGAGAGAGAGACTCGAATGGCACTCGCAATTGTCACTCGAGTGGGTTGCACGGCATATGAATGCAAATGAATATGAATATGATCAGAAGAACCAAGCGTGCGTCAGTCTTAAAGAGATACCCTGTAAACAGATCCATAGTGATGGCAATAGCAAACTAATAAAAGAGTGTTATGTATAAAAGCTGGAACTAAAATAAACATAAAAACCAACTTAAGTTCTAGATTTGTACAGGGTATATGCTAGCAGGTTACCCCAAGTAAAGGCTTCTTAGTTATACTATTAATCTCTTTAACACTGAATAAGATCAGTTTCTTATTTCTTTTGTGTTGAATTGATACTCTCGCTTGGCAACTTAATGACGACAGCAGGGTATACGAAGGCAAGCAGACTGCACTTTAAGACACGCATTGTTTATGCAAGTGCCACAAAAATGCCTTTGTCTGGGCTGAGCAGCTTTAAGAACTGCTCATAAAAATATGATTCATTGTAAACACTCGGACTTGGAGCGACTTCCGCTACGCTGCACGGCCCATGAAATATTTATAAATCCATTCGGGCCACTTGCTGCTCCTCCCAGCGAGGATGGCCACGGATGGGTGAACGGCATGTGATCGCTCATCATCGACTTCAACTTCAAACGGGAATGGAACGTGTTTCCACTTTAACTGCCATTTAAATACACAATTTGCAGTGCCAAAGAAAGACATGAAAGGAGCAACCTGCGGGTGTTCGTCCCTTGAGTGGGTGGAAGCGAAGGGGTCGAAAGGGGGGGGAGGTGGGCGTTGTGACATTTATTGGCCGCATTATTTCAGCGCCAGCAGCAACGCCGTCAGTCAACACCCCGAGGGATCTGGCGCTGCAGCTGCAGCTGCAACTGCAACCGAATGTTTTTTTTTTCTTTTGTCAAGTTTTTTTTCGCTGGATTTTTGCATAAAATGTGAGCCGGGCCCGTCAGGTTAGGGCCAACAACAAGGCGACGGCAATTTATCAACGCTGCCGGCAGCCTACGAAACGCTCCACGCCTCCACGTAAAAGGCTGTAAAAGTTTTCAACTGGCGCCCCGGGCGGGCAGCTGCTGCGGAGACAAGACCCAGAACCAAAGCTAAAGCCAAATCCAAATTCAAGGCCCAGTCTCGTGGCACACGATGCGGCGCTAACGAGGACAAGCGTTTATGTCAAAACCCAATACGTGATGCATTTAGTGAGGCGACTTCCAACCCCTCGAGCCCTGCCACTTGCCCGGCGACCAGCAAAGATGTTGCCCAGCTTCCCCCCCCAACCTACCTCAACCCCTGGCGAGGTAGCTGCACATATTTTAAATGCATTTGGCTGCAAGTCATCTACAGAATTTACACGTTACGCCATTTTGGCTCTAATTGGACGGGCAAACGGTGAACACTTTTTGGCCAAATGGCAACTAGAACACTAAAAGTCAAACAGTAGAAACTAAAGATTAAGATTTGTTAAGCTTAAAGCTGCTTGACATCTTATTTAAACTTGACAATATATTTCTTGGGAGTAACTTTCTTTAATAGGTTTTTAGTTGAACGCCTGGCCAAATCATTTACTAAAACACTTTGGCCAACATTTTCTGTAGGTATTAACAAAATCCCACGCAGCAAATGCAATTCAATCTATTAATTTATTTTTGTACTTGTCAACAAATCCATTCGTTGACAAAATTAATGATTGCCGCAAAAACTTTTACAAAGTGAGCCTAAGATTTTTTTATTGTAACTTTTGGATTACTTTGAGGGTAGCCAAAAGTTGCTGTTTGTTATATACATACATCTATCATACAGGTCTTAAGTATTTCACACAATTTATTTACGTCACCTGCCACTTGCCCCACTTTGCATATCTCTCCATTAGTTTGGAACGCTTTTTGTTGTTTTCATTACGTTCTTTTCATTTGTTGGTTTCGATGCTTTTCTTTTTTCTTTTTCCTTTTTTTTCTGTTTGGTGTTTTGCTCATTTTTCTTGCTTTTTTCGTTGTGGTTTCTGTTTACTTAGGATGAGGTGAGGTGAGGGGGGGGCTGCCAATTTGACACTCTTAGGGATTTTGCGAGTTTGACATGCGTAACGCCATTAAATTTATCAATTGCTCAAAGCACCCTTCGATGTCAACGCCACTCTCGTTGTTGTTATTGCTGCCGCTTTCTTTTTTTTTTTTTTTTTTTTTTTCGTTCAAAAATTTACAACTTTTTTCAATCAACGCTCACGCGACGCGGAGCGTGGCTCCTGCGGTTGATCCTGATTATTTTACCGGAGCAACTTTTGGTCGGGCATAACCCAGCATAGTGCCAATTTATCATTAAACGGTGAAATGTTGCTCAAAGTGAAAACTGTTGACAAGGCAATTCCAATTGACGCAAAAGAAAAACAGTTCAGTAAAGTAAAACATATTCATTCTTTAGTTTGTCTAACATACTTTGATTATTTCTTAAAAATATGTCATCGACCATTTAGGATTTATGATCTTTAGCATAGCTTGAATTTGCATTTTCTTCATATGATTTTATGGCCTGATTTATGGATACAATAAAAAGCCGCTGCCTCTACTCGTTTCTCGTTTTCTTGGTGTTTCATAAATCGCAGCACTCGTTATGTTTACGAGTGTGACACAGGTGCGCTAAATACAATCGAAGACGGCGGGGGATTGGCCAGAACATCTCTGCTGGGCAGAGAACTTTGGCGGGTAGGAGGAGAGGGAGGAGGAGAAGCGCTTTATGGCTGCTGCTATTGCTCCTGCCAGCCACTAAGTGGCAAACTAACGGTGCGGCCATATGACAAGAGTTTTCACTTTTATTACCAACATTTAACAGGCCATGACACGAACACGAAGCTTTTGGCCCAGCGGCTGCGGCAACTTTTTCATCATCAATTTGGTTTATGGCTCGGAAACGGCGCAACGGTGCAGCCACTTGTCATAACAGCGCGTTGAGTTGGCTAAAACGAAAAAAGATACAAGATACAAGATACAAGCTGCAACAGTCAGCCTGCCAAAGGAAAGGGGGCGTTGCTAACCGGGCCATTGTCATTGCCACTTTGCCAGCATTTTCACACCCGGGCAGCGACAATTTGTCTGGCCGAGAGCTGCCTGAAAGTGTTTAGCCAGATCGGGTCGGGTCGCATGTCGCCTGTCCACGGCATGTAACTGGCTTCTATCTGTTCTCTCTTTCATCTCTCTCGCCCTTTCTCTATCTGTCTCTTGGCTGACCGTTGTCGCCTCAGCGATTTTGTCAACATTATTCAAGCATAAACATGACCCAGCACAACTCTGCGCTGACGTGACGGGGCCACGAATCGAGCGACTCCAACGGAACCAACTCCAACTCCAACTCCAAGTCCAACTCCAGTTCTAAGTCCAACTCCAGCGAATGCTTCAAATGGCGCAAAACGTTTGCAACAAGCATTTAAACGTCGTTAGGTTTGTACAAATCAAGATAAATGGCCCCGGCGCATGTCAGCCCCGAGTGGGTGGTTCAGGTGGATTTGTCTGTTTGGACATCGCAAAACGATTCTTTCTCTCTGGGTTAAACTAAAGATTAACACCCAACGTAAAGTTTAAACAATGCCTCAGAAGAATTTTATATGTACATATATTTCTTTTAAGATAATTGCCGAAAATAAACTATATAAAAATTATACACTTACTTATCAAAGCATGTGCGACACACATATGCTTAAATCACAAAAAATATCAATTATACTATATTATATTTTTATAAATACTCGGAACTATTCAAAAAAAAATATAAGCAATCTCTGGTTGATAAGCACAGGCAAATGCTGTGTGTATATTTATGAGTAAGTCAAGGCTTCTGTTTAAACATGCTCGTCACTCATCACTTCATAAACGTCACACATATGATGATTAACCCACCCCAAAGAAAACCGCAAACAAAGTTTATGGCAAAACAATTTCCGGACGTGCGTTTACATTATTAGCATATTGACGAGCCGGAGCCCAAAAACTGTCTAGTCATCAAACTTTTACCAGGACTGTGAATTATTTTGCTGGCAAACTTTTGACTTTGGGCTCGGCTCAAGTCGCAGCACATTATTATCGCCCGAGTTCCCCAAATACATCAGGCAAAATGTCAGAGTATTAATCTGATGTGCTGGGCGAGCTTTATGTGAACGGAATTAAAGCACAGCTGGGTGAACAGACTCTTTAAAAAGCGTTTCAAGTTGCCAAGTCCAAATATTGTAAAGGACAAATATGTTATCCAACGACTACTTCCGGCTTGCCAAAACGAACTCTTCAACAATCAGTTCTTTCTCTCTATCTCTCTCTCTCTCTCTCTCTCAGATCTTTCTTGTAGCAGTTCCAAGCGATGCAAATGATTGCAGATCAAACGTTGCTTTGTGGCTGCCTCATTGGCAGCATAAAACGCACAATTTGCGGAGCGTTTATTTAGACAAATTAGTCCAGGGGCTGGCTGTCTGTCCACTTGGTAGGGAGCCCAACTCTGGGGCGGAAGCATAATCAGACTGGAGACACTCGAAAGTTCAAATGCATTTCATTTCAATGGGCGCAATTATTAATAGGTATTTGTAGTTAGTGACGGCATCTGCTGCATTCAAAGCAAATGCAAATCACTTTAATGATTCCATTTCTGGATTAATTAGTGCACAAAACAATACAAAAAAAAAATAAAGATAAATTAACCAAACAAAAACTTAAATTTCGTATAATTCTGTGCTTTAATTAGGCACATTTGAGCATGGAATGTGATAAGAAAGGCCCAAGACTAGTTGGCGACTTTGAGTCTAATAGCATTTAGTTCATTTGTTTGTGTCGTATGGAACGGATGTAAAAGTTGAAGTGGATAAATAAAAATGAAAAAGCTTTTTGCAGTGTTCGTTATTCAATTGCTGATTTTTACAAGTTGTGTAGACAGCTCCCGATCTGCAGTGAAGCAGGATAGGTCTATTGAGCAGCTAAATGAGCACTTGGATATGTATGAAAAAGCGATCACGCTTGACGAAGAAGAGCTTAGAAAACTGGAATGGAAGGGGAAATGGGACGAGGAGCAGTTGGACTTGGAGAGAGCGGAAGCCGCTTTGAATAATATTTGTGCTGATGTGCAAACTCAGTTGGACGAATGTCAGGCCCAATCGAAAAAACAATTAGCCAACAGAATAGAACATATACATTCCGATATCCAGGAGATAAAAAAAAAAATCGTAACACAAATAAATACAAATTTAACAAATATACTTCAAGTTGAAAATCAAAAACTGAAGTCTAATGCCGACTCACAGCGAAAGTCGATTGAAGGCCTTCAGTCAAAAATCGCGGCATATAATAAAACAATAAAAGAAAAAGATCTGGAAATTTTTAAATTAAATTTTACCCAAATCAATAATACGAATATCATTTCGGCATGCAATGAAAGAATTAATGATAAGGAAGCTGAAATCCAAAGATTGCAAAATAATGTTAAGAATGCTTTAGAAGATGTTGCTAATAAATCTAAGGAGATATTAAACTTACAGTCAGCCCTAAATAATAGGAACATACCTAACCGTAAGATGCATATTTCAAATGGTTTAATATAACAATTAATGGCTAATGTTCTCCCTCTTTTTATACTTTCACCCCTCTCTCTCTCTCTCTCTCTGTGTCTAATTGTCTGAATGAATAAAGGGGATGAAAGTAAGTTAATAATTTAATCCATTGCAATAGAGTATCAAATGGTTTTTACTGCAGTGAATCAATCAACTAGGATCCCACAGTCATCCACATCTATTCAACAACAACAAACATCAACAACGACCTCAAGGCCCATAACTAATAAGCCAACGAAACTGCCGAATAGTTGTTTTAATTTGACTGGAGTTCAAACGATATCAGTTACCGGTGCAATTGTTTTTCAAGTACGTTGTAAGGAGGATGGTTGGATGGTAATTCAACACCGCTTTAAAGACGCTCTTGACTTTAATCGTACATGGAAAGACTACAAACAAGGTTTTG
Organism: Drosophila lacertosa; assembly: GCA_004143845.1. Lineage (NCBI taxonomy): Eukaryota > Metazoa > Arthropoda > Insecta > Diptera > Drosophilidae > Drosophila > Drosophila lacertosa. The sequence continues at coordinate 46,495 of SCDZ01000201.1, read as the reverse complement.
GAAAAGTTAATTCCGAACATTTCATTGGTCTGGAAAAGCTCTATCGTATCACAAATGATAAAAGCCACGAGTTGTATATTCACTTAACATATAAAAATCAGGAACAAAAGTGGGCTCGCTATAATCATTTTAAAATCCAAGATGAACGGAGAAACTATACTTTAGAAGCTCTCGGCAGTTACCAAGGAAATGCGGGCGATGGCTTGTCTAAAAATAAGTTAATGCCATTTTCAACTATAGATAGAAATAATCCGAACCATTTATACAAATGTGCAGTATTCTACAAGGGTGGTTGGTGGTTCGATAGATCATCCCGTTGTGGCAAAAGGTAAATCATTTTTTGTTTATTAAAACCTGCCGACTTTAATTCCTTTTTTATTTAAAATTAGTAATTTAAACGGCGGAATGAAGGAAAAGAAAATACTGTGGATTGGGAAAGAAAATATCGATCCCAATCAAAATATTATAGGTGTGCAAATGCTGATTCGTCCTGTACACCGTTGACAATAAAACGCTCATTCAAAAGTGTATTCATATATCGAAAAAATAAATCACTATTAAAATAAATACTTTTTGCATTTACACTTCTTCCACATCACTTAAATTGTGGCAAAGGGGAACCGGCTAATGCTGCAATCGATATTTATTCAATTAATATAATCTACACTTTAATGCATTCAATACCTTGGAAACCGCTAATGTTTAGCTTACCGCTCTGCGAAAAGCCAACAAAAGGCAATTAAGGGCCGGCAAATTAGTTGAAAATGTGCAACTGGGAAAACTACAGCCGGAAAGAAAGAAAAGAAAGCACGAACTTAAGCTGCTTGAATGTATTTTATGGCTCGCCTCAATAAATGACTCTAGATTGCAGTGTTGTGGCTTTAAAGAACTGACATTGAGGCGAGTTTTTTTTTTATATATATGTATATATAGATGCATGTTCAACGGAGCGCAACTAAAAACCAAAGAATCTAAGAGATAAGAGCAAAAGGATTATGTTTAAAACAACTTGAAGCTTTAGATTTGAAAATGTTGCAGAAGCTTTGAGCCGTTCCTCAGGTGATGAAATGCGTCTTGAAGCTACGTGACGTGCCTGGCAAGGACCCGAAAATGAGGCTACAACCAAAAGTATGAAAATCCCCACAAAAAAAAAGTATGAAACAAGCATCCCAAATCCCCCAGTCGCTTCTTCTTTTTTTGTTGGCTGCCAGACAAGAGTGACTGGGACAAGGGTACGAGTTGAAGTAAATGCAATCAATACGCATAGACTACGTATAACAGGTATTACGAGTATGTATTACGTATTATGTATAATGCATGATGTGTACCTGAAGCTGTGAAAAGTCTGGGGCCATGTGAAAAATCAACGCCAGGCGTAATCTATTAAATTATCCTAATTTCATCACGCACCAAATCCCTTTTAGCCTCGAATCCTGTGCCGGGCCGGGCACCCGCATGAAAAACAATAAAAATTTGCATAATATCGGTATAATATTTTAGCATTATGCGCATGACAAAGGTGCAGAAAGTAACGGCATTATGTGGCAGACACTGCCAGCAAGATTTTCCGCCAGCTGATGCGACGACATCAATTCATAGCGGGGGGGCTCGAGGGTTGGGGCATTCGATAATGGCACATAAATGTGGCAACACATGTTGCCAAACATTTCCATCGGCATTTTTCTTACTCGAATCGGCCATAAATTCAAACTAGACTTGATGCCGCTTCGTATACCCTGCGAATTGCAGGCAATTTATTTTCTCTGGTTTTGCTTTGTACTTTTCGCAAATCCCGACTAATTACTTGACTAATTACTGGGATTTCTTACTGCAAATTAACTGCAATTTGTTTGCTTAATTGTATTTTAAGCAGAGGCAAGCATAAAAGACAAAAGTGCTGATGCAAAGCAAAGTTGCAACATCGATTCTCCAGATAATCAAGAATTGTTTAAGCATTAAAAGAGATTGGGAAGTAAACTCTCTAAAGTGTTTTCATATTTTATCGAAACTTATTTTTAGCAACAAATAACAAATTCGCAAAGTTTTAAAGCTCAGCTAGAAGATAACTTAGACATTTTATATATCTATTTAAATATATTTACTTCTTTTGGGAACTAGTTAATTCAAGTCTTCTTTAAGTAATAATTTTGTTTAACTCTGAGATCTATAAATTCTTACTATGCACTAGATTTATTGGCGGCACTTAGTTGTGCGTTTTATTCTTGGCTAGCTATAAAAATCAGATGCATAAATCCAAAATCATATTTGGCCGCAATGTCTCTTGGCATTCTCAGGCCAATCAACAATCAACAATAATTTATTATATCTATAAGTAGCTCCGAGGGCGTTTGCTCATTTGCCAAGCAGCGTGCAATGAACTCCCCAAGAAAAAAACAAAAAACAAAACCAAATAAAATAATATCTTAGCAGAGAGAGAAAAAAAAAGAATATCTAGAATTCTAAATAGGCAAATTCGTCGCATATGTGGGCCAATGCGGTTGGGCTTTGATGATTCGATTGGGCGGCAGGACGTGCCGCAGGACATTGATGCGTAAGAGAGCGTAAAATGAAAGGAAATTGAAATGCGGGCAAGCTCAATTCAACTAGGACGAATAGCGGTCCCTGGCAGGAGCTTGCCCCCATGTTGCATGCTTCGTTTAAGCTGCGAGCAGAGAGACCAACAACGAGTCGAGACATAACGCCCGCAAGTATGCAGCAACTTTCACTTGACGAACTCATTGGGCTCAATCAAATATTCAAAGCCAAGGCAAGCCAAGGAGATTCAACTCGTTTATTTTTTTGTGTGCGCGAGACTTTTGCCAATGCATAATTAAAATCCATTAAGTGTAATTTTCCAACTCTTTCGATTACTTTTTCCAACTGAATCCGGCCGGGCGCGCTCTCTGGGTGAACTTTTCTTAATGAATCCAATTGAAAACAAATACAAGAGCGCCAAAAATCTGTCAATTTAATATTGAGTTATAAATACCCTTACTTGCAAGCTCAAAGTCAAGCCAAAATGTTTCCCAGTTGACAAGTTTTGCAATAAAAGTTAAGTACTCTCTCTGTTAGCGTATCAAGACTTTCTATAGACGAAGTTGATGCTTTTAAAATCGAGCATTTTTCGTAAGCCATTAATTTTGATTGTTTGATTCGTTTTGTTTTTCTGCTTTTTTTTCTTGACATTTCGGACAGAAGAATCATTCGTTTGGCTGTCATGGTTCATAAATTTTGCAGCATTCAAATTTGCTGGCCTCATGAATACCGAAGTGCAAAATTCAATCAATTTGAGCCATTTACCCATTCGAGTGTTTGCAACCTGGCCACAATGGTCATTCACTCGCCGTGCGTACCGCAAAAATATCCTCTATATGTGTGTGTGTGTGTGTTCGAGTGTGTGTGTGTGTGTGTGTGGCTTGTGTTTTTGACATTCCTGCCAAAGGACAACCATTGAAATATTTGGAAAGTTCATCAATGTAAGAGTTTTTCAATTAATACACACACACACATAAATTGGCACTGCAATCTATTGGCTTTTGATTTAGTAATGCGCATTGGGAATTTACATGATCCGAACTATTTTGTTGTTGTTGTTGTTGTTGTTCTTATTGTCCTCAATTTTAAAGCGCCTCCTCCCAGATTTATTTCATTGCTTTGATAGCTTGTTAATATTGTAAGCTCTTCGAATATATAGAGCTCAAGGCTAGAGATACGCATTTAATTGAATTTTTTGCTGAGTTCCACTTAAAGTTGCATAATAAGAGTATATGCACTTTGTAAAAGAGTTTGCGATACAATAAAGACAAAATAAGAGTTAAAAAATATATAAACGATAACAACCAAAAATTTAAATATTGATTTTTTTTAAGGTTTTTTTTCGACTTAAAAAAGAGCATTTGTCGGTTGGTTACGAATATGTTTTTGCAATTTTGATTTTCTTTATGTTTGTTTTGAAGCTGACTTTTTGCCGCTTGTTGGCCGCTGTTTTTATAGTTGGCCAATATCCATGTGGCCATAAATAGCCAGTATTTTGTTTATTAAAACTGCGCATAGCGCCGACTCGTCGACAAAAAGTCAATTTGTGGCATAATGAACTGCAAACCGGTAAACTGTCGCCCAATCCGACTTTATGGCCATTTAAACGCGCTCGCCGACAGAAACATACATTCAGCCAGGCCAACAGGGTGGAGGAGGACGAGGAGGGAGTTGTATTGCATACATATATTGATTTAATATCTGTGCTGCCTGAGGCCAATTTAATCATCATTTGTAGAAAATAATTAAAATTTACAATAACAGCCAGCTGGCAACTTGCCGCAGTCTGAATCGGAGTCGGAGTCTGAATCTCTTGTATGCGTAATATTTACTGAAAATGTTTTAATAACCAGCAACAATAATGCGGTGGCAGAGAGAAAGAGAGGAAGAGTGTCTGAAAGGAAGGCAGACATCTCAATGAAACTTGCAACTGAATTTGTAGTCTGAAGTGTGGCCAGAAAAGGAAACTGAAATCTTGAAGAGAACTAGTTGAAACTAGTTGAAGAATACCCTGTATTTAGTTTGCTTGGGTTACAAATGTTTGTAGCTACCGAAGGTGTCTTCTGTAGGCGATATTAATTTTCAGTTTACAATTAAAATTATATTTAAGAGATTGAACTTTAATCGATTTCTATTTCACAGCTAATAAAGTAAAGGTTTTTAAAGGGTACTCTTCTGCTCATTCTCCGATTTCTGCACGTATTAAACTAAAAATGATTCTTGCCTTTATGACGGCCCATAAAATGTGCTAATTTCGCTGACATTGCGCAGACAATTTGTAATTGTGCGCATTGCATTTGTTCAAACTTCGAAGTGCCTTCATTTAAATATATGTTCCTAAGGCAGCGCATATTTGGCCACGCTCTCCCTCTCTCTCTCTCTCTCTCTCTCTCTTTCTCGGTCGTAAATTAGAGCCAAGTGTTGTATGCAGTGCATTTGGCTATTGGTTCGTCGCCTTTTGTTGCCCCTTTTACGAGGCCAGCAAATGTCTAAATACGCAGGAATAAGGCAAGTTTTGCGTGTGCTGGGTTCTGTTTTTGTTTCGGTTTGTGTAAGTGCCATTTCAAGCTCATTAGTGGCCATAATTAGCCAGCTCAGTTTATGGCCCACAGACACAGCAGGCGCGGAGACAAATGTACCAAATGCAGACCATGTTCCCCCTACGAACACTTTTGCTCAGCTACAGCGATTTCTGTTTGCCCTACACAAATTCAACTAAAGAAAATGTCATCTCTAAACAAAAGCTGTTGAAGTGTTGGTAAAATAAGTGGAAAAATCATTCAATATGGATTTGTTTTGTGATGCCAAAAAGGGTATTCAATTTCAAAGAAAACTCCATTTTCATAAACTGTCAACCAATTGTACTCATAAAGAGGAGAGTCCCATTATCAATCTTAATCCCCGTTTTGGGCAAACTGAAACACCCTGCCGTGCAGGGCATATGTGTTCAAACAAACACAAGGAAAAAAAAATGGGCAAATACTTTCGTCTGCCCTCACATTATATTTTACTTTAGTTTCTTTTATTTTTCGCTTATTTCGCTTCTTATTTTTGCAGCATTTTAAGAGGCTGCCGCATGGCGGGGCAGGTGGGGCACGGGGGGCAAGTCTGCGCTAACTTTATGGCCGCATGCATTACAAACTGAAACATGTGTTTATTGTCCGACCGCCGCCGCGTCGCCGTCTCTGCCTCAGTCTGGGGCAGCTCATGTGTTTCTGCAACTGCGTCTGCTGAGCAATTTTTATTTTCGCTGTCAGCGAGGCGACGCGCCGCACGAAGCTGCAACACTTCAAATGACACTGCCACAACTGCGGAGCCTTCTTGCCCCGCCCCCCTACAAATTGCTAGTTTCTGCTGCATTTGTTTGCATTTAGTGGAATTCAGTTGTTGTTGTTGTTGTTGTTGCCACTTTTTGCCAGGTTGTCATTAACAAATGTGAAATTAAATTGCGCTTAAATTTATTTAACAGCCTCCCTCAGCTCGGGATAGATTGCAGCTGCTGCAGGAACTAGACATCCAATTGCATTAAGATCAAAAAATGTATAGATATAAGAAAAGTGATCAACTTTATTACAAACTCACAAATAGAATGAAACTTATCTAAATCAGATCGCTGTTAACCTTTATATAAGTATTACCTGCGTTTTTTGGCTACCAACTTAAGAGCCTCGTTTAGCCAGCCACGCCCACGCAATTTAAGGCGAGTGGGAAAAAAAGAAACCTTCCTTGGCCCTCAATTGAAATTCTCAGGAGTGAAATAACTCAGCATTGAGAACGCCCACAAAATTCGAATGTGCCGCACTTCAATTAAATGCCCCCAAAAAATCTCAGAACACATGTTGGGGACTCAACTTCCCCCCAAAAACAAACCCTCCCCACAAGCATAAGTCGTGGGTATTAGCTGGGCAGGGGGCGTGGGCGTTGAATCTATTAGGGTTTGACATTAGCATGAAAAACGCATTTTTCTTTGCAAACAAAAACCAAACTGCGAACGGAAATGCTTTAAATAACTTCCGAAGTTTCTGGATACGTTTCAGGCAGACATAGGTGACAAAACATTCAACAGAAAATTTTGGAAGGGACGGAGTGGGGGGGGATTTTTGGGGGTTGGCTTTTGGCAAAGTTTGCATTTATTTCTTGCCTTTTGTTAAGCGGAATCGAGTCGACACTTTGATTGAATAAAATTGTAAAATTATTTCTTCAACATTACCCTGGCTATGAAATACAAGTGTGTAAATGTTGTCGGTTTGTTTTCCTTTCTTCACTTCACTTTCCTTCCAACTTTAGGCAAAGTTTGGCACATTTATGCAATTGAATTGTTTACATCGATATTATGCTTTTGAAGGGTTCAAATTTGACAAGTTTCTGGGCTGTGTGGCTGGGATAAGAAAAGTTTGTTGTGTGCCCACGTGTCGTATACTTTATCAATTGTTAGGCTAAAGACTTTGATTGATTTTGGTTAAGCTTTGACTTGTTCCCAGTTGCCAAGACAAATTGACAAGACTGTAAATCATTCCGTAAGTTAAGTAAGCATAGTTATAAAAGACTTTAAACAGATTTAATTACATTGAATTTATAAATTAAAAAAAGCAAAAATAAATGTAATCAGTCTTTACTTTAGAGATTAATCTCTATGATTTATGTGTGTGTTTGGTTCTCCTAGATAAGATTCTCAGCATTTTTAGCTCGGCCCCTCATTTGCTATGCTCTGCTTATCCTGGCCAAATCTGAAGCCATTCAGCTGAGGCTAAAGAACGTAGACAAAACGATGCAAAAACTTGGCAAACAGTCTGCGATGGCAAAGAAAAGTTTGTGCTCTGCCGAAACTCTTGGCCCATTGACAAAAGTTGACATATGCAAAAACACATACAAATTATCAGCACATTTATCTGGGAAAATAATGCTCGAATGAAAAGTTTTGATTTATTTTTAAGCGCAAACTTTTGGCCCTGTCACAATTCTGATGAGGGTGCAAACGAGTCTGAAAGAGACGGGCTGACAGACTTCCAAATCGAAGCACAACACGAAAATGCAAAATCAAATATGACACAGCCTCCCCAAAGACAAAACGAAGCCAATAGACAACGGGCTCAAACTGCTGCGATTAACGAGCTTAAAGACGCTTAAAACCTATTAACAAACTTGCTGAGCGTCTTCTTCTCTGTTACTCTTTCGTTGCAGACATTCCTCTTGAACAGCTCAATTTTGCCAAAAAATAATATTAACTTTAGTTTTAAATTTATTTTTAAAAATATATCTCAAGTTGTTGAGTAACATTTCCCATTTGGCGTCAACAAATGAAGTAAAGAAGCAAGAATAAATATCTTGTTTAGTTGACCCCCGCATTGAACTGTCAGCCAAGTCTATCTAATCGAGTCAGAGAGGACTATTACATCGATTTATCAACATGTCAACATATTTAATGAGACGGGGTTAAGGACATTTACTGTTATGTGCCCAACGTTTCAATGGATTCGATGGCTGCCAACTCAATAATATGCCAGTGCCAATATTGCGTATACGCGCCATAGACCCGGTCATTGTTCCAACTATTGTTGCTGTTATTATTGTTGTTGCTGTCGTTGTTGTTGTTGTTGTTGTTGTTACTTGTGATGTTTAGCTAGCTGGATTTGTTTGCAGTAAGCGGAAATAGTTGTAGAGAGGCATTCCAGTGTGCGTCCACGTATGTTGTTGAAGTTTATATACTGGATAAACTGTACAGCCAACTGACGTATGCATGTCCTCGACACAAACACACACAAACACACACCCACACACACAAACACCCATACAGCTGCCATAAAAGCAAATAGATGTCATGTGTGTGTTTGGGGGAACGGAGCTGACAATTTGAATGGATATCGGTGAACCAAACCAAACCAAGGCAAACCAAGCCAAACCAAACCGAAATAGTTGTCAGCATATATAGAACATGTAACTGGAGCTGTGTAGTGCTTGTTTATCCTGTCAATTGTCCTGGCGACTGTTGAGCCCATCACTGGGCCACAAACATGGCCAAATCCTTAACGGGACCGCCTAAGCCAACATTTTCAGCCTGAGCTTATAAATATTTTGCACAACTTTTCTGGCAATAAAAAGAAACTAATAAATAATATTAAATACAACAATTTTGTCGAAATTTGTGTGCAGAAATTGTTGAAATTGTTGCTTGTATTGTTGTTTTTGCGGCTTGTCCTGTTATTAAGCCAGCAGCTGTTGCTTTTCACAAAATTTAATGAAGTGTTCACACACACTAAACACACAAGCACACACACACACACACACACACGCACAACAAGTGTATTTTATGTTTATTTGGTTTTAGGCACAAAAGTCTTTCAATTTGCCTTTCAAGCAGCCATTGTTGTTGCCTTTGCGGTAGTTGTTCTGATTGTTGTTGTTGTTGTTGTTATTGTTGTTGTTTATGGGTCCAAGAACTAAGCACAGCACAGTGTAAACAAAATGTGTTTAACAGTCTTCCTCCATAAATACAAATTAATTGGCCTAGGTTATTGTTGATGCTTTAGCCGCCCGACTAGTCAACCTCGAGTTTGAGTCGACGAGAAACGATTTTCAAATTATATTCCGCAAATATATTTCGCATATTAGGCAAACAATGTGCAAAAGCAAAACTCTTTAATTGACCAATTAATAAAATAAATCTGCAAGCAAATCAAATATGAGTATTTGACGTGTGGCCTCTTAAAGTTTTAATTACATTTGTTTGTTCTTCATCTTATCAAACTTAAATATTCCTTAGTTTAATCGATGCTTTTGCTTTTAATTTAAAATCTTAAAATCTCTTGGAAATCACATTCTGCTTATATATCTCTTGATTCTCACTTTATAACTGAGTTGAGCATATTTTCTTTCTCGTTGTCACATCTTGTTTTCTGGCCCAACATTGTTTTTAGCCACATTCAATGTAGAATTATGTGCTGGATTTTATATATTGGATTCACTCGTAAATAAAAATATATTCGCTTCCCAATATCCGAAATTGTGCACACGTCTTAACCATTTTATGGCTCAGAGGGTGTCAAGCGCTGAATAAAGGCCGAATAGAAAGAAGTGGAAAGAACCAAAATACAACAACTGAAAACATGTCACCAGCTGCCGTTTTCAATCTTAATATTTGATGTCACACGTCGCATTCGCAGAGCAGCTGTGGCCCGCTTGGAGCTCAGCCACTTCGGCTTTTCCTTTTAGCCGACGCATGTTAACGGTTTATTGTTCAGCCCCGTGACCTAGTCGCGCAGGGTAACACGGCTAGTGCAAACTGCAAAACTGATAACAAATGCCGAGCATTAACAATTTAAAGCGTCTACACTTGACTCTTCCCCACTTTTCTCTTTTTTTCCCTCTCTTCGTTTTTGGTTTTGCATAATATGAAGTACAATGCATAAATTGGCTACGTAAGGGTCCAGTTTCTAATGGTCCTGCATACGAAATGAGGTCGAGACGAGAATTTGGCCAGTTTCGGTTGAAATGAATGGCAATGAGTGGATTGTCTGGTGCGCACGGCTAAACACAAATGAAGTGATTTTTTCGAAGACTTGTGGCTCGGAGCTCCTGAGAGATTGAGAGATATATTTCTTCTCTTTTTCTCCTGGCCGGAGACATGGCACATGAAAAGGAATTGTTACTCTGGAATGGCAAAACAATTTAATGCTTCATTGATAACCGCACATGTCGCTGGCAAATGACAGCCAATTGGGCGATAAGAACTGAGTTCCTAACTCAGACGGAAAACCAACTCTCAACTCCACACATACAATATGTTTTCCTTTTTTTCGCAGTCACTTTCATTGCGCAGACTTGTCAGAAAAAGCGGCTCAACAACAAACAAAGTGCCAGCCAGAATGATGGGTGGGTGAAGCGTGGGGCAGGGAACAGGAATATATATATATATATATATATATGTATAGATATATATTGAACACTGCGATAAACATATGAAAAATGCACATGCGGCTGGGCGCCAAGTTCAATTCCGCAGGCCAAAAGTTTACGCCACTTAATAGAACTTGACGCAAATTCAATTACAACGTTAGCCCCGCCCCCTCTCCCTCCTCTAACCCGCCTGCCTGCCACATTCGCCTCACACAGAAATAAGCAAAAACTTGCTGAAGAAATTTGCGGAAAAACGTTGCCTTCGAGTTTTCTGTGGAAAACTTTTGCCCACCGGCGGCGGTTTTTTGTGTGATTTCTGTAAACGTTGTCACAGCTCCAGGGCGCTGACTCTCTTCTCCCCCACACCCTCCCCCTTCGTCTATTTATCTCCTGTGTCTGTGGCTCTTGGCCAGCATTGGAATTGGAAGTTTTGTCCTTGCGGCTGTTTACACTGCAGCAGCCCCGCCCACCGCCCCCGTCGGCTACATTTGGCTGCAATTAGCAAATAAAACTTGGCATATTTTAAGCGTCAATGAGGCAGCTGCCCTGGCCTGGCTTGGCCCAAAAACTTTTGCAATCACTTTCATTTCGCTACTTATTGGCCAGAAGTATTGGCCAACTGCTTGGCTAAGCGGCGTCCCTTTTAACTCAAGACTCAAAGGCGCATTACTTTCGAGTCCTCAAATACAAAACTTGTCTCCTACTTGCAGTTTATGTTTCGTGCCAATAGATCAAGCTGAAATCCATCTTCTGTGCGAAGTGATATTACATTAATACACTGAGCGAAATAAAGGACACGAATCAAAGAAAGTCTCTTAATGATAAGAAGAGTTTTATATACAAACCGTTTAAGCGTTTTTTATATAATATATACTCCAGAATGTGATTATTATTATTTTCTAGTTACTTGTAAGCAATTATTTAAAATTTGATATAATAAAAAAAGTTTATTACATTCATCAAATAATTAAATCAAATTAACAAAAAATTAAATTAATAAGCTAAACAAATGTTTTAAACTGCTGTAAAAAATGTGGTTCTTGTCTCTGCTAATATGTTGCGAAATGTCACCGCTCGATAACACATGGCGTCAGCTTATACGCTCTTGTACCATTACCCATTCGCTAGATGGCGCTATACACAGTTTATCCAGTGTGCTGCTGAACACAAGATGACGCCAGTGCAAAATAAGTATTCCATTCAATATTTTTTAACTTTGTACCTCAATTGTGGATTTTTTCATTCAAATTAAGCTATTAGTTAATCCAAATATTTTGTTCTTACCTTGTTTACCATTTTATTTGGGACTTTCCAATTAATTTATCGTTGGCTTTGCAATAATCAAATTTCTATTTAAACTTTCTGCAGACAGTCAAATACCCAAAACGATTAGTAAACGTTATATTTATTAACTTTTTTCCAAATGATAAGCTTACTTTTTCCAATGAGTAATAATGGATTGAAAGTCACTCAATTAATTTCATTAATAAATACCTGAGCTTAGCACGCGTAATTTTAGAGCATGATATTGGGCAGACTGGGCTTAAATTGTTTATATATTTGTTTATTTTTGTTTATGACACGACAGCAACTCATGACAACACTGTAAGAAATTGCAATGGAGTTTAAAATTAATAAATTAAAAAAAAATCGTAAGATCGTAAAATCGAAGTTGAATCGACGTTAAGTAAAATTAAATAGAGACTCGAGCGAGAAAGCTTTACTTAAAGTTAGCTCTTATCTCTTGAATTGGGATCTAGGATACCCGAAGAAATGGTTAATGCTGATGGTCCGTCTGATCGGCCCTTTATTCAAAGTCATACACTGATGTTCTTGTTGTATGTTCAATATTCCGATCTGTCAGGGACGCTAGTTTGTTAGCCTTGAGTCCAATTTCAATATCCTTGCTGTGCTGACGCAGGAACAGGGCTCGCTGGTCCCCGAGCACCAAGTTCCGCTTCCAGACGAGATCCTCTGCCCAGCTGCGAATTGAAGTTGAAGTTGGCGCTCGCCGTGTCCAGTTGGAGTTGGAGTTGCCCTTTGTGAGCAAGTCTAAAAAAGAATTCCTTTACAAATTTCGCTCACTGCACGGGCTGTAAACAAATGACCAGCACTCTATCATTCAATTGAGTTATCAGCAATGCCACAATTAACGATAAATTTAAACTTATTATCAGGCAGCGATCAATCCTGCGCAGCTTTGGCCTGTGCTGATAACAACAACCTTATAAAAGGCCGGCCAAGAGTGCAAGGCCCGTTAGAGTGGCCCAGCCAAGGCTACAAGTGAAACAGAGTTGACCCAGCCGCAGACATGTTCAAGTGGCTGCTATTGGTGGCCCTCGTGGCGCTGGTCAGCGCCGAGCTGCACCGGATAACCATCCATAAGCACCAGCACTCGAAGAGCCGCCAGCACCAGAAGACGGCGACGAGGTGGCTGCAACAGAAATACCACACGCAGCTGGACTATGTGGCGACCAACTATGGGGACTACTCGGCCAGCCAGGAGAGCGATGAGTACACGAACGAGCCGCTGGCCAACAATCAGAACATGGATTACTACGGCGTCATTGGCATTGGTACGCCCGCCCAGAACTTCAATGTGGTCTTCGACACGGGCTCCTCGAATCTGTGGGTGCCCTCGGTGCAGTGCCTGGCCAGCGATGTGGCCTGCCAGAATCACAATCAGTACAACTCGAGTGCGTCCAGCACGTACGTGGCCAACGGCCAGAGTTTCTCCATACAGTACGGCACGGGCAGCCTGTCCGGCTTCCTGTCCACCGACACGGTCTCCATCAACGGTCTCAATATCGCCAATCAGACTTTCGGCGAGGCTATTTCCCAGCCGAATGGCAGCTTCACGGGCGTGCCCTTCGATGGCATTCTGGGCATGGGCTATGCAACCATTGCCGTGGATCAGGTGGTGCCGCCTTTCTACAGCCTGTACGAGCAGGGTCTGATCGAGGAGCCCACCTTTGGTTTCTACCTGGCACGCGCCGGCACCGCCCAGCAGGGCGGCCAGCTGGTGCTGGGCGGCATCGATACGCAGCTGTTCAGCGGCAATCTGACCTATGTGCCGGTCTCCCAGCAGGGCTACTGGCAGTTTGCGATGAACAGCGCCGTCATGAGCGGCTATGTGATCTGCTCCGATTGCCAGGCGATCGCCGACACGGGCACCTCGCTGCTGGCGTGTCCGGGCAGGGCGTACAGGCTGCTCAATCAGCTCATTGGCGGCTATATGATGGATGGCGACTACTATGTGGACTGCTCCACGGTGGCCTCGCTGCCCGTGCTCAGCTTCAACATTGGCGGCACCATCTTCAACCTGCCCGCCTCCGCCTACATCAGCACCTTCACCGAGAGCAACACCACCTTCTGCATGTCCAGCTTCACGTACATCAACACTGACTTCTGGATCCTTGGCGATGTCTTCATTGGCCAGTTCTACACTCAGTTCGATTTCGGCGAGAATCGCGTGGGCTTCGCACCTGTCGCTGCGGCTTAATGGGAAAGCAAACGTATTGACAAAAGATTAAATATTTATAAAAAAAAAACCAAAAAATATATAAATAAAAATATAAATGCAAACAGAAAATATAAAAAAAATCAAAAAAAAAAAATTTTTTTTTTATAAACCTGGCTTTAAGCATAAACCAATTTTTCGATTAATTCAATTTAAGTGTAAATATAATTAAACAATATAAACTCAACTGGATTTTGACTGTTAAAAAAAGTTATCAATACTGCACTTGAAAAAAGTTAATAAATTTGAATAGACATTAACATAAAGTGTTTGAATAATTAAATGAAATACGTTCAATAAATATGTCTGTAAAGAATTGAAAATTCAAATATAAGCTTCGAAAAACTCTCGAAGTTTGCTGTGAATTATTTGTTTTCGGGTCCTGCGGGTTTGTTGCCAGCGATTGTTCCAAAGTTGCCGCCGTAGATGCCACGCGGAGTCCGCGGCAGTTGCTGAGCTGCCTGCTGCTGCTGTTGCTGCTGTTGTTGCTGTTGCTGCTGTTGTTGCTGCTGCAGTTGGGCCTGTTGCTGTTGCTGCTGCTGCAGCTGTTGTTGCTGTTGCTGTTGCTGCAGCTGATGGTGCTGCAAGGCGCGTTGTTGCAGCATCGCTTCGTAGAGTATTGCAGCAGCTGCTGCATTTGAAGATTGTTGCTGCTGCTGTTGTTGCTGCTGCTGCTGTTGCTGCTGCTGCTGTTGTTGCTGCTGCTGCTGTTGCTGCTGCTGCTGTTGCTGCTGCAGCTGCTGATGCTGATGATGCTGCGATGCATTCTGACGCAAATTGGCCGCCAGCAGCTGAGCGTAAACCTGCGTGATGTCGTTGGCATTGCCGGAGGCCATTCCATAGATGGGCATGGACATGTTGTTGGAGGCGCCGGCCACGAGATGCTGCTGCTGCTGGGCCTGCTGCTGCGGCAACTGCTGCTGCAGCAGCTGCAGATACAGCTGCGACAACTCGTTGATCGCAGTGGTGCCCGGCCCAGCTCCACGTCCTGCCATGGCCACGCCCCCCGACTCACCGCCCGCGTGCGGCAGCTGCCCGCCCGGATTCTGATTGTACGCCGTGTTCTGCAAGAGTCCAAAAGTTAGTAGAACATAAATACTCAGAGAGCTCCTACACCCACTCCGCCTGAACGAGCTGAGGCGTGTCCTGTGACCGCCGCCTGTTTGCGCTCGTAAAGCGCTTTGGCAGCCCGCTCAAAGCCCGGCGGCGGCTGCGCCTTCTGTGACTGCGACTGCGACTGCGTCTGTGACTGCGGCTGTGACTGTGACTGTGATTGCGACTGCGGCTGGTAATCTTCGCCGCAGAGCGCATAGTGCTCGGCCGCCTTGTGGTAGCTGAAGCTGCCGTTCTCCGGGTGTCCAGTGGTGTCGCCGTACAGTGCGCTCAGCACCTCGTTGAGGAAGCCCGACGTGGCCGCAGCACTCGGCTCCAGCTGCGGTTCCGAGTCCGGCGACGTCGTCGATGCCAGATCCTCCATGTGCGGGGCATCGCTGACCGTCGGTCGCCAAATCTTCTTGGCCAGCTGCTCGTAGGCGTTGGCTGCATGAAAGGAAAAGGAGACACAACTTATGCTTATCTAAATATTTTCCCATAAGGAAGCTACTCACGTTCAGCGGCTCTTTTGGCACCGTGGGAATCCATGTGGTTGCAGAAACTCAAGACTCTATTGGAGATGTTCCCAGCTGCGAGCTGCTTTCCCAACTGAATCTGAAGTCGAATTTGCAACTTAGCTTTGTTTATGCTCAAACTTTGCTGTTGTTTATGAAATGCGATTCAAGTAAATAATTATGACTTTACCTTTAGATCAAATTGAGCAAATTATATATTGCTTTTCCTTTCTTTTGCTCTCCAACACTGACTGGGTAAGTTTAAGTGCAATATTCGGTTTGAAGGCGAGAAACAACGTGACATTTGACAAACGAGAGGAATAAAATTGTGCTTTAGGTGCGAGAGATGGGCAGCACTGGCCCATGAAGGTCTAGCCATGGCATGTTTTCATAGTGGAATGACACCTTCAAGTACTCTAATTGTTCTTGGAGCTTAAAGAGATCGAGTTTGACATATAAATCAATATTAATTTACTTCATTTTAGGGTATTGTTGTTGTTACCTATTAAACTAAGTTTAATTTGGCCAAGAAAAACTATAGATAAGTTCACCTGCCTGGCATTATATCCGTCTGGCAGTTAGACGAACATTACACAAAACAAATATGCTCTCTTTGCTATTAAGGAACAGCGAATAGAATCATAATTTTTTGTACAAAAAATGCCCAATTGGAATTTTCTTCAGTAATTACAATAATTTTAAAATCAACTGTATTTGTAACAAATAACAATATGCATTTTATTATACAATTATAAATATAAAGCACAATTTCCTTTATCAAAGCGTTTCTGCATCAGCAGTTTCCTCATCGACAGCTTCCACAATGGCAAAACAAAATCCGGCGCCAGCTCCGGCCAATTTCGCGTAGCCCGGCAGATCCAACAATGTTGGAACACACCTAAAAACAAATAAAAAATGTATATATTAAAAGCATAAACACAAAAGGTATTCAGAAAGCGCTAAGTGTCTACCTGGAGACTATTATCTTCAGACTTTCCTTTTTATTCTACTTACAGGTTCTCCGTGGCATTATTGCCGCAGTTGCCATGCTCGTTCCAACCCCAGGTGTAGATCTTGCCGGCTGTGGTGCGCAGCAGTCCGTGCTCGGCGCCCATGTGAAGTCGCGCCGGCGTCTGGCCCTCCTCCAGTTGCAGCTGCAGCGGCGTTGGCGTCGCCTGCTGCTCACTGAAGCCGCCCGTGCCCAGTTGGCCATAGCAATTGCGACCCCAGAGCAAGATGCTGTTGGTTTTCAGCACGACAGCATTGTGTGTCCAGCCGACGGCGAGCTGGCGCACATCTTCCTCGAACTGGAATGCATTCGACTGGCAAAACTTATTGTCGCCCAGAGCAATGATACGCCTGCTGCCACCCGCTTCCAAATTGACGCACTTGAGCAGCATGTGGTTCTGTCCACTGACCAGGGAGACGATGCGCAGCTCGTTGGGATTGTGCAGCTGTATTTTCATGACGTTGCAGCGATGCAGCGAGGTTGAGGTAATGTCCAGCTCAATGGGCGCTGGATCCATAACTCGCAAGCGGCCAAACACATAGATCTTCTTATCCTGCGTGAGCACCGCGCAGAAGCGCAGACCGAAGCTAATTCGTTGCGCCGGCTCGTCGCGGGGCAGACGCACTGCCATTGGGCGTCGCACTGCCATAAAGCCGCGCTGGCAAATGCCCAGCTGCTGAAACGCATTGGAGCCCCAGACGAACAGGCGCTTGGTCAGCGTAATGGCGCCGGAAATGTCCCAGCCGCAGCTGATGGTCTCCACAGGCACTTCCTGCACGAATATTTAAAGCAAACATATCAAGTTGTTGGTCATTTGCTGGTTACTCACCTCAAAGTATTCGGTGGGCACCATGGCGAACTCGTTGTGACACTCCTCCGATGAGTTAAGGCCCAGCTGGCCGCGATTGTTCCAGCCGCAGGCATGGACACGCCCATTGGTGTCTAGGATCAGGACATGACCCCCGCCGCCGCGTATGCAGCGAACCAGGTGCGGTGCAAACGAGTATTTGGACAGGCGTTGCGGCGACATGCACAGCTCCGACTCGTAGCCAAGGCCGAGCTGACCGTGAGAGTTGGCGCCCTGTGCGCAACCAAAGGAAATCAGTCATTAATTTGCATTGCAAATGACGCCATGCTAACGACGACGCTGTCAAAGCGATGGCGATGTCGCCGGCACTTACCCAGGCATAGACACCGCCAACAGCCATTGCGACCACCGGTTGCGCTTTGGCAGCCGCCCGCCGTGGGCCGCACAGGGTCAGGGACGGAGACGTTGGCGTTGCACTTCCGGTTTGTGTTTCACACGTTGATTTAATGCGCCGCAATCACGCCAACAATGTCCGCCGTGTCGCTCACTTCGACTCCGTTTGCCAACTGCAGCTGCTGCTCGTCCTCGCGCGTTGCTCTGCCCTGCGCTGCTCATGTAAAACTGAGGCTCCTCGTTGCCGGCCAAATAACTTTTATATCGTTTCGGTGCTTGTTTTTCGTGGTCGTTTCTTTTTGGCTGTCGGCGTTGTCGTTGCTGTTGCTCGGCAAACAACTGCCAAATTACATGCTCTTTTTGCGTTTGACAAACCCTTTGATTTACTTTATTGTTTATGGCTTTATTATATTTTGCATTTTTAAGCAGTAAACAATGCTTTTTTGTCTCAGCCTTGCCACTTGGTCAAATGTTATCTCGTTGTTTACAAAATGCACGCATATGTTTCTCATTTTTCGCCGGTTTGACGAGGTGGCAACATGCGCATCTCATATGTTGGCTTTTTATGGCTAGTATGCTGTTCAAGCAAAATGCTTGCAAGCCGACATAATTTATTCAATTATATGATGAGATTTTATATGTATTGTATGTGCTATTGAATGTATTTTCTGTTTACCAACACTAAAAAATTAATATAATCGATTGTGATCATTTAGAATTTAACCAGGTGCCTGGTAAAGCAATAACAGCACCTCATATTCACGCCTAACAACAAGGATAACAAATTGCCGCATAATGCCTGGTCAAGCGAACTTCACATGCGAAGCTCGTTATCGACTCAGAAATACCCTATAAAGCATATCAACTCGTGGATTCGACACCCGTGCACAAGTAATTGCCTTAATCTTCTTCGGCTTAAAGCTAGTCCATGCAATTAATTGCAGCTATTTGATTTCACAAATGTTGCATGCAATCCCAAAGCCAAACAGAAGTGCGCCTCCAACTGCGTTCGCTAGCGTGTGGCGACTTTTCGGACTTGGTTTAATGTGAAAATCATTACTTTTTATTTGTGGCGTTTAGGACGTATGTGGAAACCGACGTAGGGTCCTTGTTTTGCATTGCAAATGCAAACTCAAAGTGCATTCTTCACCTGAACAGCGACCGTTTTTTGCCAGCTGGTTGCATGTTTGCTGCACATTGCAGTATTTCTTATGAGCAGCTGTTAGTGTTGGTTAGTGTTGAGCATTTGTTGGTGCCGTTACTCCGCTGGCTGTAATTAAAATCTGGTTCGCTTAAAATTGGAGGAGGACTTATGGGTGAACATGAGTTATCAATGGCAAAAATAAAATCAAGAGCCGTTATTATACATAATAAAAAATATATAAATATAATAAACTATTCATTATAGTAGTACTAGTTGTTGGGAAAGTAAGGAAGAAAATATTTAATTTTATATCATATGATAGTCAGCAAATTCTTTAAATTGTTTTTAAAATTAGAGAATTCGTAGTTCGTAGTACTCTTTTTTGGCCGCACCTAATGTGTTTTCTACTACCATTTTGGCCAAATTGGTGTGAGGTTTCTTTTCTGGCGACAATTAAATCTTAATTATTAATTGCATGCACTTTAACCTTCGCCATGAACTTTGACAGTTCTAATTACAATATGTTTATAGGCGGCTTGCGTGTCGTGGCAAGCGGAAAGTGGGTTTTATAATCGCTTTATATAGCCAAGGAAGTCATTCAATTTAGGTAAATGTATAATTTTCGATTTTTTTGCCTCATTGAGCAGCCGATAAGGTCAACATTTACTTAGCAAGGGGACTAATGACTTTCTTATATAGTTTCGTCAGAGGTAAAGGAATAATTACAAATAAAATTATTTCTTTCCTTTATATAGTTTGATAAGAAAACAAACATTTAAAAAAAGCTAGTTACAACAATTTTGATTCATTTTTTAAATCTGTTAACTTAAGTTTTCTTTTCTGCGCATGCGATAGTCACACCGATAGTTTATAGTGCACACAACAGCGTCCAGTGTTGCATAACTGATGTATCCACACTTAGCGCGCGAATTCAAATGTTAAGTTATTATTCTTTTGGCAGCTCGGTGAGGAATTTAAATACTGGATCGAAGCAATCCTGGTGCACAATTTAAATCTTTTGGGAATATCCATTTAGTTTGTCAACAAGTGTACAATGTTAAAACCGTGTTTAAAATCTAAAGTATATGAAAATCAAAATCCATTTATGTGGAGCAAAAAAGAATGCAGTGGTGCTAAATTTATGGCATCCAATACGATTGGCGACTGGTCGAGTTCAGACTGCATAAAGGCAGATGATTGCGAACGGGTAACCACAGTGAGACTTTTATCAGAGCTATTGCCTAGCCTAATTGCCATCAGGCTCCCTTCACAGCTATTGTCATTGTTGAGCCCCGCCAAATGCGTCTGACAACCTTTGGCAGCAATGGCGCCATTCCCACCCCCACCACCAGCAGCACTTC
Source organism: Drosophila lacertosa (assembly GCA_004143845.1). Lineage (NCBI taxonomy): Eukaryota > Metazoa > Arthropoda > Insecta > Diptera > Drosophilidae > Drosophila > Drosophila lacertosa. The sequence goes on along the minus strand of SCDZ01000201.1, from coordinate 26,225 downwards.
CACAAACCACCCACCCGAGTGGTTTATGCTGCCGCAAGCCGTTGACGTGAACAATGATGTTATGCGTCTGGTGAGCAGCCTTTCCACAGTGGTTCAAATACTCACCCGAATGACTAATGCGGCTGCTCAGGAACTGCGACAGCATCCTGAGCGCGAGGAGGGTTTCCAGGGATTGCGTTTACTGCTCAACTATGCCGATCAGATGTATACCACTCTGCTGCAGGTAAGTAAATGTGTTAGGGATGCGTAATAAGTATATACAATAGAGACTATTGTAGCCTCAGCCCATTTCTCCGTCGGAACAGCTACCCTCACCCAGTCGACAAGTTTCCGCCCAGCCCCACAGCCTCTTTCATCATTTATTTGATCCCATGCTGGGCACCCAGGACAGGCCAGGACAGGAGTTGACATCGCGACAGTTGCTGGCAACGGAGCGACCAACGTCACGCATGTTTCCCTTCAGGGTTGTGGCCGTTGCGGCCAGTGCGGCTGGGATGTTGGGGGCTGCTGCGCCTGGCTCAGAAGCAACCGGTCCGATTACACCCGCGGAAGAGGGGCGCCTGTAAACAGTTTCGAAACTGACGTGGCTACAGACACCATTGCATCGATATGGCTGAAATTATTTGTGAACTAAGACACTGTATGCTGCATTCTGATTGCAAATATAATTAAGAACAGCATTGTAGCATGCATAAGAATTACATTCGTTTTAATGCCTGAGAGTCATGTGCTATGTGCCGGGTACAGTGGGCTGGTCAACTATATAAACAAAACTGTTGTTTTTATCATGGAAATGTAATTTGTTTTTAAAACAAATATGAACAAAATTGATGTGTAAAAAACACTAAAAAGCTAAGGGCATTGACAGAGATGGAGACAAAAGTGAAGTGTGCAGAGACACATGTAAATTGTGACGTAAATAAATATACATACAGAGCCAGCAACATTAACTCAAAAGCTTTTGCTTTAAAATGATTTATCTTCGTCAGCTAGGTTGCCTATGCAAGGTCTTATTGTTTTTGAAAGGCGACCTAATGTATAGGCATAAATCCAAAAACAGTAGTGGAAGCTCGGAGGGAATTGCCGCTGCTTTATTCTTGTTACACAAAGCAAATGCATATGAGCTTACACACACACATACAGACGCACATCGTCACTTACACTCACGCAGCCCGAGGCACTCCCACACTCTCATTAATACTCTCACTCTCCGCAAGTTAAGGCGCTCTCTCTACTGCCCTCTCATGTGCTGCTGTGACGTAGGCGCCCGCTTTCGTTGGCTACGTCGTCGCCACTGCTCTCACCCATATAAACAGGCAGACACACACACATGCATACGCATAGCTATATATTTAGCTTTGCTCGCTCAGCTGACATTGCCGATGTCGCTGCGTTGCTTTCTGCTGGTGCTTGTGCGCCTGTTCGCTCGTATCGCGTAGAGGGACCTGCCTCAATGCTGCTCGTTGCTTTTTTTTAGGGAGCCCGACCACATAAAAATGTGCAACGCTTTGGGGCATTGTTTCGGTTTTATTTATTTGATTTGGGAGTTGGGCCGGTCCGATTTGGGGCTGGCCCATTTGGGGCTGTAGGCGCCGCTTCCTCTTTTGGCGCCTGCGCTTGGCCGCAACGTAGGCGGTGGCGGCAACTGGGCGCTGCTTTGCAGCTTTGTAGCTTGCAGCTTGGCCACCATTTTTGATTTCGATTGCGCTGTAGTTGGTTATGAAGCAAACAGAATGCGCCTGCTGCTGGATGCTGCCGGCGTCGCAACCCAAGCACCTACATCGGGGGGCGCGTGCTGTCCTTGACACACGACGTGATCAAATAACCGACTGGGGGTGGGGACGGGTGAATGTCGCGTGGCTTGGCGTCGCTTATCAGTGAGCTCTTCAAACGCCGTTACACTTTGTTTACCGTTGCGCTACAACTGTAACTTTATGAGGGCGCCAAGCAATCACTGTGACTGTGTGTATGTGTGTGTGTGTGTTTATGTGTTGGCGTGTGTGTTGCCTATTGCTCATTGCTCATCTTTTTTTGGCGGCTGCTTTCAGCTGTCTGCCGTCTGCCGATTGCTGTGCACTTGTTCGCAAAACCGCAGCGAACGCTGACATTGCCATCGGCAGCGGGCGTAACGGTAAACGACAACGACACCGTCGTCGACGGCGGCACGACGGTCGCATCTGATAGACAGCTGTCTCCCGGTTACGTCAGTCAAAATGACGCATCGTGTTTTGGTAACAGGAAACCATAAAATACAGCAGACAACAAGCGACGCGAGGCGACGCGAAGGCAACGACGACGGCGACAGCGACGCCGACGGCGACGGCGACGGCGACGCCAACTACTGGAGCGAGAGCCACCACAAAAGAAAATCACCACAAAACAAAAGAACAAAGCGCAGGCAGCGACAACGCAGCGACAGCGACGCCAAACGGCGAACGCAGTGACAAAGAGCGCGCGAGACAGCGTCGAGCCACCCTCGCAAACCTGGGGGCGGCAACTCTGGCGGCTGTGGCAACTCTGGGGGGCATTAACCTCTCTGCAATTAGGCGAAATGCAGCTGCGGCGACTGGAAAATCTCCAGGGCACCAAACAAGCTGTTGAAAATCTTTGCGTTACAATTACAATCACAAATTCAAGAACAGCATTCCACTTTTAGATGTAGGCACGACTTTTAAATACCCTCGATAAAATGCACATAAATATACATGTGCTTATTGTCAACTCTACAACTATATAAATACTAGAAAATATTTAAAATGTTGTTTAAATTGTGGAATTTATTTTATATATCTATAGCAAATAAATATTGTTATGACTCATTTTTATCAGTTGCATATGTAATTAAATGAAATTCGAATTTAGACTACCCGCTGTGTTGACAACTGTGCAGGGTATAATTATGTGTTTTTTCGGGGGCAGCCCTGCAAGGCGGCGTTTGTTGCCCCGCCGGATCCAACAAACGCACACAAACCACTGAAAAACGACGACAAACTCCGACTGCGACGTCGATGTCGACGCCAACGCCATGTGCTGTTTCTTTTCTGGTGCTGCTTTCACAGAGACACACACGCGATGTGGGAGCGCAGCTGGCGGGTGGGAAGAGCGAGAGCAGCTGTGCGTCTCTGAGCGCCTGCTGCTTTGCGGACAAAATTTGAGCAGATCCGCTCACAAAAAAAGCCGCTTTGTGCGGCGGCAAGCAGTGAACTTCACGTTGGGGGGCAACTGTTGTGTGGAGGCCACGAGTAGGTTCCACAACGTTCCAATAGCGCCTCGACTCCACTGCAGCTGGGGATACCTGTCCCATTCCAATTGGAAATGGCCCGCACGCGAGCGCCACAAAAATGACATGGGAAAAATCCCCAACTGGTATTTTGAGCAGGCGCACAGCTTGGCCCAGCACCACTCCAGCTGAAGAGTTCGCCGCAACAGAGACAGGAACAGTGGCCGAGACAGGGATGGAGCACGCTGTGACTGTCCATTCAGATAAGAAGCCGCCGCGCAAACAAAACGAGATAAGCTGAGAGCAGCAAAATGTGCAACGCGAGCGGGATAAATACAAGTAAAAAAAGAAAGAAAGAAGTAAAAAAGTAAATAAAGCACAGTAAAAAGTATTCCACGGTGTGTTGAGTCTTCTTTGCCGATCGTCAGAAATGATAAGCAGAGTTTCAATTGCTTTTGACTTGATCGAATTCAATACAAACTAATCATAAGCCATTTTTAGTAAGCAATTGCTCACCAAAAAAGAAAAAAACAATAATGTGCTTATCAGCCTAAACAGTTCTGCCAATTGGCAAGTTAGTAACTGTATAAAAAGCTAGCCTTTGAGTGACTTTCCATTCAGTCGCACGGCAAACGCCCAGCCGAAAAGTTTCCCTAGTGCCAGAGAGTGATAGTGTAAGTAAGTAAGAGAGCGAGTGCAGCAATCGAGAGAGCAACAGCTGCAAAGAGCATAAAACAGCTTTCAATTGTAATTCCTCTCTCTGTTCTAATGGGACAGATTCAAAGGAATTTTTAATTTAGTTTCACTAATTAACCGCAAGAGAACGAAAAGTGTTCGCTTGCCGGCAAGTGTTGTTGTTTTTATTTGTTTTGTTCGTGACATTCACAATGTTATTGAATTATTTTACTATGGCAAAAATGTTACTAAATGATTGACAGACAACATATCACATAGATAATTAGTATTTTGCTAACTTTGTGTGTTTTTATTGATAAAGCAGAATTGTTTTGCCAATTTAACAGTTTTTTATGTCACATATTAAAATATCAATCGATTGTTTTTATAGTCCAGCAAAGTTTTCACATTTCAACTTGCTTTGCTTAACTAAGCATACTCAATGTTCCTATTTGGGGAAATCAAATCAGCTTAACACTTGAATCCAATTAGAATTCGAGCACCCGTGACCAATTCTCTCGTGCCTTGATTTCCGACTGGAATATCGGCAATTGTGTGACTCTTAAATTGAGCCCAGCCTCTCTCTTCAGGAACCGGTATTTGCAGCAGAGACAGAAATCGTTCTAAATGCTAAACAGGTTCAGAAGCTTATCGTCAATCGTCAACTCGGCCCCGGGGCGTCAACTGCTATATAAGCCGGGGTGTGTATGCGGCTCAGTTGCTGGCCAAGCGTCGCTCTGAGCAGAATGGCTGTGAAATTGTTGCTTGCACTGCTCGGTGCTTTGGCCCTGTTGATAACGCCGCACCAATGTTCCCTTTCGCGCAGAACCAGAAACCGCACGATGTCCGCCAAGCCATTCAAGGTGCTGATCACACATCCGGAGGTGCCGCAGTCGGGCATTGACCTCTTCACGGAGCACTGCGAGGTGATTCAGGTGCAGAGCCTGCCGCCCAACCGCACGGAGCTGCTGCAGAAGATCAGGGGCGTCGATGGCGTACTCTGGGGCGGACACGAGGCGCTCAATGCGGAAGTCTTGGATGCAGCGGGACCACAGCTTAAGTCCATCTCCACCATGTCGGCGGGCATTGACTTTGTCGACTTGGACGAGGTGAAGCGTCGCAAGATTCCGCTGGGTCACACGCCCATCGTGCTGGACACAGCTGTGGCCGATCTGGCCGTGGGTCTGCTCATCGCCGCGGGACGTCGCTTCCACGAGGCACGCAGAAAGATCGACACGTAAGCATCACGTAATTTTCAGCTGGATTCTCTTTTCCAACTCAGTTTGCTTAAACTGTCTAGCGACAACTGGGAGAACTATCATCTGAACTGGTTGCTGGGCCAGGATGTGCGCGACTCTGTTGTGGGCTTCTTTGGCTTCGGCGGCATTGGCCAGGCCATTGCCAAGCGTCTCTCCGGCTTCGACATTGACCAGGTGCTCTACACGACGCGTCGCCGCATCGCCAAGGCGACCGAAAATGAACTCAACGCCAAGAAGGTTGAGCTCGATGAGCTGCTGGTCAAGTCCGACTTCATCGTCATCGCCGCTCCCTTAACGTCGGCCACGCAGGGCCTCTTCAATGCCACCGCCTTCAACAAGATGAAGAAGACCGCCGTCCTGGTCAACATCGCTCGCGGCAGTAAGTCCAACTTCCTTTCTAGCTATATCTTATACTTAATCGCTTTGCTTTTCCAGAAATCGTCAACCTGGATGATTTATACGATGCGCTCAAGTCGAACCGCATCTTCGCAGCTGGCCTCGATGTCGTGGATCCCGAGCCACTGCCTCCAAACCACAAATTGCTCACGCTGGACAATGTCGGTGAGTGCCAGTTGAAGTATTAATATATATACATGCATATACATACTATATATTTATTTTTTGTTTGTGATAATAACACGCTAGACTTCTTATCACTCTGGCGACTTAGTCTTATCTGCAGTTTGGTTGGCGGATGTTTAGTAAAACAATTTGAGAGTTTTGTTATTGGTCATGTAGTTTTTGTTTTTGGTCCCCCACTGAATGAGGGCCAAGGTTCTTTGTAGGTTATCGAAATTATTTAGTTTATTTATTCATATACCTAAGGATTCCACTCCTGAAGGAAAAGTTTCATTTGGTATAAGTGGAATTTTTATGCAAAAAAGTATATGTGTAAAGTTGAGTGGGTCACCTTGTTGTTGCTTATCTTGTTTACAAACATATCCATACACCTTATCAGCAATCACGTTTCTGACAGGCCTCTTTGGCATGGCTCACGGAAGCTCTTCAAGGCCCTATCCAGAGCTTGGCAGGCCTTGGCTAGCTTGACTTGTCTGTTCAAGCCAAAGATCTTTCCTATATGCTAACGAACTTCAAGGTAAACACATTTCACTTTTGTATCGATTACTCGTTTCAGTTATTCTGCCCCACATTGGCTCGGCCACAACTCGCACCCGCTCCGACATGGCCACAATAGCCGCTCACAATGTGCTCCATGGCTTGGCCGGGGAGCGAATGCTGTCGCCAGCCTACTGAGAAAATTGATGGAAAAGCGCTGGGAAATCCACTGAAGTGTGCAAGGCCGATTGCTGTGAAAATATTCTGCGAAATAATTGTGTGAATAATTATGAAAAACTATCAAATAAAATTACATTAAACCAAGGAAAAAGAGTCGCTTTTAGACAACTTCGTGATACACTTCTTATATAAAAAGATATGAATGAGAAATCTGTTAATAATGAGTCTAAATCGTGGGTTAAGTATGTATATATTTGCTTGATTCCTTTTTTTGAGCAAATTTTAGATATTAAGATCTTTTTAGTCAAAATAGTTTCAAATGTAATCGTAATAGAACTGACTTAAACACAGCTATCAGGGTTGTTAATGTTAGTGAATATATAGAAAAAAAAACAGTTTTAGTAAAAGCCAAAATTTCTAGTTAACAATGTGCAGACACTTCTGCGAAAGATTGGACGACTGCTGTTGTCCACCTAAAGCCAAATGCCATTTTCTGGCCTATTGGACTTTGGCACACAGCTTGTACTTAATTATTTTATGCACCTTTGACATTGGTAAGTTACAACAGTTAACAGCACAACAGGGAGTGTAAATAACGGTCACATTTAAAAAACATAGTTTCCGAGAAAGAAACAAGTGGATTCTATTACTTTGTAATTTTCATCAGTTGCGGAGTCCATTTGTTAGCCGCCATTTTCCTTTTGGTCGGGTATTACAGAGTAAGTTAAGCTTTTCTTTCGATTGAATGGAAATTCATTGGTTTCCACTAGAGCTCTGTTAATTGTATTATGACTGGCGTTATAATGAGCTCGATCTATCCCTATATCCATATTTATTTGATATATCCGACAAGTGAGTACGATTAACAAATTAAAGTTTTTTTTTTTGCTATATTCACTTTTAATACATATGCTTTCAGTTTTTCAAATAGTCTTGACAAAGGGTACTTGCGCGTATATGCATGATTTAGGGGAGGAGAAGTCAAAGAATGTCTGAACTAAGACCATGAGAGTATGGGATCAGTTAGATGCTGTAGATACTGATATATTTTTTTTAAAAATTGTAAAGTTTGACTAGCTGCAACTAATGTGCATTTGAGAAGTATTTTAATTATACGAAATATATAATTTACTTGGTTTTTTCTCTAAGTGCACAAAAGAGTTCCCATGGAAGCTGCAATCAGATCGCAAGCAATGAAAGAGAGATAAAAAGAGAGAGAGAGAGAGCTTGCGAAAAAAAGCTCGTATATTGTTTTGGGTCAAATATTGTTTTCAGTCTTTCGACAATTGTCGTTTGGTTCGGTTCGCGATGAGTGTTTCGAGGGCCTTCAAAGTGCTCATCTCTCACCCGAAGGTGCCAACGCCGGCGCTGGAGCTGCTGCGCTCCCATGGCGCCGAGACCGTTATTTGCCAGAGCGTGCCGCCGTCGCGGGAGGAGATTGTGGCTAAGGTGGGCGGCGTGGATGCCATTTACTGGGCGCACTATCAGCCGCTGGACGCGGGCATTCTGAACGCGGCTGGGCCGCAGCTGCGGGCGGTCAGCACGATGTCCTCGGGCATTGACTTTGCGGACGTGGCCGAGTTCCAGCGCCGAAAGATCCCGTTGGGGCATACGCCGGGCGTGGTGAAGAACGCGGTGGCAGATCTGGCCATTGGCCTGATGATTGCAGCGGGCCGGCACTTCCATGCGGGACGCACCGACATCGAGACGTGAGTATCAACAGCTGAGCGGTAAAGCTTAACGTTAAAGCTTTTGTGAAAAGCTCAAGAGCCGCTTTTGCCGTGCTGCCAACTTGTTCTGGATTTGTAAACGTTACTTTTGAATTCAAATATTGCCAATTATTTAATTTCCTTGCAGCTCGAACTGGCTAACTGAGCAGATTGACTGGCGAATGGGCGTCGAGATTCGTGACTCGGTGATTGGATTTTTTGGCTTTGGCGGCATTGGCCAGGCCATAGCAAAACGTCTCTCGGGCTGGGACGTGTCCAAGATTCTGTACACGACGCGAACGCGCAAGGAGAACGATGCAGAGTTCCAGGCGGAGCACGTGTCCTTCGAGCGGTTGCTGAAGGACAGCGATTTTCTGGTGGTGGCCGCACCGCTGACCGACCAAACACGTGAGAAATTCAATGCACGGGCCTTCGAGCAAATGAAACGCAGCGCGGTCTTCGTCAATGTGGCCAGAGGCGGTGCGTAATATTCCAAAAGGGGCGTGGCGCTGCTGGAAAAGTAATCATTCCATTCATCTACTGTAGGTCTGGTCAAGCAGAGCGATCTGCATGAGGCGCTGAGCACGGGCAAAATCTTTGCTGCAGGATTGGATGTGACCACGCCGGAGCCGCTGCCCGCCGACAGTCCCATCCTCAAGCTGCCCAATTGTGGTGGGTATTATTTAAGGTTATATTCAATCCATGTCTAAGCTGTTTTTTTTTTTTATTATTTGCAGTTATTTTGCCACATTTGGGGACTCAGACAATGAGAACAACTATTGAAATGAGCCTCTTGGCAGCCAACAATATTATCAATGCTATTGAAGGCAAGCCCATGGTTAGGTCAGCTTACTAGACATATAATCCCTATGTACAAAATATATATATTTTATTTTCTTCTTATACAAAATTAAGCCATATAAGTACATTAATAATCTTTATACCCTGTTTCGATTTATTCACTCGTATTATCGTCCTTGACCTCGACATGACTTAGGTACAAAGGTTCCCATTCCTCACGCTGGAGAGCTTTTAGGTAGCGTCGTCGTTCCTCCAGCACGCGTTGCACCAGATCCAAGTCCGTCTGTTCCGTCTGGTGCTTCAGGGCGATCTCCAGAGCGCGTTTCCAGTTGTGCATGCGCAGGGAGAGACCCACAGCCTGGACATGTTTGCGATTGTGCAGCAGGATCGTTTCGGCCTCGAGCATGCGGCCCAGCATCAGCGAGTTCTCGGCCATCTGCTCGGCACTGGATGGCGACAGAGTCTTCAGGTGCTGCAGATAGCTAACCTTGTCGATCTGCAGCGCTGCTGAATAGGCCTCCTCGCTGAGCTGCAACTGATGCTTCCTGGTGGCCACCGCTGCCAGCGTGGCCCACAGGCTGGTGTGCTGTGCCAGGCGACAGATCCTCAGCGCCTGCTGCCACTGGCCCTCCTGCAGCGTGCGATGCAGCACCTCGCAGTAGACATTCACATTGATTGGCAGCAGGGCGCCTGCGCAGCGAAAGGTGATCACGGCATCCTCGAAGCTATCGATGGCCACGTGCTTGCCAAACTCACTAACAGGAAAGGAGAAGGAAACAAATTTTAAAATAAAACCTATCAATTCTTTCAGCTGTTCTGTTCTGTCAACATTCATGACATTAATATTTTGTAGGTTTTTACGAAATTTAAATTTCTCCCTTTTTTATCAATTCGAATGCAAACTGAACTAAGAAACAATCGCTTGAGTATATATTATAAAATGTTGAACCACTGGCGAATGTCCTTCCTGGTGGGCGCTGTGACGCTGGTGCTCAAGATCTTTAACTTACGCTGTGTCCAGTGTGATTGTGGTCAGGGCTATGATGGTCGGATCGGCAGCGCCCTCGCCCGGACAGTACCAGACGCTGTAGCAGGAATCGTGGACACCCACTAGAATGTTCGTCTCGCTGGCCCACTTAATCGCCGTCAGCTGGGTGCCAATCTTGTAGATCTCATCGCTGCGATCGCCGCTGCCAGCGGCCGTCGAGCTGCGCGTCTCGCTGATGTACAGCTCGCGATTGGTGTCGATGAAGGCGACAAACTGATCCTCGGCGTTGCCGGCACGACAGGCGGCGATCTCCGCCAGCTGCTGCTTGGCGCGCAGCGACTGCGGCTCGTATTGCCGCGAGGCGCCGGGAATCAGATCGAACAGATGCAGGAGCGACGTTTCCGAGTGGTCGCGTATGGCGAGTACATCGAGGCCGAGGGAAATGGTGCGGGAGTTGAGCAGCGGGAGTTGGGCCTGTGAGCCCGGGTAGCGGGGATTCAGATGCAGGCGGCCCGAGTAGGTGTACACCCAGATCGAGGAGGCGTCCAGCACCATGAAGTACCTGTAAGCGAGCGGTGGTTAGCAAGGAGTATCTTAAGAGGAGTATTCACATTTGGGCTCTATTTACTTTTTGGCCACCTCGATGACGCGCACATCGTTGCGGCCATCGATTATGATGGGCGTGTTCACGTATTTCTCGTTGTAGATGTGCAGCTGGTGGGTGGTGGCCACCACCAGATGGCCATAGCCCAGCGCAAAGTTGATCACGCGTTGGGGAAAATCCAGAACATCCTGGGTGCCATTGGAAATGTCCTGCAAGGCGATGCACTTGCGGCCGGTGCTGGTCGCCTTCAGGTTGCGCGAGATGAGCTGCTGCTTCACGGCATAGCCCACGATCAGCTGGCCGGTGGAGGTGCCACAGGCCACCTGAGTGCCGTCCGCCGACCAGGACAACGTGTAGAACGATCCAACGCTGGGCGCCGTGAACCGAGCGCTGCTGTAGGACCACTTAAGGGAAGCATTACTATGATATAACAGGATAAAGGATGTTTGTGGACTTACGCCCGTGCTGTGGCACAGCTTGAGCATGTTGAAGGTGCCCACCAGCAGATAGTCCTTCTCCGGATTGAAGGCCACGCTCGTTATGGCATATTCCTCGGCCGCGCTGGTAAACAAATTGGCGCCCTGCGCATCCCAGATCTTAAAACGAAAGTCCTCGCCGCCCGAGGCGATGATATTCGACTGCGCCGACCAGCTCAGCGAGAGAACCAGTCCGTCATGGGCACGCCACTGACCGGGGATATATTAGTGAGGGTAGACGAACAAATAGAATGTTGTGTAATGTGTGCTGAACAATTTTGAAACTTTGCAAGTAATTGAATTGAATAAATTTATAAAATTTGTATGTGTATTAAATGATATAAAGTAAACCTTTCTTGTATATAAGAGTACGAGGTATTCTTATTCTTAACTCACCCTAATTAACTTGCTGTTGGCGGCCAGCGGCTTGATGGAAACGTGACCGCCCTGACTGAATGCAATGGCCGTGGAGCTGGGCGCCCAGCGGGCGCAACGTATGGCCTCGTCGCTCTGGATGACCGTGGAGCGGAGCATGCCCGAACGTGACCAGATCTTGATGACGCCATCCTCGGCGGCGGTCAGGAGCCCAGCGCCGTCGGGCGACCAGCGACCCGAGCTAATTGCCGCCGTGTGGGCGGAAATGCTGCGCTCCACCCGCGCGCTCTTGTTCAAGATGATGAAGCGGCCGTCGTTGCTGCAAATTAGAAGAGTGTCGCTGCCCTTGCCGCCGCCGCTGCTGCGTCCGCCCAGCAGCAGCCAGTCCAGGTCCGTGGGTATGAAGTCGTCGGGCAGCTTGGCCACCTCCACAGAATCGCGACTTACATCGCTCCACTTGTAGATCTGATGGTCGTCGCTATTCAATGGCAATTGTATTCCAAATGGAATATAACTAAGAGAAAAAGGAGCACTCACCTCACAAAATAGATCTCCTCGTTGCTGCTCCAGTCCACGCAGCTCAAAGGATAACTGCAGGACTGCGTGCTGCGCTCCTGGGCGCTTTCCGCGCTTTTTATCGAACCTCTTTTGCAAATACGCGTTTTAAGTTTCATTTTTATTTAGCTATTTTCCTGTGTTTTTCTTTTGTTTGGAAAATCAAAAGTTTGTTTGTTTTTATTCGCGTTGCCATGGAAATTGGACAGGGCTGCAAGAGTTTGATGGTGCGTGTATTGGCTAGACAAGTGGTGCAGATCTTCACTAACCGATGAGTTCTTGGTATCATTTTGATTGAAACAAAGATGGAGGAACTAATGTAAGCCAATATTATTTTATACTTCTCTCTTTCAACTCACAAACACCATTTAAGTTTAACAATAGTTAAAGCCAACTTATGACATCCTCTTTAGATGATCTTCAACAAGGTTTTTAATGTCTTTATAACATTTAATTGATCAACTTCAGTCAGCTCCATTTCCGTTGTAAGTAATTTGGTTTAAGATAAGTTCGCTTACAACGCTGCTCTGAGATTTAAAAAAAAGTTTTGAAACTGACTTACCTGCAATTAAGTAGGGTTTATTATTAAGCCAAGCTAGCGTAACCGATTTCAAAGGTAATTAGAAGATTATTTACAAATAAAATGTAATTTTGTAAAAGTTGTACCTAGTTTATCAACTACTTTAGTATACGTCTATCTGAGTTTAGTTTAAACACACATACATAGTAAGTAATTTACTATATGCCATTTAATTACCTCGACCAAATGAACAATCACCCTAAATAGGCCACGTCTAAGAATATTGGCCTAATCGAGTTCCCAGAACCGCATAGAAAATAACTAATAGCTGAACTATAATTATTTTCTAATTTGTATGCAGCTGTCAAATAGAACTCTGCTCGTATACCTAAAGACACCAAATGGACAACTTACAACTCGTCGCTTTTCCCGTTAAGCACATTACGCATAGCTGCCCCCAACACCCCTCCCACATATAAATCGATAGATATCGGTCTATAGCCTGCTTGGAACAGATTTTCTTTGTCTTTCGAATTTGTGCACTGTCATTCAACCGACTGGATTTATTTATTCTACTTGGCTTGGAGGTGTGCTCGCTGAACCTTCTAGCTAATTTGATAGACTAGGAGGTTAGCATACTAAGGATTGGAGCTTTGTTGTGGCCAGGGTCCTGTTTGGGCTGACTGATGTAAGTACAGTTCACTTTGGCGGTATTGGCCCACTTTATTGGCTGTCTAACAATTACTTGGTTGGCCATTGAACTGGACTAGACGAACACAAATAATAACAGTCAGCTTAGCGTACAACAACGAATATACAAACAACATTATAAATAAATGATCTAAATATACAACTAAGTGCTTTAGATAGACTAGTTTACTAAATTCTATATTTTCTGAGAACAATTTAAAGAATTTGTTTATGTTCAAAAATTCAAATAGCTATAAATCTTTATTTATATCTGAACTGTGTTCATATTAATTTACCAATCCAAACAGCACGTGCTTGAACAACTATTCGCTGTCGCCTTTATTGGCTTAGCTTAATGGATTGAATATCTAGCAGAGCTTTATAAACCATAAGTCAATGTACTCAATAGTCAAAATACTCCCTACTCGTAAAGTTCCCGTTGCACGAACATAAAAGCTAAACAATAAAAGCTAAATCGCGAATGTCATAGAAAACGCATAAAATCCGTATTTGCAACAAGTTCAAACCACTTTTCTGGGTGGCGTTGCAGTTAATGTTCCAGAGTGCCAACATTGCATTTCCTTATCAAAAAAGTCCGCTCTTGATTAGATGGCCACGGTGGCCGACGACGACTCGCAGTTGGCATTCAATTGCGACTGACAAACTGACAGACTGCGACTGTCATTAGGCGTCAATGGTGCAAGAAAATGCAATGGCTAAGCGCACAGTGGGACGAATGAGAAATTTTAAAGTCATATTTTGTTTAAGGACTAAGTAATTTCTCCATTATTGTCTTAACATATTTAAGCAGAAGAAATAAGATTAATTATTATTTTGATTTTATTTTATGTTATGAATTTTTTGGCCACTGTGCGACTGTTGTTGAAACTGCAAGTGTTTTTGTGGCAACTATTAGAAGTGCGAGACATAGACGAGTGCTTAACCAGCTCCCAGCCCCGAACTCATATAAACTATAAACTGACTTCAATATTAAATCGAGCGACACTTCAACTTCGTCTGCTAACGTTCCCTCTCCCTTTAACAATCATCTCTTCTCGCTCTTCCTCTCCCTTTTCCACACCCACTTTCAATTGCATCTTTCAATTTCTGTTTCAATCTGCCTGCAGTTCTGAATGCGTCCGATTGAAACGGAGCTCATTGAACGATCTGCTCTCTCGCTCTCTCTCTCGCACTCACCGACTGTCTGCCTCTCAACCGTTATTTTGCTTGTGCTTTGCGTTCGTTCGTGTTGTTATTGGTTCGTTGTGTGTCGCTGGTTTCTGCTGGCTGCGACTTGTGGCGCTTTTCGTGTTCAGTTTTGGATTCAGTTCGCTTTCAGTTTGTCAACGCGTCGCATGCGTGTTTCGTGAAGATTGCGAAAGATTCGAATTTTTGTGAAATACTACGAATACTACAAATTAGCATACAAAAGTCGAGTGCCAAGTGAAAAGCTGTGTGGAAATATCAAAAAAAAAAAAAAATATAAACAAAAATAAAAAAATTACTCAATAGCGCTGACAACAACAACAAGCTGCTGACAAACGCCCCGCAAATTAACAACAAGTCGCCAACCCTTTCGGCCATGTCGCCCTACGCTTCCTGTGTGCTGCTGCTGGGGTTGATTTCCCTCGCGCTGAGCCTGAATGCAGGTGGGTGTCAAGATCCTGCAAGTGCCTGCTAATTAACTGTGCTCGCGTTAAACGGGGTCACTGAACCAGGCCCTGACTTGAGTGCCCCCTTTGAAACTGAACTTTGAATATGTGTTTTCAAAAGTTTCTTAATTGCTTTTGGTTTATCCCTTTGTCTGACTGTCAAAACTGAATTATGACTTATACTTAATTTGCTTCTATTGTATGGCGATAATCAATCAATTTCCTTGTTAACCTCAATTGATAACCCAAAAGCTGACACTAGCATTGCTATTGTCAAGATGCGCCCATCTGAGCAGCCTCCATAATGACTTTCAATACGCTATTGATATGCATTCGCCACTCGGGCGTATACTTAACGTTGCGCGAAGTGCCTGCCGCAGATTACTTCATGATTTATTTATATTTATGCACTTGTCGGCTATAGTATTTATTTATACATTAAGCACTGACAGGCTGCACGCACCAAACGCGCCGCTTGGCAAAATATTTTCACGACCTTAAAAATTTCAAAAAACATTTCATAATAACAAAAAATATAGCACATTAAATGAGGCTAACTTTTAGATATACATACGTACAAATATAGACACTGTGTCATATTCTCAACTCTTGGACCACAATAGAAAATAGAAAAGTGGGAAGCTTCAATTGATTAAGGCGCACAAAAAAAGCTTGCATTTAATTGAATTGACACTGTTGGCAAACAAGATAAATGGCCTAACAAGCTGCAATGACCGCACTTTAATGTATTTTCTTTTCGTTCAATTAACGTTTTTAAAAGAGGGCCCAAAATGTGCACTGAGCGAAGCTTGTTGTAATAAGAATCATTTCTCAGTTGTTTGCCACATAATGATGAAATATAAAGTTCTTAAAAGTTAGTTCATTTTTGTTTACAGAAAGACCTGCAGCAAACAGTTTGTTATTATAACTATTTAAATTATAAATAGAAAAGGTTGTTAGGAAAAACTTTATAGGAATATTTATATTTAAGTTGCTGAGTAAAATCATTTAAGAGCCAAGATTCAAAGCCAACAAGTTTTCCTATTGTCGATAACTTTTAAGGTTTGAATGCAGGCGAGTTAAACTGCGAGCAGGGTATCTTCAAGTCGTGCACTTCCCTTTACTTACTCGGTTTTTAGTGAACTCCGCAACATTTCTGACAGCTGCTCGCAACTTCACGATGTCGTCATATCGTCAACTCAAACTTGATGTGTGCTTTATTTATTTCTTTTTTCTTCTTCTTGGAAGTTTCATGGGCGTGTGCCTCTTTTCCGGACACATTGTCAGCCAATTTGGTTTTTTATTGTGTCCAGTCGCAACTGCGCCGCACGCACCTCAATAAAAAAAAAAAAAACTGCGGACACTGACAGTTTCTGTCTGACATATATTTTTTCTCTTGTTTTTCTTTGGTGTTGCTTTCCAACTAAATTTTTATATTGCGACGCGCCCATTTCCGAAATAATAGAAACTTTTACCTATTCAATATATGCATTTAATTTAGCTGCAAGATCAACTCACATGTCAGCCAAGTCAAAGTGATTATTTCACTGTCCATTTATATGAAAATTTTTCAAAATTAATTATACAGCTGGGTGCCAAACAGAAGTCCCATAATTAAAGTAATTTTAAATTGTTTCCATTTGACTTGCATGTCGTGTCTCTCGGGCTGCGAACAATTTGCCTGAGATACAATCAGAGCAGTCATTATAATGCAAACCAACCCTGAAATCTCAACAAGAAAAAAAAACACACCCAAAAGCCCAAAAGCATGACAAAATGTCATCATTCTCGCGTACTAATGTGTAAGTCATTAAATAATTGTCCTGTGTTGCAATGGAATTTAATGTTTTTTTGAATACCCCTTAAACAATAAAAAAAAAGATATGTTTATAAACCT
Source organism: Drosophila lacertosa (assembly GCA_004143845.1). Classification (NCBI taxonomy): domain Eukaryota; kingdom Metazoa; phylum Arthropoda; class Insecta; order Diptera; family Drosophilidae; genus Drosophila; species Drosophila lacertosa. The sequence continues at coordinate 9,568 of SCDZ01000201.1, read as the reverse complement.
TTTAATCTAATTTTTTTTAATATTCCATATTCCATTTGCTCTTTTCTATTTGTTGTAGTAAGAATTTTAATGGGTAAAAGTTACTTTTAGTTAACCCTTTAAGCGTTGAGGGTATTCCATAGTCAATCACTTTAAACTCTGAATTCCAACACGCTTAGCTTTATTTTTATTTTGACTTTCAATGGGTTGGGTGTGGATATTTAGCTTTCGGATGAATCTACTCGATATTTTTTTTATGTGCATATAAAATATTCCATTTCCATTCGAGCTAAACCTCTCTATAAACATATATAGTTGAATTCCCTTCTATGATATTTGCCATTCCAGCACATTTCCATATACTGCACATCTAATTATGCAGGCATTTAGGCCAAATCCGAAACAATTTCAACTACGTTCGCCAATTGTCGTTTGCAACTTGCGGTTGAATAAACTTTGATTGCATGTCAGTCAATGTGGCCACCTTACAATCCACCCCCAGCCCCCCCGCGAGCGTTTAGGGCCACACTCGTAAGTTGCCGATTTTATGGCTAAGATAAGGCGTCGCCGCTGCCTGATAATCAACACATTTTTTACAGCTTTTAAGCACAGCAAAAAGTCCCAAACATGAAAACCAACTGCGACTACGATTCAAAGCCAAGTCGAGCTAATGCTGAAATTGCATGTGAACTTTATCACATCTACATATGTGTTGTGTCTGTGTGTGTGTGTGAGTAAAAGTCACAGGCCCAAGTTTTATTTTATGACTGCTAACTTTTGCATATGTCGTTGCTCACAAAAAGTCGCAGTGCATTCAACTCGGCTAATAACAAAGGCACAGCCCATTTCAACATAGCCAAGTTTAAACAGTGAAAAGCGCCGGAAAATTGCTGAAAAGTAACAAGTTTTTCAGTTGTACTTTGTTATCAGACATAACTTTAGCTGAATACAACTTTTAGGCTATAATTAGGTAGTTTATGTAACTAAATGTAAACGTTAAAGCGAAGTATTTATAAAAGCTCTTTTAAATATATATTATACAACAATTAAAAACAAGGATAAATAAAAGCTTTTTACCCTCCCTTTTTAAGTAAACATCTTTTGGAAATCAAAGTTATTTATAATACTGTATTGGAATATAAAAAAACTTAGAGACTTCCACACACACACACACACACACACACACACACACACACGCATGTATTGACCATTTTTGGGTCGCTGTTTTGGAACTGCCAAAACATTTGGCATAAACGCGCGCACAATATCAATTTTCATGTTGCATACAATTACAGTCATTACCATTAGTAAACTGCCACCGCAGAAAAATACCGCGCACAGTGCTACACGCATATAAACAATTTGGGCAACGATCTGACAATTCAACTGTCAATTAATTTCAATATATTGTAAATGATAATAATTTCTAAGCAATTCAAAACGCACTTCGAATAAATGTTTTTTTTTTCTCTCTCTTCGTTATTCAAATGCGCAAAATTGTAATGTTTATGTTTGTTGTTTATGGCCAAGTGCGGCTGGTTGCCAATTGAAGAGTGTGGCCGAAACACGTTTCGAGTGCGTTCAGGCTTGCGGCACAGTTGGGTTTAGGCCAGGCTGCTTATCTAAGCTTTCATTTAAACGCACCTCAAAGTGTTGGTTAAGTGCATTTAACCTGAACGTTAACGCTTGACGTTTAAATTGGCCCCGCAAACGGGTTTTATGCTCGTCATTAACATCCGTTGTCCACGGTCCACGTTTGCCAGTGAAAATCTCCTCTCAGAACAGCTGCCGCAGCTTAGACGCGTTTTTTATTAATTTTTCGGCTGCAAATAAAATGTTTAATAATTATTTACACGCTCTTTGGTTAAAGCGTGCGCATAAACAACGCCAAAGAGCCGAAAGTTTTGACACTTTTATAAGGCAGTTTTCCCATCGACTGTCCCATAAATAACTCAGCCAAAAGGCTCCCGTGTCTAATTAATTTCAGCTGCAACATTTCTCAAAGTCCAGCCGCCAATGGCCAACAGCCAACGGCTAACGGCCAACTTAAAATCGCAGCAGGCATCTCGCCCGTTGCGCCTTATGGCCCATTATTTATGCACTTGCTATCAAAATCATCGCTTGATTGCAATTTAGAGCGAAAACTACTCACTTAGTTTATGATTATATATATAACTCAACTGAAAAACACACACACACACTCAGTTGGCATAGTTGGCATTTCAATTTGTTTTTATTGTTTTATAATAGACACTGAGAATCTTCAATTGCATTTCAGCCGTGATACGTGCCTAGAATAAGTTTCAAATATGATTCAGACTCTAGACCTGATTACTTCACAACATTCTTGCCCAAGTTGGGTGCGACAAAAAAGGGCTGAGGTTGCAAATTTGAATTGACTGAAACATTTTTAATAAATGATTAGAAAGTGTCATCTGAACTATAGGCTAAAGCTTTAAGAAGCCTCTAAGAGAATATAAAAAATATTTTAAATCAGAAATCTTGAATACTTAATACAAAAGATTTAAATTTAAAGTCTTTAGAGGTATTAAATACAAATGAACAGGCTAAAGCTTGCAAGCATTAGATTGGATATATAATATAATAAATTTACTGCATTAGAGATAAATGTTGCCATATTAGATTATTTGCTTATTATTAGCAAATTAATTTAAATTTAATTTATATTAATTAAACCTTTCGTGTGCCCATTTTAAACAATCGAAAAAGCATTCAATTAATCTATTTACAATAAAATTTAATTATTATTTGTTATAATTACTTACTCTATCTTCAACTTTCAGCCTCTGGTGCTTTGCGCTGCTGGCGCTGTTCGACTGACGTCTCGAATGGGGAGTTCTGCAACGATCCCTTCGATCCGGATACCATCTCCGATCAGCAGCGCTACTGGAGCTATGTGAACTGCACCTATTCGGTGGGAGTCAAGTCGGTGAATGCGCGTCCCGTCTGCAAGAAACTCGTGCAGGAAGGTAAGCAAACAACAACAATCCAGAGTTGAATATGCCCGATCAGAGATAGGCAATTATTTAGCCATGCGCGTCGGACTGTCAATGTGGTTGGTGGCTGTGAGTGCGGAGACCCACTTGGTGGCTCACACCCGCATGGCTGCCGCCTGTTGTTGGCTGCCACAAAGCGTCAAACGAGATTGAGATTTATTGGCCCGACGCAGTCGCTGCAACAAGTGCGGCATACAAATCCACAGAGGCAGCCAGCGACAGGGAGACAATTGCGATTGCGCTGCCTGCAGCTGCAGCTGCAGTTTGCTGGGCGGATCGGGGGGCGTGGCACATGTGTCGGCGACACTTGGCCCAAGCCGGGCCAGGCCGGGCCATGCCAGTTGCATGCGCCGCTAATTTACGGCAAATTTATGTAGCGAGCACATAAAAAACAAACACAGAGAGAGAGAGCGAAAAAAGAGAGCAAAAAACCGCCAACACACGCGGCGTATGAGTGATATTCGAGTTGCAGTCGTCGATCTTTGGCGCTGACTGCTCTGGCAATTTTTCGGTTTTTTATTGTTCGGCCTGCGGCTGAAACTGCAAATTTGTGCCGCTTGTTTGGCATTTGCATTTGACAAGCAACAACGGCAACAACAAACACAACAAAGACAAACATATAAAATCACAACAAAATGAAATTGAAATTTTCGTACACTGCCCAATTTGCCAAACGTTGCGTATCGCAGCAATTTTATCTGATTTTACTATGGACAATTTTTGCTTTTATTCTCCAGTAGTAAAAGAAGAATCTGCATACAATAATATTAACTTCCTCTTTTTTTATTGTTGTTTGTTTAGTGGGTCAGCGGGTTAAAAACAATCGAAGTGTGCGAGTTGTTTCAATGGCTAATGTAATAAACAATAGTTATAAAGTTAACATTTCATTTATATTATTCAAAGGTCAGTTTTTAGTATAATATGAATTAAAACTTTGCCGAATGGAGTAATGAAAGATAATTGAATATATTATCTTATGGAATGAAATTCAATTGTACTTTATTCTTGTTAGTAATAAGATTATTTTCATTTCAATTTGCTGAATAGATTTATATTAATTTAGTGCTATCTTGGCTTTTGTCCTCATCCCAGTTTTTACTTACTTCCTATTCATATCAAGTATAACCTCTAAGCGCATTACCTTCAACTTGATTTTCCAGGAATCTGTCCGACGATTATTCGCTAATTAAAAACAGTAACAAACTGTTGCACATAACAAATCTTATCGATTGGCATATGATCGGGCGAATGGCGGCGGCTTGCGGCGAGTTGAATTTAACCAATTTCTGATGGCCAATTAATGAACACCATTAAATTTTTGCAATCAAGCGTCTACAAATTGGCCCGGCGAATATTTGCAAAGATTTGCGGCTGGCAATTAAAATTGCAAACGGCAAATCTCAACTGAAACTCAACTCGCCAAATGAGCAGCCAGATGCGAGTACATAATATATAAGCTAACAAACAACAAAACAAAAAATGTATATATATATATATATAGATATATAAATTAATTAAGTTGTTGCACAGCGTGAAGCGCTCAATTATGGCAATGAGCAGGGAGTGTAGAGGTAGAAGTGTGGGGCAGGGGCAGGGGCAAGTAGGCAATTCCAGTGGCAGAGTGCTAGCCAAATGTCTGAGAAAAATGCAACTAGGCGATGCTGTTGCTGCTGCGGCTACTGCTGCTCAATTTATTTGCCGTTAAATTAATTGCTTATGAAGTTTGGGCCGACGAGTGGCTGAGTTTTTGGCAAATGTCAAATTAAAAATGTATTCCATACTTCCATAAAGCCAAGCAATTAGCGTTATATGTGTGTGTGTGTGTGTGTTTGTTGTGTGTGCGTTGAATTTTAGTTGTCACTGTGCGTCACTGAGTAAATATTTTGCAACTTGTTGCATTTTGGCTGACCGAAAAGTTGTCGCCGACGTTTTTGCCTATTTTTGGCCAATTGCGTTGCGTTTTTTCCACTCTCTGCGTTTTTCTCCTTTTTGCTCTCTCGATGTTGGTTACTGTGAAAAATGTTGCCAAACACATTTCGACCAATAAATAATTAAATTAATTAAAATTTAAATTTATGACACAATGCAGCATTTCCAAGTTAGTTTTTGCAAACGCGGCGCGGCGCACGCGGCGTATGGGCAATTTTTTGCATTTTTTTTTCCTTTGGTTTTTTTTGCGGGGCAATTTTCTTTGGGCTCCGCAGCCGAAAACTGCATTCTGTGTGCCTTGTTTGATGCCGCGGCCGTGATAAGGCGACAATTGTCAACAATTTTATTAGAGACCTGTCCCCCTCTCACTACCCTTCTCCCTCACGCACGCACAATGCGCGCTGTCTCGCTTGCACGCGTTGCTGGCTGCTGCTTCTTGGAGCCAATCACAAAAATGGTCAACGCGCACCTTTTTGAGTTGCTTTTAAAGTTTTATTTCATTTTATTGCGATTTATTTTAGTTGATTTTGTTTTATAACGTTTCTCGATTTACGCTGTTTTTGTTGTAATCGGTTTTTGTTGTGTTCTGTTTGCGAAACACACACACGCAATGAGAAAACGCAATTTGTTGTGAATTTTTTCTGGTTTTCATTTGCCGTTTCGCTGATTGCAAATTGTCTCGCATTGCCTGAGTTAAGCGTTCATTTTGGCAGTGTATGTTGCAGTTGCAGCCACAGCTCGAGACATACTTGCAGGCCTCATTTTCGGTTGGCGTTTTTGCTCAGGCCCGCTCGAGCCTAGCCTGGCCTGGCCTAGCCTGGCCTGGCCTGGCAAAGCTGAGCGGCCGCTCAAGTTGCAAAGCCTTGAACCCATTTGAGCCATTGGTCTGTTTGCCGATCAGTTCGATCAGCTCAATTTTGAGCCACAATACTGTCATATAATGTACTATTATCTTTGATTTGAGCTGCATTTACACTTACATATCTTTCACAGATGTTTTTATATCTTATTAAAGTCCATATCCAATCTACTGAATTGTTTTCTTAAAATTGGATTTTCTTGATTACAAAAGAGTAGTCTTAAAGATTTTAATTACAAATACGATTTCTTGAACTCTGCTTTCATACAATAACTTTTCCTCAAACCAACTTTTTCTATTGTGAATTAAATGTGGCTGATATTTATACTGATTATAAAAGCTTTAACTTTCATATGCGTTATTTAATGAAGAATTAAATGATCCCCTGAAGCTGGCCACAAAAATAACTGTCAATAAGTGGCAAAGACTGAAATTTGCTGACTCTTAGCTAACTCTCAAAAAGCTACGAACTAGTTATTCGTATACGTGATGTTTATTTGCCCAGAGGGGCCTACATATAACTTTAAGTATTCGCATATGTTTGTATTGTTTATCTATTTGTTTGCATCAGCTGCACTTACCTCACAGCTCGGGCATTTGGCAGACAGCCATTAGCCGGCACCTGATCGACGATTTGGACAACATTTGAAATGACATTTCTGAGATAAAAGTAAAACGCAGCGTACGGAAAATGGAAATGAAAAGCCCACGCGGCCTGAACATGGCACATAAATCAAATTTAATCTGTAAACATTTTTTCACTCAGTATTATTAATTAAAAATATTGCCAGAAAATATATTAAAAGTTTCTTTTTTCGTTTGTAGTCTATGGCAAGCGGATAATTTCGCGCTCCTGCTTCTACGAGGACATGGACGATCCGGCCGACAAGTGCGCCATGGACACGACCTCATCCTACATCAAGACCGTCTACTGCCGCACGTGCACCACCGACGGCTGCAACGCGGCCGCAGGACTAACGGGCTGGGTGGGGCTGCTGGTGGTGCCGCTGCTTGCCGCGCTGAGGCAACTATGCAAATGAGGCAGCGAGGAGACTGCACTTAATTGCATGCTGCAAACCTGAATTCATAAGTGAAGGGAAAGAGTCCTTTGAGCAAATAATACACACAAATACAAAAACAAATCAACAAATTCTGAATTCGCCTAGTTAACTTACATTTTTAGTCACTGCGAAATTTTCTAATACACACAAAACGCACAAAATCTCAGCACATCGCTATATATATACCATAAAGTTACCATATATACACAATAAGAGACTATCTAAATTGTAATCAGCTGTAAATGTTATGTAGCTGTAGCGCATTTAAAGGTTTCCATTTGGTCAATCAGCAAATTTTGGTTATCATATATATATAAATATTTAATTAATCACACACACAAACACACTCTTAAATATATATAGACCTTTGTAATATTGTACAAGTTATTGTAACTGTAATTGAAACACTCTTTATGGTGTCCTACCAATAAATTGATTAGATGGTACAAAATATGTGATGAAGTTTTATTTAAATTATTTGAAAGTTGGGTACAAATAATTAACTTAAAGCTTGAGAAAGGTTTGTAGTTTATGTCTGTTCATGATAATAAGTTTCTTATTGAGTAAAGTTCCTTTTTTTTTATATTTTATTTTCATTGCACCCACGTCATTTAAGTAACTTATTTCTCATCAATTGCATTTTTCCACTTTAATTTAGTCCCGTTTTTGGATGTAGCTTGCACAATTGAGAGTCTTTTGCCCACGTAATTTTAAATGATTTAATTTACAAAGCGAATCAAAAGTAATTGTCTCGCATCGTTGCACTTGACATTGTGCAAACTACAAAGATCCAAAGCATAAGATGCGTCACTCAATGTGGTTCAGCGGAAATGAGTTTAGTTCGCTGCGAGCTGCCCACATTTGAGAATTGTGTGGTTAATTGCCGACCACGCAAAAAAGTCAATTTCAGCGCTAACCTTTGACCCCAGCCAATTAAGTCTTTGATTTGTGCTTGGCTTTCAAATAGGAGTTTCTTCGCTGGGCAACGCCCCATAGCGTGATCGTTTAAACATAAATAAAATTTGTCACAAGCCACAAAATCGAAAGCTGCCAGATAAAAAATATTAAAAAAAAAGACAAAAGTTTTGAACAAGATTTAGTGACTTAAAGATATTCTGTACGTACATATTAAGTTTGCCATAATACTTGTGTATATTCTTCAGTTTCTAATTGCTTGATTTTAATACACAAAATCTTTACTTTTTGATAGTCACAACAATAAAAAATCATTAATATAAGTTCAAATTTGTCTGGTTTAATGTCTATTTAACAAAATGATCAAAATACAGGGTATATATAAAAAAAACAATGTTTTGGGTGGCAACTAAGCTACAAAATCGTTTTGGCCATTAAAACTTGTTTCGTTTTATTTTTTTATTTTTTATTTTTAAATACATGCATGCAATGTAAGTGTCGCTTTTTTTTTTGATTTTAGTTTTTTTATGACGTGTCTAGCGAAAATGTCGTACAGTTTTTGAAATAAAACTGGCCATTTATCATGAAGGGGGCATGGGTAAATATTGTAAATCGACATTGTTCAGCTGGCCGCAAATGTTGCGCATACGCCCCAATGGCCCCAGGCTGGCTGTCAATGGGCTCCACAATCTGTCGACTGGCTGAATGGCTGGCTCTAAGCCTAGAAGTCTAAACCTGCCGCCGTGCTTAAGTTTATGATGTGATTTGACTTTTTATTGCTGCGGCTTAAGCTTAAACTTAACCTCCTAATCCGTTGTAAGCGTTTTATTCTCTATTAAGCTTTGTTGTTGTTGCTGCTCGGCCCGGTCCGCCAATCAACTCCAAGTGCGGCGATGGCGTCGCTCGCGATCGTTGTATTTTTGTTGTTGTTGGCGGTGTGCGTGCAACAACCAACACACACAACACTACACTACACACAACTTACACACACATTTTTCACGCTTTGTCAAGTGTTGTTTTTTGGGTGTGCAGGAGGAGTCGGCTACTGTCGACTAATGCTGCAGATTAATGTCAAGATTTGCATATGAAATCGTATATCTGCGTGCAGCGTCAGCGCTTCAACTTGGCCAATTTTGGCCTGCGCGTTGCCAAATTTGGCCACATACTGCTTAAAGTTGCAGCCACGCAGGCCAAATTATGTGCGTGCCACAAAAATGATTCACGAACTGGCACGAACTGAATCATGGCATTAGTTCATCCAAATCTAAATAGGATAAGCATAATAAAACGTATAGAGTGGAGATTAATAAGTAACTCCGATAGCCATGAAGATAACTAAGTGGCATTTTCATCTTTGGTAGATCGAGAGGGACGTGCTGGCAACACACTATTATATAGTCTCATCATATACCAGCCATAATTAAATATGGATGTCGGATCTCTATATGAACCGCTTTTTTTTGATGCAGATCGATAGAGTTGCTCCTTTTAATTGAGTGTTAAATCAAATGCATTCACGAAAAAACAGCAAGTTTTTTGACATGCGCGCAAAAGTAGGCAACGTTTATTTAACTCTGATGGCACGATCTGCTTTATTGTTGAGCCCAAAAGTATGCAATGATTTTTGTTTAAATCTGTATGAGATTGAGAATTTAGTTTGTTCCATCCACAGATGCGCCAGAGAGCTCCACGTTGCCATGGCTGAATTAAAAAATGCGCAATTCGAACATATGCTGACCAATATGGATTATTCTAATGATTCCATTTTTAATATGTGGTCCTTTACCAAAAAAGTAAAAAGAATGCCA